>JARLTB010000170.1:1910000-2510000 GCA_030141615.1 Unio pictorum | reverse complement strand
TAATGGCTAAAAAGGGAGATTACTCTTATAATATAGGACTGAAGTGCTTTAACCTACACAGGCAAAAAATTATATATATATATCTAAGTGTGTGATGGGACGTCTATCACAAATTCTTTGGTTATATGATGAATGGTGCTAAAACATTATAATGGCAGTTAAAATTCTTATGCAGTTCTTCAAATAAAACTTTACTGTTGAGACGAAATCGATTAAACAAATTTAAATGGCACAAGTATTAATGTTCTATGAGAATGTTTAAATGCTGTCGTAAACAATATTTAACATGGAAATGGCACTTTTTCCGGGTATTTTAACACATGTAAAAAACAGTGTATTTAATCTTTCTGTACTATCAGAGTAACCTCCCCTATTGCAAGTTAAACTGCATATGAATTAGCCGTAGACCTATAGCTCTGAAAATTGAATGATGGAAAAAATGATTTGTCATGGTTGAATTTTCAGTCCGAGTTACATGAAGGTCAGTATTTTAAATGGAAAATGAATGATGTGATTTAATAAAGAATGATTCAAATGAAGGACCTGATTAATAAAATGTATCTAGTGTGTAAAGTGCACGTCTGAATTAATTACCACAAATCAAATGCAACCAATGTATGTTATGAAAAGACTGACAACTTTCAAAGTAGGTTTACTGTCCATACTTTGAATGTAGGCTTGTTTTTTTTTTTTTATTTAAAACAATTACTGGCACATATTTGATTAAGGAATACAGCTATAAACATGGCTGTGAAATGAAAATGCCCAAATCCTCATTTAAATACTCTTTGAACCGCAATATGTTAGGTACCATCTCCCTTATTTGAATGGATTTTATAATTATGGGAAGAAATAAATATCCCAAAATGAAGTATAAAATGGAAAAGTGAGAATATAAAGTAGTTTCAGGTCCTTGATTTGATAAAGTCAAAGCCATTAATGTTATAGACGATTAAAAAAAGTTATCACAAAGAAACACTGCCACACAAGCTAACATGTATCACAATATGCTGATTAAAAACATGAGCAGTTTATGTCATCATGAATGATAAACATTTAGACAAATGTCTTTGGCCTCACAACCAGCTAACATACATACATACACACCGAGCTGAAACAAATATTAATTATTTTTCCATCTGAATATTTATGGCATGCTATCAAATTATCATTTTCCTTTTATTTTGTTGATTGTTCACCTGGGTATTTATTTACAAGTCCACACCCCCCTGGCTGAAAACAATGATCTGTGTGTGACATCTAAATATTTTTTCATATAAAAAGTAAACATTATTTTGGTTTCAGATATAAAAAAAGTTAGAAAATGTTGTTGTAGGGTTTAATGCCATTTTTCAGCACATGAAAATACATGGCAGCCAGTATTAATGATGGAGAAAGAACCCAGGAAAACCCCTGGAAAGAACCACTGGCAGAAGCTGCCGGCAAGCTTTCTCACATATCTACACTGGCAGAATCTGAGACTCGAACCCACACAGACAGAGGTGAGATGGCAAAGATCCGTAACAGAAAGCGCTTTAGACCAAAATGAATATATATTCCATTTACCATTTATCTTAAAACACAGTATGATCCAAATATTTATTAACTGCTTAAGATGAAGTAAAGAAACATTTCTTGAAGGGACTTTTATTCTGTTGGACAAAAATAATTTCTTGGAATTCAAGATAAGCCTTTTTCTTCTTTTTAACTGCTACATCTTGTCAAATTTTCAAAGCAGTCTCTGCTTAGTCTCATGCAATCTCTGTTCTATACTATGTTACAGGTCCATTTTGAGATTGGTTTTTAACACTATTCCAGTTCAAAGTAATCACCAATAAAAAGTCTTAAGTAATCTCATTACTGTGTGACATAAACTAAGTATACTCCCAAACTGTCAAAGTTACTTTTAAATTACCAGTAGTGTTCTTACACGAGGAAAAATAAAGCTGAGAATACGTCCGGTAAAAGTTACTTTTAAATTACCAGTAGTGTTCTTACATAAGGAAAAATAAAGCTGAGAATACGTCCGGTAAAAGTTACTTTTAAATTACCAGCAAACTTCTTACATATGGGAAAAAGTTGAAAATGCATCATGTAAAAATAAATGTTAAATGACTAGACAGAAATTGGAAATATCTCTAATGCCAATACAGGATGGTACAGATAAGTGTCAGATTTTGATCCATGCAAGTTAGTCACCTTGAGTAGGCTGGAAAAAGACGAGTGGGCATTATCAATAGTGTTAAAATTGTTATGTTAGCATGTATAGGGCATTATCAATAGTGTTAAAATTGTTATGTTAGCATGTATAGGGCATTATCAATAGTTTTAAAATTGTTACGTTAGCATGTATAGTACATGCAGAGTCTGCTTTTTCGGTTATGCTACACACTAGGTAAGCAAACAAATATTCAAATACCCATTTTCTATTTGCAAGAATGTATTTGGATTCAAATGTTCAGTTATTCATTTCAGCTCCACACTTACATAGAAAAATGAGGAAGTAAATGTCATGGTGTATTGAAATGCATTCAAGATATCTACTGAGGTAGTTTTTAAAGTTATTTCAATATTATTTCTTGACCTGATTATTTGTAATTATAAACTTTGCAGAGAAAAAAATAAATCATAAAATAAATCTTATTTTTTTGGGTAATAAATGTGAAAACTATTATGTGAAAATTCTGATAAGAAGTATGATAAAATATATATAAAGCTTACAGATGACAAATCTAACTCTACTAAGAAAACTACACCTAGGATACTGTAGTATATGTTTGTCATAGAATACATGACCAATACAAATATATACTATCTTTGGTATGTATATAATGTATATGCAACAATTTATTTACAAACAAGCAAAGCCAACAATGCCTAATGAATAAGAAACAGAAAAGGAAAACTACTTGAAACTGTCAATCCGGGGTGTTTCAATCAAACTGTCAATCCGGGGTGTTTCAATCAAACTGTCAATCCGGGGTGTTTCAATCAAACTGTCAATCCGGGGTGTTTCAATCAAACTGTCAATCCGGGGTGTTTCAATCAAACTGTCAATCCGGGGTGTTTCAATCAAACTGTCAATCCGGGGTGTTTCAATCAAACTGTCAATCCGGGGTGTTTCAATCAAACTGTCAATCCGGGGTGTTTCAATCAAACTGTCAATCCGGGGTGTTTCAATCAAACTGTCAATCCGGGGTGTTTCAATCAAACTGTCAATCCGGGGTGTTTCAATCAAACTGTCAATCCGGGGTGTTTCAATCACAATGGTGCATTTATCTTTGGGAGAATATAAGATGAAGTTTCAAGGACTATCTTCCAACAGTTTTTAAGCAATTTGCCTTTCCAACTATAATATGATATCCAAACCATATATTCAAAAAAAACCAAGAGATCTTTTTGGTGTCTAGGTCATCTGATTTATCAGGTTCTACTTTTGGTCATTATGAGTTGAGGAGATATTCTGGCAAAAATCAGAGTGAAGGTTTTTCAACCACATTGGAAAAAAATCAAGTAGTTACAAGGGCATTCTAGACTAAGGAATTGTGACAATATATTCATTACAGGCAACAAATAAAGGTGAGCATGTAACATTACAATTCTTGGATATATGATGATTTTATAACTGCAAAAATACTAACACATGTCCACTTACTCAAGTATCAAAGACATAAAGCAACTCTATCCTTATGAATCGTACAAAATATACACAGCATCACACCATTACTAATTAGGATACATATCCATTACTATGTACATTGAGGTAGTACATACATGGGGGCTACACAAGTAAAAGCCCCACATGTTCTCCAGATTACAAAATGCAACCCCAAAAATAATGAAAAAATAGTATGTAGTTCAACTCCCTGATATTATTTATTAATACATAATAGGAATAATGTAACTTGATCTTTATTGACAAATATGCATACCTATAAACATACTGAGCTGGTAACTTTTCATGGTGCCAACAGAGGGCAAATCCCAAAGACCATGAAGACTTTTCTATTTCAGCAATTAACCCAAAATAATTTATTTCCGCCTGTTCTATAAAATTTTATAAACCAAAATGTGGAGTTCAATTTCGTTTTACCGATTACACTAACAGAATACCATTTCCAATGATTTTACATCAAAAATAAAACCCGACATCCAGTACAGTTCATAATAGTTTAAATTTGTCCAGGCATTGTGGTGGGAGTCTATATGATTTAAAAAAGGGTCCCTCCACAAATTTGGATGGAGCTACAGGTGACTTCAAGCAAGAAAAGCTTTGCATGCCATGCTTGTTCACTCTCGCATCAGCTAATAACTACAAAGCTGAGGTAGGGTCAACAGAATATTTATCATCAAATTATTAAGATTATTAAATATAATTCTCTAATTGTTAAAATATATTTTGAATCAAAATTGCAATTCTTTACATAAAATGCTGGTGTAACCCGTGTCTTCAAGGAAAAAAACTAAATTGCAGATTGAAGGAAGCAATGAAGCAGCTATAGTCAATTGTACACTTTTTAAAAGAAACTGTCAAACTGCATTTTCACACGATGAGTAACCTCTTATTTAAGATTTTTGAAGTTTGCGCTACAATAAAACAATGCATGCATACATGAACATATGACCTTCCACAGACACCTGAGCAAATTCTTTATGTTAAAAACCATAACTGCTGTTAATTTATTCAATAAAAATGTCCCTAAATAATTTTCAAGCAGACATATTTTTCAATGCTGATCAAGTGACATAAAAAGATGTTGTACATCTCCCTGAATGTTAAAACACATAACTATAACAAGTTGCATGTAAAACACACATGAATAAATGCTGACATAAATGACATACATTAATTGAATATACATCATGGTATCACCGTTCATACCACAAAACACTCATCCTACACAACATTCTCTCATTTTTCCCCATTCTAATTTGTTATGCAATAAATTCATGGAAATTGTATTTTTTTCCCTCTGATTTTTGGTCATGATCACATTTTCAAATCAAGATTTTTCCAGTTTGGCAGAATTTCAAACTCTGGGGTCAGAGTTTTAAGTGGTTTAGACTTATTACTTTAAAACCCAGTATATCACCTATATCCATATACATGTCATTATAACACATGACTTAGAAAACCTTTAACACTTAATATCTCTTAATGTTGATTAGGCAAAATAAGACAACCAATCGTAACATTACTGACAAAGCAGTTTTCATTCTCTATCAACAAAATTTTACATTGAAAACAGTTTCATCGAGGTAGAAAAATGAATCATTTGTGTTAATAAAGTATGAATTTTAGATAAGCTAACTTGTTAGAATTATGTATAAATGTTAACTTAGCAGAAACAAATCTTTTTTCAATATGGCACACAAGTGAATGATTTCACTGGATACCAAGTAAAATGGGAGTGCAAATTTTGCATGACAAGCATTATGGTTATTCATGCAAATTTTCTTCCATTATTTGGGTTATTTAAAACCATAAAGATGGACAGATCCCACAAAAATCACAGAAGTCACAAAAACACCTTTATATTAGTTGATTTTCACAGAGGTTTTTTTTTTCTTCTTCAAGAACTGCATGCAACAATCATCAACCTGATATGTCAAACATTTTGAACTTCCATGTTCAACCAATCAAAAGCCATGTTACAAAAATCTCATCACAAGAAATACCACCTTTTAGCCTCTCAGGCTGATATCTAAAGTCACATGATCAATATCACACATTTACATCAGTAAATATTTCACAAAATTCCTAACACACAAAACATTTGAGCACTAAACAAAAGGAAAAATGCAGCTTTTGCAGCATTTTGTTAAACTGAACTGAAAGCAAGTAACAGAATCCTGAATTCAAATGCTAAAATTAAGAAGTAAAAAAAATTATACTTTAATAGCGTTATGGCACCACTGTAGCCCTGTATAGCTACCTGATGAGACTTTTGGTGATAATGGAGTTAACACTTGATAAATGGATGCAGAAATAAAACATCTTTTGAAGACTAACAAATGCAGAGTAAACTATGAGAAAATGAAATGGAAGCAAACTTTGTCGAACAAGAAGAAAAAGACTGCTTTTGTACCCTGTTCATATTTGAACACATTTAACTTTTTTCATTTTCTCTGCTCCATAATATTATCTTTCCTGAAACTATAATATAAAAAACTTTCACAGCATCAAAATTAAGAACTTTTTCCTATCTTTAATTTGGATGAAACATCAGTCAAAATTTTTAAGTACTGACCAACTCCTAAGAACCAAGAAACAAATGTTACATCAAAATAATGTCAACATTTTGGTCATGAGCTGAGATATTTAAACAAAATCGGCTTTAAATTCTGTGATATCTGTTTGATGCTTGTTTCAAAATTACCAAGGAGATTTTGGTTGACTAAAAAACGATTCGCTACATTTTTTTCTCAGGTGATAATGTGCTTCTTCAGTCAATATTATGCAGAGATAATGAAAAATGATGCAGATAAATACAAATTTATTATGAAAATAAAGAGAATAGCAGTTCATTCAAACACATCTTCTTTGTTAACAAGAACACATTTTTAGACAAAAAATATTGCAACTATTCAAGATTTAAAAAAATACAACAAAATCTTACATCATGAACCACACAAAAAATGCTGTCTACCACTTCAAAATTAATATGACTACACTTTTTAGCAGAAATTGGGACACTGCGTCATAATACTTATATCTTTAGTGTCTAAAAATTTTGACTTTTATGTTTTAAAATAATTATATGCTTTTGAAAGACATCAGGAATGATTAATATTATCCATTTATTGAGTTTTAACTTTACCAAAACATATCCATTTGTTCTATTCATGTGATTATCTTATTATAATTTCACTACTATGATCATAACTACACATTAAACAATTGAATTTTGAATATTTTAAAAAAGATAATCAGAAACATTTGACAAAACTAATTTTGTAAAAGAATTACTAATAATTAAACAAAATTCTTTTTTACTCATCCATCAGAACAAACACATCACACATACTAAAATACAATTTAAAAAAATTTTGTTTTGATTTTTCATGCAGTCATCATTGCAAATCATCAAGTGGAAAGTTTTCTGTACAAAGATGCTGAAATTCTTTTCTTTATATTTCCCCTGCTTTTGCAGCCTCTGTTAACACTAAAATTGGTGTTCTCTTTTTCATGTTAAACTTTCAGTAGTTTGCAAACCAATGAAGCCATTTTCATGCAAATGACATGAATAACCAAAACATTCCACAATGAAACTCAAAAGCAGACATCCAGTCTTTTGATTATCAAACTAAATTCCAAACCTCTCTTAGAAAAGTTAGGAATAATCAATACAATTCCACATGATGAATTCTTCCAGTAATTTTACTGCCAGATATTGCACTCTTTGATTGTCACACAGGCAGTGGCTGAAAAAAAATCGAAATAAATATTTAGCAGTTAGAAATGAACTATATTCCTTTGACAAAAATTACTAAGAAATCATTAACACTCAAACATGAATCATAACATCTTCTTACATCAATATGATCAAATGCAAATACAAGTATGGGCTATAACAAAGAAATAAATACATTAACACAAATGAAAGCATGGACTATAACAAAAAAATTAATGCATTAACACAAATGAAAGCATGACCCTACAAGCATTTTAATGATCATTCACTTTATTTCATCCCATGCTTTTGGGTGTATTCAATTTTGTCATTATAGAGCTACCCCAAGGTTTTGGGTGTGTTCAATTTTGTCATCTCAGAGCTACCCCAAGATTTTCAAAAGGGGCAGTTTAGGTCCACATTTCTCCCAAAACTTTAATATAAAAACTGACATTATTGCATATTAATAAATTTTCTACGACCAGAAGATTAGGGTAATTCTAGAAAAAGTTATCTTCACTGCCTAGAACTGTGTCAATTCATAATTAACTTCTCATTTCTTTTCAAGTTATTCTTTTAAACATTTCCTTAATAGTTGTACACTGCATCTGCAAACTCCTCAAAGGACATGAAAAATTTATACAGACATTGTGGAGCTATAATTAATCAACATGTCATCATTCATCCCTAACTAGGATTCCCACCATGCGTCTCCAATATTTAAATCCCACCATGCGTCTCCAATATTTAAATCCCACCATGTGTCTCCATTATTTAAATCCCACCATGTGTCTCCAATATTTAAATCCCACCATGTGTCTCCAATATTTTTATCCCACCATGTGTCTCCAATATTTTTATCCCACCATGTGTCTCCAATATTTAAATCCCACCATGTGTCTCCAATATTTAAATCCCCAAATGATTACAATAGACTAACTGGATGGAACATTTTTCTGGACAAATTCTTTGCCCCTATGGGTTCAAATAATTGGTAGTTTACTAAATGAAACAAAAAATACAATAGTCCTTACATGATATAGCTGGCTATTGATCTCCAAGGCAATTCTCCTTGAAGGGTTGGTAGTTGGGGATAGTGTGTGGATACTTGACATGCCAGACAATATGGAACATAAACTCAATGCGGTCCTGACATTGTTTTAGACACGAGGGGCAGCGAAAAGGGTCGTCTTCCTCCAATGGTGAGTGGAGGCTCTGGTGTAGATGAAACATGGTGTAATCATTGAAAATTATATTGCAGTGCAGACAATGGTGTATTCCTTCATCTGCCACAGGGTTTGCTGACGTAGTAGTTACATCTCGCTTTTCTTCATACTCCGATTCCGAGTCTAAGCTTTTGGACATGACACCTCTCTTCCATTCTCCATCTTCGGAGTCAATACTGCTGGAAGATTTATTGATGCTGAGATCCATGACACTGTCTGAGGAGTTTGGTGCATACTGGAAAACCATGGAGTGGTTCTGAGTACGAGTCAGGTTACCAGGTGAGGTCTGTCCATTGTGACATTCAAAGCTCTTACAGTAACGAGGCAGACCATGGAGACCATTCTCATTTATTTCAGGAGATCCCCTGGCAATGCCATTGCCATTCTGTAATCCAAAAGTGTGTGATACTGGGCGAGGTGGTGGGGACTGGATTATACTAGAACTCGCATGAGATGTTGGTGAGTATTGAGACTGCTCTGGACTTTGATGAAATCTTTCTTCTTGTCTTAGGGAGCCATGTTGAGCCTGCTGTTGTTGATTATGAGATTCTTGTGGTGAGGTAGGAGGAGTAACCTGTAAAGAGAAAGAACTCGTGAAGAAGCCATATAATGTTCATTCTATAAACCATTCAAAAGTAATCATAAAAAAGTAATCAGATCAATATATTGTGTGCCAAAATAATTAACATTAAATGCAAAAACAATGATACATGCTTAACAATAATTTTTGTTTTCTTCTCAAAGTCTCACATCTCAAATGCAAGTTGAGAATGACATTAAAAAGGTCATACTTTATTAGAATCTTAGCCTTCATTAACAACACATGCAGTGTCAGGGGTCAAGCTAGACTTAAATTTTAAGGAGAAGTGACTTCTTTTTGGACAAAACGGAAAAGTAATGCTGAACAGTGAGAAGTGGGAGCAAAGCAAGCAATGCAATATATGTGTGTGTATTTTTCCCTGTATACATATCTGCATTAAATACTGTTTTTTTAATTATATAATTAAATTTGCTACATGTATAAAAATTATCATATTCATATGCAGTGTATTTCTGCCATGTGATTTTAATTAAGTAACTAGATAAAAGTATTGCAATTTCAAGATAGTAAAATGCTTAATCAAGTGCCCTTAAGCAAGATTTTGTTTTACTTTATTAAAGTTCACTATAAAATGGCACTTGAAAAGATTTCTAAAGATGTTTGCAATAACCCCTGCACCATGGAAATGAAAGCAAATTTCTAAAGATGTTTGCAATAACCCCTGTACCATGGAAATGAAAGCATATTTCTAAAGATGTTTGCAATAACCCCTGTACCATGGAAATGAAAGCATATTTCTAAAGATATTTGCAATAACCCCTGTACCATGGAAATGAAAGCAAATTTCTCAAGATGTTTGCAATAACCCCTGTACCATGGAAATGAAAGCAAATTTCTCAAGATGTTTGCAATAACCCCTGTACCATGGAAATGAAAGCTTTTTTCTAAAGATGTTTGCAATAACCCCTGTACCATGGAAATTAAAGCAAATTCAGATCAGTTTTTTAGATGTTCATTAGCCAGGTTAGTACTAGTGCTGTGTTGTAGTTAAAAACAAAATACAGGTATCTGGCTTTCAAAAAGCTGGTGTCAACAGTGCCGACAACAATCCAGGTAGAAGTTATGGCTGACTGACCATATACCCTTGCCTGAGTAAGTTAGCAACTATCACTGCCAGTTATCCTTTAATGATAAAAACAAACTTGTTTCTGAGAAATGAATATTTTAACTGCTGCACATACACTATTTTCTTCATTAAATCAGTCTAAAAGTAAATCTACCATGTGGAAATAATGATAATCAGAACTGCATATGGGAGGTACCACTTGATTAGATTGTTTTCACAAACCATTAGCAAAATATATTCTAGAAAATATACACAGAAAGCAAAGTCTAAATATTATGTTACTGAAGATTAAACTTTAAAATGCAATTATGAAAGTCAGACACATGTAATAATGCAATGTTGTGGAATTCGAGAAATGCTGTAGTTAAAGTTTCTTGCAGACTACTCATTTTTTTTGAAAATATGACAGAAAAAAAGCAGCAATGTTGCTGTTGTTGTTGTTGTTGTAGGGTTTAATACCATTTTTAAGCACACGATAGGCTATACATGGCGGCCAGTATTATCGGTAGAGGAAGAATCCGGGAAAAGTCCCGGAAAGAACCACCGACCCACGAGAAGCTACTGGCAACCTTTCTCACATAACTATATTAGCTGAATCTTAGACTCGAACCCATGCAGACAGAGGTGAGATGGCAGTGATCCGTAACGGTGAGTGCTTTAGACCACTCGGGGCTCCCAAGCAGCAATGCAATACTATTTAACTAATGCCTAACATTACTACAAGTACATAGACAAATAATACAACCTTACATTTGCAATCCTATCAATGGACTGTTGTTACTAAGCAGAGAGAGAAAGTGAGTCATAAAGAAAACCAGTCTTTGTATAAATAAATGCACTATATTGGACATATCAATTCCATTGGAGAGGATTATGTTCATTCATATATTTACTTTTTCTTTTGTATTAATAGATGTACTCACATGTTGGCTGCATCAATTTGGAAAAGATTCAATTGATTCATATAGTGACTTAAAAATTCAGTGTCATCTATGAATAGTTGTGGAAATGTTTATCAGCAACAAAGAAAATTAGATGAACTACATGTATATGATTTGAAAACATGACAGGAGTACATTTGCTCTCATGCACATGGTATACAGGTATGGTATAATATTCCAAAAAGATTTCCAAACATTAAGAGTCAGTTGACCCTTGACCCCAAAATCAAGTCAAAATAAAAATTCAACGAGTAAAAGCTAAAATCTTGACAGCCAATTCTTTTGGACAGGCATGACCTGTGATTCCTCGTTATTGGCGGAAACAAATATTTCTGAATAATTGTCCTGTGCTGAAAGTATTTTGTAAGAAATATATCATCTCATTTTTGAAAGTGTATCTTTTTCTGTAAGTTTATATATTATTCAATTATCAAGGATGTACATCACAGAATTGTCAGTTCACTTTTCAACTCGTCCTTTAATATTCTAATAATTTTTTGAGATTTTCTCTTCTTTTTCCATGTGTCAAAAATGGATGCTTGTTAAATTCCACCTATCAAAAACCAAGAGTACACATCTATTGAAAACCCTGATATAGGAGTGGTTTCAAACAATGTTTTAAAAATCTATTTATTATTAAATCGTAAGAATAAAACTATTAAAGGTAGTTGATTAGGCATTTTACAATCTTGCAGTTAGGTACTATAAGTAATCTACTCACTAGGTCAAAGTCATTAAAATATACAACTTCTATTGTTCTTTATAAAAGTCATTAAAATAACATATGAATAGGATTATTTTCATACACATGCCAAATGTGTTTAAAATATATCAGAAAAATGCTCTATTTGAAAATGAAGTATTGCTTAAAACTGATTGGTTGATGGGTACTTAAAACCAATTATCAATGGTGTTTTCTGGGTTTTCTTTCTCCACCAGTTTACTTATTACTAGCTGTCATGTATCGCCTATTTTGTGCTGGAAAATGTTGTTAAACCACATAAAAACAACAATACACAACTGGTGTTAAATGCAAATATGCATACGGAGAAATAGAAGGCATAATACAAATAACAGAACGAAAGATACAAACATAGGTATGTATGCACTGCATTTCTTGCTTTGCTCCTACTTTTCCAATTTGCCCAAAAGGAGTGCGCGTGTTTGTGTGATTTAGATTTTTGACATAGCTATATAAAAAAAATTCAGTCATATTGCTATGATGTCTGCAGTGTAGCAGTTTATAGTGATGTCTAGAGCTTGGGCATAAGGCCAAAGACATTTAGTATGATGTCTCCACCCAAAAACATTATCCTGATACCAGACTGACCAGTCCTAATACTAACTTCTTAATGCTGGGCACCAAGCAAGGCAGCTGTTATTACCATTTTTATTAGTCTATGTTATGACTCTGCTGGGGATCGAACCCACGACCTCTTGCCTCTGAGGCAGATGCTCTAATCACTAGGCCACCGGTGCAGTTACCCAAAAAGAGAAGTCACTTCTCCCTTAAATTAAAGAAGTCTGGTGATGTGAGAAAGAATTTAATTGATGATATCAGGCCTAGAGTGGTCTAAAGCACTCTCTGTTACAGATCACTGCAATCTCACCTGTCTACGTGGGTTCAAATCTCAGATTCAGCTAATGTGGGAAGGTGAGAAAGCTTACCAGTAGGTTCTTGTGGGTTGGTGGTTCTTTCCGGGGTGGGGTTTCCCGGGTTCTTCTTCCACCAATAACACTGGCCGCCATGTATAGCTTATTGTGTGCTAAAAAATGCCATTAAACCTTACAACATCAACAACTTTAAATCTCCCTGCAAGGCATGTTCTGCTTCAGTGCATACAGTTGTTTAGATGGATTAGAGTGTATACTATGTCTAATCATTGGTAAGCTGGACAGGATTAAAGATACTATGTTCTTAGTCACTGAGATGGAATTGCAATCAAGTTCAAAGGGACCTGAATATGCATTCTACTCTTTCTGTATAGCTGTTTCATTGCAGTACTAAATTACAACTGAAACCCTGTACAACATGTTAAGAAATAAACACATATAAGCAAGTTTTGTAAACTAAAATTTGTATTGTAGTATTATCTTTTAATCTGATTTCTGTGAATTCATCTATTTTGTACTCAACCATGCAAGGTGTTATTCAATCATCACAATGATGCAATTGTTTCCATGACATTATACATGTTTTAATTTCCAACTTTTGGATTTGTTGGATGCATTGTTACAATGAATAAGGAGTTAATTGGTCTTCTGTGTCAAATTAAGTAAAGCAGGAATAAGAAAGTTAGAAACCATGTAAATTCTTCCTCTGTAAGAGCTAGCAATTATAGCTGTGTTAAGTCAGCTTGTGTCAAATGACTAATCAGATACATAACACAGTCTGAAGTACTTACAACAAATAGTTCAACATACTGTTTTGCGAATGTAAGCAATAATAACAAATGAATGACGAGAAAGGAGCATGGAAAGCTACGTTTCACAAATAGGATTCATTACTCCAGGATGAGCAGAGACTTTGCAATAACTTATAATGAAATCACAGCAAAAATACTAACATAATGATAAATGTAAACAAGAGTCCTCAAAGGGACTGATGTTTGGCTGGGTGAAAAGAATTTCCAGAAATTCAAAATATGACCGTTTCTCCCTTTGAATTGCTGAGCGTGGAAACCATGTTATGACATTCTTCAGCAATAAGATTTTCAAATTATTCAGTTGCAGAGACTGTGTACACCTACTGGATCTCAGCTTCACAGCATTTTCATTCAGGACAAAGTAGATGCCATTAGAAGTCATTTGGTGAAAACTGCATATCATAATGATTATCCATTTCGGGTGAGCAATCGCAAGATTTTTAAAGACAGTCATTGTGGCAGCCATATTGGATGCATGACTGGCACCAATGTCACTTAGGACCAAGATATCATGGGAAGCATAGCAGCCATATTGGATGCATGACTGGCACCAATGTCACTTAGGACCAAGATATCATGGGAAGCATAGCAGCTAACCCCTCTGAAAATGGTGATAAAAATTAGTGAATCTTTACATGAATTCGTAAAGTGATCCTAGAGTCCGTGAATATTTGTTGGAACAAATGAATGCATGGCAAATGTTTGGTATATTCCAAACTAAACTTCACCATTTTGTGCAATATATTTCTTTTTACTATTCCAAGTTTCCTCTGACTCTTGCCACACCATTTTTTTTTTTTATATTTGGACATTTATATTGATGTGTAGGGTCAGAGTCCATCCCTTATCAAAGATTTGGAATTCGCTGACACAATTGGTGTTGGCATTGTGTAGCCTCTTTCTGGCTGGCCCAGCAACCTTGAACAACCTTTCATTGAGATATACCTGTATGCAATTGATAAAAATTATTTTCTAAAAAATTGTAAGCATAGCATTCATCATGTATTTAATCTGCTGACAAGAGAGACAAAAGTACGTTGTTGCTGAAATTTTACCTGGATCTTGCTATTTTCAGTCAGTCACATGACTACAAATCTTGCAATCTACATGTCAATGAGGTCATTTAGTCACGTGATATGGACAATAAACACATTTCCAAAGTAAAAATGGGGTAAAACTTGGGCTATGTTTTTCCTTGGTGTTTAAGACATTTTTCAGGATAAGTTGTCAAATGGTAATTCAAATCAGTGTTGGCGGCGCATGCGTGGAACAAAATTATGGTAAAGCCGAAGTTTCTCTTAAAAGCATTTGTAAAACTATACTTGTATATATTTAGATTAAAATACGCTAAAATGCTTGCTACTGGGCCAACAGTTCAGTTCACCGTGACCAGTAGTACCGGACAATTTCGTTAAATGCCGATATCAAGACTAGTGCTTAACACAAAATTGGTTATTTTATTAAATATTTTAAATAATTGAGAATTGGGGAATTTGTGAAATTTTGCATGTGCGCAAGTTTGTGAATCACTGAATAAGTTTTGAAATTCACGCCAAAATTGTGAGGGTTGGCAGGTATGGGGAAGTATACTGATGCAAACTCTGTTGTATGCAGCGTGACAGTTTGTGGTGATGTCAACAGAGCTGCAATTCATTAAGTGAAAATGGTGATAAAAACGAGTGAATTCTGACATGATATCGTGAAGTAATCCTAGAGTCCACGAATATTTGTTGGAACAAATGAATGCACAGCAAATTTTTGACATATTCCAAACTAAACTTCACTTTTTGTGCAATATATTTCTTTTTACTGTTCAGAGTTTCCTTTGATCCTTGCCGCACCATTTGTTACATTTGGACATTTATGTTGGGAAATAGGGCCAGAGTCCATTCCCTATTGAAAAGTTGGAATTCGCTGACACCATTTGCTGTAACCTCTTACTAACTAGCACAGCAAAGAACAATCTTTCACCAGTATATACCGGCTTGAAATCGATAGGAATACGATTTATTTTCTCAAAATTTGTGATTTCTCAAAATTTGTGAGCATAGCATTCGTCTCGTCTTTAATCCGTTGACAGAACAGACGAAAATGTTGCTGAAATTTGACCTGGATCTGGCTATTTTTGTCCAAGTCTTATCACTACAAATCTTGCAACCTACCTGTAAATGAGGTCATAAAGTATTGTGATATGGACAATAAACAAATCTCCAAAGCTAAAATGGGGTAAAAAAGGTCAGAGGAAACTTTGACTATATTTTTCCTTGGTGGTAAAGACATTTTGAAGAAACGTTGAATTTAATTCAAACCAGTGTTGCTGGCACATGCGCATAACAAAATTCCAGTTAAACCTCACTTAAAAGCATTTGTAAAACTAGTGTTATATTTATAGATTAAAATACATTAAAATGCTTGCCACCGGGTCAACAGTAACTATCAGCTGTAGTTCCCTAATACGTGACCAGTTGTACCGGACCGTTTTGGTAACTGCCAATACGACTAGCGCCTAACCGAAAATCGCCTATTTTTATTAAATATTTAAAAAATGGAGAATTCGTGAATGTTTTGCATGTGGCGTGAGTTCATGAATTGCTGAAAAAGTCATGAAATTCACGCCAAAATCGTGAGGGTTGGCAGCTCTGTGTCAAGTACTGGGACATCATGCCGCAGATATGTAGCATGATGGCTCACCCAGTCACATATCCTGACACCAGACTGACTAACCTCTTAATGCTCAGCTCCTAGTGAGGCAGCTGTTAGTATAAAAAAATATAAGTCTCTGGTATGACTCAGCCAGGGATCAAACCCATGACCTGCTGCAACTGAGGCAGAAGCTCTAACCACTAAGCCACTGGAGTGGTCTTTGAGCACTTTGTAACACCAATGAATATTTTAAATATATCCTCAAATTATAACTGAACACAAGTAAAATACAAATTTCATTAATCATATTAAATTAGGAATAAATAATTCTGATGGAAATAACTTTATACACAGACTCTCACCTGACTTACTTTAATGGAAATTATTCCTATCAAATTCATAAACAAGTCAGGTATCTTTATAAACTATCTGGCAAAGATCATGCAGACATATTTTTTTCCATGAGAAAAGCAATCTCATAAACTAAATCCAAGCAAGTATGTTTAAGAAAATTGACATAAGCCAGATAGGCCCAAACTCGTACTCTCAATTATGGACAAAGGTCAATAACAGACTACAAATTAAAATTACATAACAAAGGAATGATTTTCAATTAGGACCAAGTATATATATATATATATATATATATATATATATATATATATATATATATATATATATATATATATATATATTAAAATCTTGTGTTGATATGACATTCCATTTAGATGGAATAGCAATATCAAGGTTTTCAAAATGAAATCAAGCAATCATAGCTATCCTGGATCAACACCATTTTCATTAGCAACAACTCGACTTTATAAACAGGCTAAATGGCCATTACTTTCCATCTTGGATGAGTCACTATATGATTTTAAATCTGGATAACAGCTTGGCACAAATGGTTTGTTTTAAGGCCAATTAGACAATATATGAAAGCTTTTAAAAACCACCATCCCCACAATCCTTCCATCTATTAAATGCAGCAATATCGAGATTTTCAAACAAGCTATAATGGTGGCTATAATGGATGTTAGATTTCAGTAATAAACATCATATCTCATTATAGCGAGAACTCATTGTTGATATGACCATCTATTCTAAACAGTTTCATTTAGGACCAACTATACATACATACAAAATCTTAAGGAGAAACCCAATGTCAACATGACTTTCTACTTCCACTTAGAAAGAAGTAATGATCACAAAGATTTTCAAAAATGTCTGCCATTGTGGCAACAGAGGAAATTTTTATTATAGCCAAACATCATAAAATTCATATTATGAAATACTTCATGTTGATACACATGCCCATTCAAAAGTGACACGATTCTCAATACGGCAGATATCCAAGCTGAACCAATTTTGTTTAGGTCCAGTAATTTTCTTAGCAGCAAAATTGTACATCAGAACATCACTTCAATTAGGACCAACCAGACAACCAATTAGTGAAACCATGTTGACATAACTTGTTCCGGAGGAATGGTAACAAGATTTTCAAAATGGCTACTGAGGTGGCTATATAGGATTTTGAAGCAGAACCATTTTAATTTAGACCCAACTAAACATAAAAGAGCTCCTGGTCAGACATGACTTCCAATGAGGAGGAAAGGCAATAACAAGATTTTTAAAACAGTTGTGGTAGAAGCAAAATAAGAAATCAGATTAGCACCTACTTCATTTCTGACCCTCTGTTGATGAGTAGCAATATAAAGATTCATGATGACTGCTGTGGTGACCATACTGGATGGCTTAGCAGAACCACTTTCATTTAGAACCAAACAGATATTGTAAGATGTGGTAGCCATGCTTGATGTCTGACCCTTTTCAAGTAGAGCCAACTCGATCTAAGAATAAAACCGTCAAGTTTCATGAAAAACCTCCAAGAAGTTTCATTGGAGGAGCAATAACTTCAGCTGAGGACATCGGACAACAGGCCATTCCAATAGCCCTCAATAACAAGCTGCAATTTTTATAGGATATATACTGAAATGCACTCCTATTTGGTCTACATCTGACATACTAATTCAGGAAAATACTTAAAAATTGTCAAAAGCTTTCTGAAACACAAGATGTTATTGTACATAGCTTATCACAAAAATAAAAAAATATATTAGTAAACATATATACCTGCTCCAGTTTAAACCGTTTATTATTATTGGTTTCTGGAGATCGTGGTTTTGGGGTGGAAGGCTGAACACTCGATGTGCTGCCACGTGATGAGGTAGATACAGTTAAATCTGCAGAGTCTGGCACAGACATAGTTGAAGGACCATGGGGATGCTCATGGAAATATCGAGCCTGTGATACAGCTGCATTCTGCATGATGGTCTCATAGGTTAGTGCATGCTGGAGTAGTGCCCTCTGTTGGTAGGCAAAAGCCTGATATGCGGCTATATTGACATGGCCAGCAGGTCGAGGGTTTGGTACCTTGGAACTGTACAGCTTTCCACGCATATGAACATTTCTCTCATGTCGTCGAAGATCATTCGATTGTGTGAAGCATCTGCAAGTGGATTAATTCATCCATCAATTTGACTTGAATTGTTTTTCTTATTTAAAAACATTTTCTATACATTTTAGTATAAATACTATAGTGGTTATCTCCCTTCCATTGATTGAATAATTGCTGATGATTAATGTGTATATGTAGAAGTGGGTTTTTTCGCACAGAAAATATATCTTACACATGCATGCTAACAACCCCATCCCCTGAGATGTATAAACATATCTATTTATTTTTATAAGTGGCAAAAGAGTGTAATTTAGGCATGAAAAGTGTTATGTATATATTGCATGCCAGAATTACAGCAAAACACATAAAACTAACCTTGTCTGGCAGCTGTCAAAATTCTTTTTATTACAATGAGTAAAATCATAGCTGCCAACCCCAAAGTACAAAAACTACCAATTTTTAGGAAGAAATACTGACTGTTTAAAACTCTATGCATACATAACAATTTACAACATCTATAACCATCAATAAAATAGGACAATATCTTATTAAATAATTCAATGTCAAAGATGCATGTGTTGCACTCTTGCACCTTCTGAACCCATTTAGAGCTCTTGCACCCCAGAGGTCTCAGAAACGCTTAATTACGCATATTTAGATGCAAATATTTGGCCTGGGGCGCAGAAAATCACCTGTGTAGGAGTCCTCCGTACACATGCAAATAGTTGTGCGGCAAATTCAAAGATTTGCCAGCCTTGCTTCAACAATCTACTGAGTGAGAATATTTTGATTACTTTATCATTTTAGCTGTGCTGATATTTACAATGACAGAATTCTGTGGATAAAATAGCCCCCAGATTTGTCTGCTGTATTTGTATACATTAAAAGAGCATGTTGCAATAGCTGGGCTTTGACTAGCAGCTACAGTTATACATGTCAGTGTTATAAAGAATGTGGAAATGAAACGCAATGGCAACCATCAGTTCTTTTAATCTGCAAAGTTCAACATTGTCTGGGATGGGACTGCAACTTTTGCTGGTCAGACTCCAGTTATTACCAAAACGGGAGTCCTGGACTCCTAGTTTTAAAATCATAGTGAGACCTCTGCACTCTCTAAACTCAGACACAAGCTGTTTATAGGAGCCTTTCATGGATGATTTTCTTATTGAACTGTTTTCGTTCTAGCGTAATCCTTTTCAATTTTACTGTCTGGAAAACACGTGAAATAAATCTCCAGTTACATTAGTAACTGAAAGAAGTTCATTTCCAAAAGAAATTTAATAAACCAAACTTTGATTGAATTACATCAAGGTTGTCTCTGGCATTTATATACATCATAGGTTTAGGCTGAGTTGTTGATGATGAAGCAGACAGCTGATGTTAATTAGCTTTATCATGCAATGCCCAATAGAGAAATCACATTACACAATTTGCAAAATGTGAAATTTTCTCCCTTACTAGATGGTTTCACAAATCTAAACCAGATAGCACAATTGTCCTTCCAGTTCTGTTTTCTTGTCCTTCCTGGAGAAAATTCTAAATATTAACATTTCCTTCTCAACATGATTAGAAGATGAGACAGTGATAGCGACAACTGTTTGTGCAATCCAGTAAGGTGGTTCAAAACTTACATGGTAGCCTCAATTTTAAATGAGCCAATCATATTTTAGAACTCTATTCCTATATACAAGCAATACATTTCTATCAGAATGGAACCTAATGCCCATTCTAAACAGAAAATTGCAAGGAAATTTTCAATTAAGTTTGTTTAATCAAAATATGGATTTTTCAGGTAGAAAAGCTAGGTAGCTATGCAAAATCCACAGAAATAAAATATAAACACAAAATATGCTGAAAAATTAATTATGTTCATCACTCTCTTCAAACTAGTCTACATGTGCAACTTTTACTGAATAATGATGACCGGGAATTTTGTAAGGATCATTGTCAAGTATTAAGAGTGTTATATTACATGACTCATATTCTTTTGAAGTTTAAAAAGATCCAACTGCTTTAACATTTTCCATTATATAACATCCCAACTCACATCATAAAGCATTTAACTTAACATCTGGTCCATTTTCTTTAAAATTAAAGACTAGTTCACTGACTGACTAGCTTATCAATAAAATGAAGCTGTTATGCAAAGTTCACTTTTGAAGAAACCAGTCTGTTCTCTTGGAAATGGATCATATACAGTTGCTATAAAAAGCAAATAATGCAAGTACTCTTCCTGCACCTTTTTAAGAATGTTGTCAAATCACTGAATGAGATGATAATACAATTACAAAAAGTTTTTGCATAATTTTTTTTTCTAATGTAGCAAAAATGTCTAATCCATATGCAGTCTCAGAAAATATAATTTGGTGGAAAGAAAGCATAATGATTATGCAAATAGCACAATGGCTGGCATGAATGCATACTTGCGTTTCCAAACTTTTACAAGCTGCCATTTCAACCTCTTTGTTATCTTTCAAAATTCAAACATTACAATATATGTTACAGCTTTTTTCTGAAACAGAACAGATCAAAATTTTATCCTTTTTTATATAAAATTTGGGGCAAGTAACATGGAAGTTTTTAAAACTGTCCAACAAGAGATTAGCAGCTACAGCAATGAATAAAAAAAATTGATGTTCTTCTATTTTTTCAACAAAAGAGTGAAGGAAATCTGGATACCTGCATAAATTGTCTGGATTAATATTAAGATTAATATTATTGGTTTTTACGTACCTATGACAAATTTTACACTTGTAGGGCCGCTCTCCAGTATGTACCCTCTCATGGACTTTAAGATTTGATGACCAGAGAAACGATTTGCCACATGTGTTACACACATACGGTCTGTCTGCCCTATGCAGCTGTTCATGCTTCCTTAGAGTTGCGATCTCTCTAAATGACCGCTGACAAACTTCACATCGAAATGGGCGTTGGGTAGTGGTTGCTGGCAGACGTATACATTTTTGGCCATCTTTCAAGTCTGTGTCCATTGTCTGAAGGATAAGAAGGAATGACTTGTCAGGTAATTAGAAAAAGTATAAAAACTTGTAGACAAACATAAAAACATACATGTAAGTGTATACACTAACATTTGGTATGATAATACAATTTGCAAACTGCCCAATAGGTCACACACAAACACATATATTTGCAAAAAAAAATATGGTCTCTCAAACCAGGTGGTCTCACAAGACAGGTTTTACAATATAATACATGACACAGACATGTGTAATCCCTTGTTGGATCCAATGCACTTGAAAGTATTGTTTTTTGACATGATTTGTGTGTGTGTGTGTGTGTCAAGTGCCAAATTTTTCGTCAGTGAAATCCAGTAATTAGTTCGTAGGCTAGCCGACAATCAACTGTCTTGGAGTAGAGTTTGAACAGAAAGAATGTTAGTTTACCTCGGTCAGACTGTTACAATATTTAGAGTGAAAACAGACTGGGTGTTTGACACGCTTTAACTAGGTGATTCCTCACGCAGAGCTGTCAAAAATGATTGAGACAAATGAAAGGTGGCATTTTGACACATTTTTTAAACAGTTTTCCAAAAAATGTCGGTAGGGATAGCATTTATTCCGATTGGTCAAATGTATAGGAAAGAGGGTTGGGTCGAAACCTAGAATTGGGGAATATATTCTCTGAGTCAATGAGTTTGAATTAGTCTAAAAATTTCTCTGCAAGAGAGAACTGCCACTAGGACTCCGAGGGTTCATTGCAAGAACGACTTCGTAAAATTGTGGTTCCAGGGAACTGAATGTGGAACGATTGTAAGACGCCAAAAAACACAAGGTATTTAACTCAAATTCACCTTTATCACGATGTAATGTATCTGATGTTTTTCTTTGTCATAGATGCATAATGTATCGATACTATGATACAAATAGTTCAGTATTACATTGATTTAATAACGTACTTTGATATGTTCTTTGTTACAGATGCATGATGTGTTCATATTTTTGTATGGATAGTCGGTTTTACAGTGATTTAATAATGTATTTTTGAATTCTGAATTAGCATTTTTTACCTTATATACTTAGGTAGGTAAATGGGTGGTGTATGATTGGAAAGTTTTACATTAATTTGAATTTATCATATTAGTAAATATGGATTGTGTGTTATGATATATTGCCTACTTTACGTAATGATTTACGGGAATATATGACTTTCCCGAATTCTGATGTCGATAATTAGCAGTATAGCTCTATTGATCTGAAGACTTGTATAGTATTTGTTAGCCGTATAAATGATAACACTGATAGTAAGATCTGATTTTTCGAACCTGAAGACGGACTTACAATCTCAATTCTTAAAGTAACGAGATACTTAGGGTGTTTTACCCTTTTCTTTTCAAAGGAAAAATAGTTTGTTTGAAGATCGAATAAGAAATAGCGAGGAAGCCGAAATTCAGAGACGGAAAAAGAAGTTGGAAGACAGTCCAATGTTAAATGAGCATTCGATTCCATGATGAAATTTACTCTCAGTATTAACGGCTAACTTCATTTATTTTTATTAGTGTTTGGATTCTTATGAATGTATCCATTATTTTAAAGCTTCAGTTTATGCATTTCTGAACTAAGTGTACTCAGAAAGAAAGAAATTGTAATTCACAGTGTCATTCTTTTCTTAATTGTATTGTAATTAAATTTATATTTTATCTTTATGGGGGCTCGTGTGTTGTCTTGTTCAAAGTACCATCTCAGATTACCATATCCATTAACCGGGCAAATTACACCGTAGAGATCATCTTCTAGATAACGATAATTAGAGGGAGGCGGTCTTCAGGTGTTGTTTTTCCAAGTTGCGCAATACCTCTGACCAGGCCTTGTGCAATATTGTACTAATAACACTTTGATAACCGGCAGCACCCTTACAGTGTGTGTGTATGTATATATATATATATATATATATATATATATATATATATATATATATACATATATATATATATATATACACACACACACACCGCTCCCTTGATAACTCGCGCCCTGATAACTCGCGAACCCGTTTATAATGCGGTGTCTGGCGTGGATCCCGTTTTTCTTTAAAGAAAATATTTTTTACAAATGAAGAAAATCGTGATCAGAACTGGTGAATGAAACCTTGATATATCGCCCGTTTTATCATCGAAAATGAAGGTTGGTGCAGGAAAAGTTAGAATCAACATCGTGAAATTTTCAGGTTTTAATAAGGAATCACATATCTTGTTAGATTTTATCGGAAACAATATTTTCTCAGTTCACTGTAAAGAATAATACTGTATATGTATTGGGGAAATTAGTGTTTTAATCTTTTCATTGTGTTGCAGTGTAAGCAGTATAATCGTTGCATGTTCTCTTTTATTCAAACATGAAAAGAGTGACCGTCACATCGATGCCCGCGAGCACATCTGTGAGAACCTAATTAACTGCCTGCTGCGTTTTGATCGACGACTTGAGGAAGTGTTTGTTGCATTGTAAAACTCAATTAAAATAGACCTGCTTTGTTTTATAAGGCGGTCTTTTGTATCAAATCAGGTAAAAGACGTACAATACAAAAGTTCAAAGGAATGCAAATCCTACATACATAAACTCTTGTGGTCAATATCGTGTCTCAACATCAATCAAATTAGTTGGACCAATCGAACATGGTTTCAAATAGTATGTACTTTTTGTCATTAAAGTATATATTAATCAGTAATTTATCCTAATCATTTGTAAATGTGATCATGGAGAGCAAGGGAATCGAGCGAAAGGCGTACTCGGTGAATGAAAAGCTTACTGTCATAGAGAGGGTTCGTAATGGTGAATCAAGATCAAAAGTTTGTAGTGAACTTAAACTTGCCGAGTCGACACTCAGAGGTTGTCTCAAGGATGAGCAGAAATTTCGGGATTATTTGCATGAAGTTGATTCTGATGATGGATTTAAATGGAAACAGGCACGCACTGCAAACGACACAGAATCAGATGATACTGTGTACACCTGGTTCACACAACAACGTGAACAAAGTGTTCAGATTTCGGGAACAATTCTCAAGGTCCAGGCAGAGAAAATGGCAAAAACTATGGATATAGAATCAGATTTCATGGCAAGCCATGGATGGCTTTGGAGATTCCAGTGCGGACATGGTATAAAACAAAATTCTTTGTCGGGAGAGATACGCTCAGCAAATCAGGCGGCCGCATCTAGTTATCCCAACCAACTCTGAGAGATACTGACCCGTGATGGATATACAGACGACCAAGTTTATATAATTGTGATGAGGCTGGTCTATGCTATCGGATGATTTAAATATATATATATATATATATATATATATATATATATATATATATATATATATATATATTTTACATGTCTGACGTTTAGACCCATTAAATTCATGGTTGGTAATAATTTATCTTTGTAATTTTTTTTACATTTTACTCTATCTATTTATCTAATCAATCTATGTATCTATTTAGTGATAGCAGAATTTTATGTTTTAGATCAACACAAGTTTCGACGTTTTCGTTTTTCGATATGAATGTTATCTTTTTTGATAAAATAAATCTTGATTCATTTTGAACAAACAATAAAACTAGAATGTATCCAAATCAACACAAAAAAATGCAGTGACGTAATACACAATGTGTTTAGCGATACACATGTTAAGAGTACTGATACCTCGTGGAATAATGTTTGTTTTTACGATCTTTTCAAGATATTTTATCCAGAAATTAAAGGTAATTTATAAAGAAAACGAACAACACATTTATCAAGAAATATTTATTCAGTTTTTTTCAGCACGATTATAAAACGAGTATTTAACAATGCACCCCCCCTTTCGCCTCTCTGTCGATCTCCCATCTCTTTATTAGTTTTTTTTTATAGGTCCCTCGGTAACTCGCGCCCTCGCTTATAGTGCGGTCGATGTTTTTGGACCCCGTTGTGCGTGAGTTATCGAGGGAGCGGTGAACATTGCTATCTTCATACTACATGTATGTGCATTGGTATACTCTCAATAAGAGGTCCTCAAGGAAGAATAGTTCTTGACTAATGAGTCACCATCTATAAATAAAGCCCTATTATTATTAATAATATATATATATATATATATATATATATATATATATATATATATATATATATAACACTGTTCATAATACCTCAGTAACATATCAGTTTAGAACTTTGAGCTGTAATAATAAACATAAAAATTTGGAAATTAAGATTTTTTATTTATTTATAATGGACTTTCTTATTGAGATATGACACTTATATTACAATATGCAACTGTTATATCTGACAGACCAACAGTATACGCATAATGGAGTATGGAAAATCCATGGAGTATGGAAAATCCATGTAGTATGGAAAATCCATGGAGTATGGAAAATCATTGTGGAAATTAATTAGCCCATACTCTTATCAGTCAATATGGCTGCCATAACAGTAATCTTGAATTTCAGAAGTAGCAATAACAAACTTGTATAGATAGATGCAAAGATAGAAGTTTGATAGAAGACAACAGACCATCCCATAATTCACTAACAATATAAAGTCATTAGTTTGATAGTGTCTACAGTAATTGGCTGCACTACAGTGAACAAAAGAAATCATTGTATTTCTGTAACACCAAAGAGCAAAAAACAACACTCTTTACAATGACCATCAAACAAGGATATGATAATTACATATTAACTCATTCTGCATCACAAGGCTGTATCCTACTTCAGAGCTCTGTATCATCAAGGACATATATGATTCACCAAAGTGAGTAACATTACAAAAAAGCAGACAGATGAAACTCTACAATAATTTCAACTTGCCTTACAAAATGCAAAACACCCAATTATTTCCTACACCAACAATTTGCCTGTTGTCAGAATCAGATTTTGTGTCTGGATTTTCAACATTTTGGTATGTGATCTAAGGCATGCTGGTCTGAACTACACACAGGTGAAACTTTGCAAAATTAAGGCAAGTTGGGGACTGGAGTAAGAAGTGGTCAGGTATAGAAAATGACAAGCAAGAAAAAAAAAATTATATAAAGAAATCTAACATTTTACCCTTCTGCAACATGCCTAAGCCAAATAACTAGACATTTTAACAACACTAGGCATCACTCAAAGCAAAAAAAATCTCTTGGAAGCAACGTATTTGGATATATTCAGAATTAATCTCCAAAATGTAGTTCCTAACCCCATTTAAGGCAAAAATGACTATCTCTGGGGCTTAATACTTTAAAGTCAAAGACCTCATTTATCCCAAGCAATACAGATCGCCTAAATGACAAGCTTGACCACTACAGTTAAACCATCTTAGGATGTTTCTAATTATGATATTATTGGGGCTGTGCCATTTTTGCTAAAGATAAAAAAGAACACAAACCACAGAACTGGTTATGATCACTTTGATTTCTCCCTTTGAATAACAAATAGTTACATGTAATGATCATTAAGTCATTCAGCCAACACACTTATCAGTAATACTGATACTGTGCCCTAGCAACACTAAGCTGTGTCTCGCTGCTTGTGCCCTATTGTTTTACCTGTTTGGAGAAATTTGCAAACATTAGGGCGAGTAGATAATTTTAGCCGAGTACCGAATCCGAGTATTTAAATGTTCCATTTGCCGGATCCGGGCACAAACCGAGTAGTAGGTGCAACTCCAGAGAGTACCGTTTGTTTCATTATCGTATGTGAAGCTTAAATTTTTGTGTACTGTATAATGTATATATCGCATATAAGATGAAAATTTGAATTACCTAAAACTAAAAAACTTTTTTATAAAAAAGTTAGATATTTATTGAATTATTTTCCTTGTAACCATTCGTGTGCGTATTATTTGCCGAGGCGAATAATTACGAATAGTACCAAAAAAAATTGGATATTCGGCCGAAGCGAATGTCTGAGGCAATTTCCAGTTAGGCCCTAGTAAACATTATGCACATGCCTTCACATTTACTTTAATTTCTCTTCTCGTATCCAATAGTAATCCATGAAATTTTCAACAATTAATCCAAATAAATTTATCTACACAGTGATGTATTTTTTTCCCCTATTTGTCCAAGTCTTTCACAATTTATTTATACACTTTTTACACAATTATGTGCAATATTGTTAGGAATATCACATCATCATCAATTAATTTAATATAAAAAACCCAAGGAAAATATTTAATATGTGAACAATTTGTACATAAATTTACTTGGCAATGTTCACATTGAACTTTGTTCAATGAACACGTTTTGCAGGTTGGATACCATGTTTTGTTTGGTGATACCAATAATACAATATGCATTTTTGTGCATATGGATTGGTTTCGTTTGCAATGTCCGTGTACAGTTTCTCCAGAAATAATAATAAGTGAAAAAAGAATTTTTTTCTTGTCAATTTGTCAATGTTTGTTGTAGGTCCAGGATTCAGTCCACTAAAATCATTAATTTAGACGGGCAGAATATGATTGTTCTAATATGCTAGATCAGCAGAAACTGTTTCATTTTCGCTACCAGCATCCTCCTCTTCTGATGATTCAATCTCAATAATCTTCAATGTCTAAATTCTAAATATCGCAAATTATCCAACTGTCAAACGTATCTTTTCTCTGCTTCCTCAATATTTTCAAGATCAAACCCAAGAAACTCTTCATTTTCACTCTCATCGCCATAAAAAAATCATGTGTATTGAAACTGCTCTCAATTAGTAATCCTTGGTTTCTGAACATTTCAAGTTTGCACAAACGAAAGTAAACTCATTTCTGAGTTGCATGTGGTCTGATTCTTGAAAAAGCCCCCATTTGTAACCAATCAGAGACAATTTTTTTTAGCACACATTCAAATCAAGCATCAACGGGATCAGCCATTGAATGCAGTCGAGAAACTTCAAGCTATGATGGGATTGGCCGTTGAATGAAGAAGCCAGTTTGCTAGCATTGACGGGATCGGGGCCAAACGAGTTGATGCCAAATTTGGTGGGTTTAGGTGGCAGGTATTGCTTAAGTGGCAATGTTCCTTTATAAGCAATCATCAAGCATCATCAAGGTCTTATATGGAAAATCTTCTCATGTCCTGGCTGGCATCTGGGTGGGTTGATGCCTGTGTCGTTTGCATTTAAATATTTCCCTTTTTTTTCAAACCTTTCTCTTGTCATTAGTTCTGGTATTCCTGGGATCCCAAAAGTAGTTTTGAGAGGTACCACTCTCAACATTTTAATTAGAGTGTGTATTTTATATGTAAATATTGGATTTATTCTGTAGTCTCAGTAAGTAGCACTGAGCAGTAGAAAAACTGCAAAACAACTGTAGTAGTTAACCCTTAACGTGCTAGTCGCAACAATAGTCGCACATTCAATCTATGTCTCGTAGTGCTTGTCGCGACTTAAGTCACTTTCAAGGTAAGCAACGATGTACACCTCCTAATACTTCAACTAGCAATGATTGCTTGTAAAACTATATTTTATTGGTTTAAAAAGGCCAGGAACAAGCATTTTGCTGAACTTTACTATACATTTAATGATAAAGTTTTACAAATACTCGCTTTTAAACACATGGTACCTTGAAAAAGTTAAAATGGCCGATGCTGAATGCGATAGTGATTTCTTGCAACAAATACTCGCTTCTGATAGTTATGATAGTAACGATTTTGAAGAATTTGAGAAAGATGACATTATTGGAGCAAGTGAAGTATTGATGGATTTTGAAGAATTTGAGAAAGATGACATTATTGGAGCAAGTGAAGTATTGATGGAAATACCCATGAATGATTTTGAGCCAGGAATTGACGTGGAACTGATCAATACCCATGAATGATTTTGAGCCAGGAATTTATGTGGAACTGGAGTCGGATGTACATGCTCGCTTGACGTGAAAAGATGGCACGCCTCTCAACCCCCATTCACTGGTAATTCAAAATTAAATGGCGAGATGGTGAATAATGAACATACGGACTATTGAAGACTTTTTCTTAGATGACGAGTTATTGCATCTGATAGTAGATCAAACTGAAATGCAGATCAGAGAGTTCACACCTGAGCATGTAACACTTTTGGCATAGATTATAGCAATGGGTTTGGTACATACATCTGATCTCGATTCCTACTGGGCTACTGATGATGTGATATCAATCACATACTTCAGCCAAAAATAAGTATGGGATAGATTTCTAGCAAATCCAAGCAATTTACATCTGTCAGACGATGAGAAAAATTAAGGTGACTCTTTACACAAAATCGGCCAAATGATTGAAAAAAAATGAAGCCTTTGCTGAGGTTTAATCACCAGATATGAACCTCGGTTTTGATATTAGAATAAATAACAGTGCAAGTTTTTCATGAACATTAATTGCTGACTGGGGGGTTTAAACTTACCTCTGACATTCATGGAGTGGATTTTTGCAAAAGTGTCACCCTTCCTTTACCAGTGATTTTCACAATTTATATATAACATTGTGACAGACATAACATGTGCATGGTTGGACTACTAAAGAATATAACATTTCGTAGATATATTTGAACTTTTCCATAAAAAACAAACAAAAATAATGATGAAATACAATTGTAACTTGTCATTTTACCGGTATTTACACCTGAATATGCAAATATGTTACACTTACACTTGTCTTAAACTACTGTTAAAGTTTAGACATCCTTCATCATTTTTCATATTGGGTTTTTCTATCAATTGTGTATATTTATTGAAATACATACAATTTAAAAACTGCAGTTTTCTTCTTTTTTTTTCCCTCAAACAATTCAGCACTGAGGGACCTTGTACTGCAAAAACAATGCAGCACTTTACGGGTTAAAGGGTTAATTAATCACAATGGTTCAAATAAGAATATTTTCTTTACTGTGTCCACTCTCAGAAATCAACTGCCGCTGATGCTCAACTCCAAAGAAACAGCCAGTAACAAAGGCAGGCATCTGCTACACAAATAACAAACAATCCCAGCCCTGACCAAAACAAATCCCAAATCAGTTTCGACTCTCTAGAATTTGACATTAAAAAGGTCAAATGGCTTCAGTTTTGAAATTCATTGATAACACACACAAAGTGGTCCATCTGAACATCTGCAGCCAGATTCTGAAAACACCAATCAGTTTGTGTTTAACCCTTTCATCACTAAGTAACTTTGCTGAGCCCTAAAAACTTAAGTAGCTTAGAACTTGTAAAGCAGAATGACCTACGGACTTTGCAAGAACAAAAATGGCTGGATTTGGTATTAAAATAAAGTTTAAAAGTCAACTTGTATGCCTAATTCAATAAAATGTGCAAATTTATTATAACTATTAAAATACAGGTGCAAACAGGTAACACAACAGGTAAAATGCACAAGTAATTATTTATTTACCACATTACATAAATAATATTTTCAATCACTTCATCTAAATCAAAAATTTCAAAGTATTCCAAAGCTTTTCTGGAGCCATCCAACACTTTGGTGGGTCCAACTCTCCCAGAAAACTGAAATAAATCCCTTTTGTTCATTGAGAACAAAAACACACCGAGTTCACACTTCTGGTTTACAGTAATGAAAGGGTTATAAGTACTCAAGGACAGCCAGGTTCCGAAAACACTAATGAGTTTGTGTTCACCTCTTATGTGTTTCTTCATCTCCTTGTTTTGGAAACGAAAACTATTAGATTTTTTCTCAGCCGTCTTGTTCCACTGTTAAGATGTCATTTATTTTTTAATAAACTGCCATCAGGTGGCCTCCAGTCAACCCTTTTATGCTATGATGGACCCTCATAAATTGCTTTAAATGAACACTCCTTGTTACTTCATACTACCATAAATTGCTTTAAATGAATACTCCTTGTTACTTCATACTACATTGTGCTCAAGACTAAACAAACTGGGACTAAATTCATCATTAATTAAATGTAAACAGTAGTGAAAAAAAAGAAACATTGTTTCAAAGCTTGCTGGCGAAGACCAGGAAGAATTCCAATTTTCTCCCTTTTGCCTTTTCCAGCTAAACTTTTACAAAATTTGGCCATTAATTTTGATAACCTGGTGCAAATCCATCTTAAATCGTCAACTGTTGTGTCAACTGTCCCAGATGCCATTGCGTGTTGCATTATTCAACACCCAATCAGTAGAACTGTTGAAAGAGCAAAATGAAATAGTTCATTTTATCAACGACTAGATTATCGTCTTTTTCCTAATAGAAACATGGCTAAAAACATCAGGTGATGAGCCCAAAATGCACGGATTTTACACTCACCAATTCATTCCACAACCACTCTCATGTAGGTGGAATTGCTGTCATCACAAAGAATTCCATGAAAAAATGTCTAAAGTACAACACAACCACCTTCAATTTTGGTCACACATCTTTTGAACTAGTCCAAACAACACTCACACTGGAACAAAGGTCAGTCCATTTGTTCTGCCTAAAAAGACCTTCTCCTAGTAGAAAAAACAACCTGATTGAATCTCTCTTTTTGGAGCAGTTTTGGAGTATGGAAATTCGATAGGTGGGCCCCAATTATTTTTGAAGATTTAAACTTTCACTTTCATTGTCCTGAAAACCCGAAACCCATACATGTCAAAACTCCTAGATTCCATTTATGTTTTCAACCTTTAATACATTAACCCCTGGAGGTAATTGCTGTTTTCACGTGAAATGCGAGTAGGAACACATTTTGGGGACAATTTCTGAATACATCCCAATACATCGGCTTCCAAGCAATATTCCATTAGACCAATGCCTAGTTGTGTTAAAAAAAAAAAATCCATTGGTTAGTTTGCTGGTGCATGAACAGAAGGTGAAAAGTTGGAGTTATTTTTTTATATTTTTTTTTGTTAAACGGACCCATAATTTTTGTATGGTGAAGAATCTTTATTCAAAATGTCCACCTTATCCTACTTTTTTGCACATGTTCACCTGTCTGTGTGAGCTTCAGACTGGTCTGCATAGATCTGCAGCCATAAAGTCTAAAATCTGGACACAAAATCAGATTCCAACCATGTGCTAATTTTGGGTGGTGAAAAAAAAATGGGTACAAAAAATTCATTTTTTCTGTCTGTATTTTGTAGTGCAACTAAAATGTCCAGATTATTTGGTATCATTGTAGAGCTGAATCTGTCTACGCTTCTATAATACCACCCACTTTAGTGTATCGCGCATGACCTTGATGCTACAGACCTTGGAAGTAGGCTTACGTCATGCCCCATAAACTTGGCGCTAGGGTTTAAGGTGTTAACCCTTTAGCTACTACAGCTGTTAACTAATACTAAGTGCTTTCATACTGAGACTGCTGAGGCTGAATACTGGAGCATCATCATGGCTGACTACAGAAACTGACAATAAAAACATGATTACATTTATATTCATTATTTCATTAGTTTTTGCTGGATTTCAGTGATATAAAAAACCAGCTTGCCTTGTATATACTTGCGTATAAGCTGAAAAATTTTGGGGAAAAATAAGGCCTGGAAGAAGGGGGTCAACTTATTTGCAGGCCAAAGTCCAAGTCTAAAATTTTCCCTTGATTTCAGTATTTATTGTTTCTGTCGCTCGCTGAAGACGAGATCACATGCCTAATGATGCCACATGGCTCATAAGATTTGTGCAGTCGTGAAGTGAAACAAATATTTTTTTTTCTAACTTAAGTGGTAGGATAATGAATTAAAAACATGTTTTAACAAACTTGACATCTATTTGACAGCAATGAGTCTGCATATCGCCCATGCCACAGTAATGAAACTACTCTTCTGAAAGTATTTGATGACATTCTCTCTACTTTGGATAGTGGAAAGATTACAGCCCTCACCCTCCTTGATTTGATTGCAGCATTTGACACAATACACCCAGATATATTATTAAACCATCTCCAGCATGTGTTTGGCATTCACAATACAGCCTTACAGTGGTTCAAGTCCTACTTAGTCAACAGGACACAAATTGTATATGTTCTTGGACCTGTTCCCTTCATTCTATATGCTCAGCCTCTCTCAAGTGTCATACATCATCCCCCAGTGACTCACCAACTGTACGCTGATGACAGCCGCATATACAAGTCTAGCCACTCAACTGAAGTTGAAGCTACCATCCAAGGAGTAGAAATGTACATTTCTGATGTGAAATCATGGATGACATGTAACAAGCTGCAGATGAATGATGATAAAACTGAGGCTATTCTGATCACAACAGACTTTCTCATTCACATCCTTTACCTCAGACAATAAATATCAGCAACACCAACATTAAAATCAGTCAGCATTACAAAACCTAGGCGTTACTCTAGACAGTACTCTCACATTGCACCAATAAGTCATGAACATATGCAAGGATGCATATCTTGAGCAGAGACGCATCAGCTCCATTCGCAAATATCTTTCAGTTGATGCCACTATAACACGTAAGTGTGCATTAGTACTTTCAAAACTGGACTATTGTAATTCAGTTATGTCTGGTTCATCTCAATATATATTCTCCGTAAACTTCAAAAAGTTCAAAACACAGTTGCTTGGATCATCTTTATAGAGTACCACAATCAGAGCACACCTCCTCGCTGCTCTGTACCGTACAGACTAACCATTGATCCAGAATCAAGCACAACATTTTCTCTGTGCTACATTTCCCTAACCGTTCAGCATAACTATCCGGCCTCACCCATGTGTAGGGCTGTCAACAGGTACCCGGGTAACCAGTCAAAATAAAAAAAAAAAGGGCGGAGAACAATTTGTTGGTCTAGGGTTGTACATGTTCTAATGAGTACCCCGTTACCCGTTAAATAGCCATATTAAACTGAAGGAAAAAAAGCAGAAAATCATATCATATCTAATCAATACTGCCTACTGTGTTGCAAAATATCATATTTAATCAATATTGCCTATTTTGTTGCAAAATATCATCATATCTAATCAATATTGCCTATTGTGTTGCAAAATATCATCAGATCTAATCATTAATGCCTATTGTGTTGCAAAATATTATCATATCTAATCAATATTGCCTATTGTGTTGCAAAATATCATCATATCTAATCAATATTGCCTACTGTGTTGGAAAATATGCCATATTTAATCTATATTGCCTATTGTGCTGCAAAATATGTCATATCTAATCAATACTGCTTATTGTGTTGGAAAAGACGTCATATCTAATCATACAGCCTACTGTGTTGCAAAAGATGTCATATCTAATCAATACTGCTTATTGTGTTGCAAAAGATGTCATTTCTAATCAATACTGCCTATTGTGTTGCAAAAGCAGCAGAACCATTTCCCGATTGGTAGAATCTAGGAATTGATTCTGAATGGCCAGACTTTGAGACTACAGCATATAATGTGTACATGTTTCAGTTTTTATCATGTCAATATAATGTGTACATGTTTCAGTTTTTATCATGTCAAACATGTTGATCTGACTCTAGCTTTTATAATGTCAAACATGTTGATAGTTTTTATCATGTCAAACATGTTGATCTGACTCTAGTTTATAGATCTAGAGGTCTGATGGACAATTCATTCTGATCAGTAAAAAAGCCCATATATGTTAACTATGATTGTGTATTGAATTTAATGTTCCAAACAACAGTAAAGCAAGACCAGCATTACATGCATAACCTAGGTTGGCTCTCTCTGGGTGTGTACCACCCATCAATACTATTTTCTTCATCAGAGAAAGCATTTAACTGACAATTATTTCCAATGTGATTTTTAAAACAAGTAATCAGCCACTAAAGAAAGTTGACCATTTTTGCAGCTTACTTGATGCCCATTGGGAATGGCATCACTTACCTTCTGAATGTACCTCAGTAATTTGTACCCACCACAAAAATGGTACTAACAGCTGCCTCACTTGGCGCTCAGCATTAAGAGGTTAGTGTTAGCACTGGACAGCCTGGTGTTAGGATAATGGGACTGGGTGGAGGATATCAAGCTACATGTTGTGCTAGACATCTCATTAACCATTGTAGTCATAGGACTGAATTTCTCTTTTTAAAGCTACATTAAAAATCCAGTTTTTTTTATCCATGGATCCATGGTGACCCATTTCAGCCTTATCCTTAGCGTACAAAAGCCATGTCTACTCCCTTCTTAGGATTTCATTAATGTGGGGATGAATTTCCTCAAATTCATAAAGTAAATAAAATCTACATGAACTTTACAAACTTTTTAGTTGAACATATTGTTTTTCATCTATTCATCAATTTTTTTTTAAATAACATTTTTCAGCTTTACAATAGCAGCCATTGATATTTTATTACACCTTGTTAAAAACTGACCAATCCTACCCCCCCCCAAAAAAAATCAACTGCCTTACTGAGACAGACTTGTCTGGATTGTCAAGTCTGAAGCTGGCTAAACACCCTATCAGTAGATGTACAAAAGGCAGAATACAAATCTAAATTTTAAAAAATAATTTAAAAGCTGAATATAATTTTAGTTTCTGTATTCAAACAATTCAGCGATGCAGAATCAAGTGCTACAAAAACGATTTAAATTTCAGGATTATGATAAACTGAATAAAGATGAATTATTTTAAAGGTAAGATATTTATTTCATCGAAATACTGTGTCTAGAGACAAAAGCAAGTCCTGATCAAGTGAAGCAGTCTTAACCCTTTCAGCACTGTAGACTGGTTTTCCAGTCATGGGGAAGTACGTATGTAAACAATATGGACCGCTTTACTTGTCTTGGACAACGTTATTTATGTCATTGTACACAACTACATAAACTTCGGGACAACTTTCTTTACGTAATGTCAATATTATATTTGGATTCTCTCATAAGTTAGCTTTGATACAACTAGAAATCTTGAGTAAAAAAAGAGCATTTTTCAGTGTTTTCCGAACTGTGAATTTCTATTTAAAACTGCAGAGTTTGAAGCAATATGAGAATGAAGTGTCAGGTTATGAATTATCAAAATATTTAGCTGTTCTGTTGTGACCTAACACAGTTGATTGAAAAGGAGAGAAAACAACTGGAGAGGCATTTGAATGTGCTTGTCTGTGACATGACAGCAATGAAGAGGATTTGGAAGGTTATTAGCCAGAGGAAGTGTGAACTGATTGTGTTTTTATTCTGGATGAAACTCTAAAACCAATGGGATTTATTAGTTTTCTGGTAGAGTTGGTCCAAACAGAGTGTTGGATGGCTATAAAAAAAAGTCCTGGAATACTTTCAAATTTTTTATTTAAGTAAAGTTTTTTAATATATTGTTCATGTATTGAGGTAAAAAAAATAACTGCTTGTGCATTTTACCTGTTTGCAACTGTATTTAAATTTATAGTAAATATGGAAATTTTTATTGAATGTCATACAACTTGACTTTTAACCTTTATTTTGATACCAAATCCAGGCAGATATCTTTAAAGTTGGCAAAGTTATGTTATTTCAAAATCAACAAGTCATTTTGCTTTACAAGTCTAAAGTTGCTTAGTGTCTAGGGCTCTATGCCTGCAAAGTTACTTAGTGATGAAAGGGTTAAATTACCTAAATGTTGAATAAAAATCATTAACAACATGAATTTTTGTTATCAATGACAAGAATGGGGTATAAGAAGTTAACAAGTACTTGTCTGTACTCTGCATACGACCAGTAAATCACAATCTACCACTAAAGATGGAAAAATCATCAAGTTCCTATGTGTATCAATAATATATTTTAACATGGTCTGTGGATCATGATTCATTTATATATTACACAGGTGTATCATTTCACCCTTTGAGATGACGCCCCATGTTATGTCAGGCAGCAGCTTCTTTCAGTTTAATTTGTAAATGAAGGTGTGGGAAGCCAATTTGATAGATCACAGACAGCCCAATGAGTCTCTACAAAATCACAAAACCAGACAGCCCAATAGTCTCTACAAAATCACAAAACCAGACAGCCCAATAGTCTCTACAAAATCACAAAACCAGACAGCCCAATAGTCTCTATAAAATCACAAAACCAGACAGCCCAATAGTCTCTACAAAATCACAAAACCAGACAGCCCAATAGTCTCTACAAAATCACAAAACCAGACAGCCCAATAGTCTCATCAAAATCACAAAACCAGACAGCCCAATAGTCTCTACAAAATCACAAAACCAGACAGCCCAATAGTCTCTACAAAATCACAAAACCAGACAGCCCAATGAGTCTCTACAAAATCACAAAACCAGACAGCCCAATGAGTCTCTACAAAATCACAAAACCAGACAGCCCAATGAGTCTCTACAAAATCACACCCATACCACTCATGTGGAGCTCATTAGAAACTACCACACAGCAGGTTCAAAATTCCGCATAGAGAAAAATAATTAGAGGCAAAGTTTGTTTTCACAAGTAAAAATATGTCCCTATGTTTTAAGTCTTGAAAGTTAAATCTTGGCAAAGTCCATCAGATTCTAGACTGATGTTTTTAAGCAACTCTAGTCCTTTATCCCAACTGACTATGATCAGGAATTGGCAACAACACAAAGCACCAGAAGTCAGCTTATCTCTTTGATGGATGGAGGAGTTGTAATGGAATATACATACATTATAATTGTACCTATCTATTTCTGTTCACATAGATAACTTAGAGTAAGGGTTGGAGATTCATGATTATCAAATTACTAAAACCTAACATTGGATTGCTGCACACAATTTAACCTGTGAGGAAGCCCAGTTTCATCATATGTAGTTATGTCAAAACAATCACTGAAGCCAAAGAGATAAGAAGATTCTCTTCCTTGTGCTCATACATGTGACAAATTACTGGTGTGTAAAGTACTCAAATTTGTTAAAAACTCAATTCTGCATTGCAGAAATTAATACAAGGTTTATATTTGTCGAAACAAGTTAATAACCATATGTTTGTTTGCAGAAGAGGCCTGCATGGTTTGGACTTTGCTGTTTTCTATCCATGCTGAAGTTGACGGCTTTCACTCCAACCAAGTCACTAAAATGAAACATTGCATGCAGGCATGTCAACACCTATTTCTACTTTATAAGTGGACTCTGAAATAAGGACGCTAACAGTGTGTGGATAAAGACTGATGGTGACAATACCAGACTGGACTTGGTACCTCTAGTTTTCTCTTACCCTTCCCAGTCCATTTTAGATATTTTTATATTTAAGTTGGGTGTAGGGGAAGAGCCTTTTGCTGACACTGGGAGAAAGCCTGAAGTATGATGCAAGAACACTCCTGTCATATGATGCAAGAACACTCCTGTCATATGATGCAAGAACACTCCTGTCAGCGATATTTTATTGGTATGGATGAATCGCATTTCTCCAAGTTACAAAGTTATTGTTGGAAAAAAATCATGTATTGAGAATTAATTATGCTTTAGTTTCTTTTACAAAAATAAAAAGACTAGAGTCAACAGTCTATCCAAAACAGTACTGCAGGGCAGTGTCCTTGGTGGCAGAAGGAGAAGTGGACAGAAAAAAGTAGAATGACAACATCACAGAGTGGACCAGGAAAGTTTTGCAGAGACAGGGGCATTGGCCCATGACTGAGACAAGTGGAGGGAACTGGTCAGATATTAGCAGCACAATGCCTTGATGATCGCACTAGGACAGAAGACTGACAATAATCATAATACAACTTTCATAATTCATTTTGCAAGCCGGCTAGTAAGATTCTACCATATGCCCATACATGCCAACCCCTGATGAGGAAAAAGTGTAATCCAAGTGGTCAAAAAGCAGAATCCAGGCAAAAAAGTGTAACCCATATATAACATGCTAAAAATTAAATAAACAATGATTTATTTGACCATCTTGTCTTTTAACATCATTTAATGTTTCAAGTTTTCATATGTAGCACTTTTAGTTTTACACACACATCAACTAGAATCCATCTTAAGACTTGTAGCGCCAAATATTAAAATTCTTTCCACACGGCCTGAAATAAGATACCACATTATGCTGCATGTTGTCTTCATATTTAAAAGATTCTGTTTGTTTCTGTTTTTTGTTGTTGCCTTTTTCTAATCCATCTGTGAAATTTTTTTAAAGGAGATATTTTTGCTCTCATATATGCATTGACTAAAATAAAATATACTTTTTAGCGCTACATTTTAGCGCCAAATACCTTTAGACTGGTTCTGCAATAAATATGAATTAGAACAAAGAATCTCTGTGTAAAGATTAAAATGAGAAAACCAGTCTGTTCTCTCTTCCCTAAGCCATCCAGATGCTATAAATAGAATTTGAGGTTGAAAGTTTGAAAGTAGAACAGGGTTTGATGATACTGTTAGAAAAGTGCTCGCAAGTCCATGGACAAATGTACTATTATATTGCAGGTACGTAAAAGCTGTCTTTTCTAAAATACGGTCTGTGGGATTAATAGAATGTTAATAAAAACGAGAAAACAAATAATTGATTTTTCGGGAAGGTGGATATAATCAAAAAGCGTAATCCATATATATTTACGCGTAATTCATTGTAAAAAAGTGAAATGATTATGCTAAAAGCATAATGGCTGGCATGTCTGTATGCCACCTTGCAGAGGTGATAACAGAAAATTCCACACAAAAAAAAATGCCAACAAAATATATAAAATGTGGCAGGAAATGTCAGAGGAAACTTTGATCAGAAATAGTACTACTGTTGTTGTGTAGCTTGACATTTGACTAGGGCTGTCAAAAACCATGGAAAACTTGCCCAGGTACCTGTTGCGCTGTTTAACGGATAACCGAGTACTTGTTAGAACATGAAAGACATGTACAACCCTAGACCAAAAAAATTGTTCTCCGCCCTTTTTACAATTTTTTTTACTGGTGGCAGAGACCAACAATGTAATGCACTACTCTGTCTGAAGCGTCCGCACCGTGGTAGCTGTAATTATCAGACTGCATGCTATTAATTAACCATTAAAGTGTGTATCGCGACTCCAGCCACGCTGTTGTATGTGGGCCCGTAGTGCGTGTCGCGACTCTAGAAATTTTCGAGGTGAGCAACAATGATCGCATCTTATAACTTCACCCAGCCATAAATGCTTGTAAAACTATATTTGATTGGTTTAAAAAGGCCCGGAAGAGACATACTGCAGTACTTTACTATATTATTAACGATGTAATTTTACAAATGCTCGCTCCCAAACACATGGTACTAGTGCAAAACTAAAATGGCCGACGCTGAATACAAAGGTGATTACTTGCAACAAATATTCGCGTCTGATAGTGATGCTAATAGTGATTTTGAATAATTTGAGAAAAATGACATTATTGGAGCAAGCGAGGTATTGATGAAAATACACATGAATGATTTTGAGCCAGTAAATTATGTGGAACTGGAGTCGGATGTACATGCTCACTTGCCGTGAAAAGATGGCGCGCCTGTCAACCCCCATTCACTGGTAATTCAAAATTAAATGTCGAGATGGTGAATAATGAACAATCGGACTATTGAAGACTTTTTCTTAGATGACGAGTTATTGAATCTGATAGTAGATCAAACAAATCCTAATGCAGATCAGAGAGTTCATGGGCCAGACTTGACGGAAAAAAGTCGCATGAAGAAATGGTGGCCTGTCACACCTGATCATCTAAAACGTTTTCGCATCGATAAAAACAATGGGTTTGGTACATATGTCTGTTCTCGATTCCTAATGGGCTATTGATGATGTGATATCAACCGCATACTTCAGCAAAAAAAGTAAGATATATTTGAACTTTTCCATACAAAACAAACAAAATTACTGATGAAATACAATTTTAACTAGGGCATAACCGACTTTTGATCCGCAAATCGGATTCCACCGGATAGTATGAACTTCCGATTAATCGGAGTCGGACAAGGCAGGAACGACTGATTCGGATAATACAAATAATAAAGTTGAATTTCTATAGCACCGTGTCTAACACTGAGTGTCATTCGATAGTGCGTTAATAAAGTTAAATAAGTCAGAAAAGTCCAATATGGTCAACACAACCACGCTGTGAGGCAATCTATGAACTGGCGGGTAAAAACCGGAAATGAAGCCGGATATGGTAAAGTACTAAGTAACATGCTAGACACGGCAAAACCAGATACCAGAAACCCGGAAACGGAAGATGACATTTTATAGAAAAAAAAATACGGATTTAGCATTTCCGATTAATTGAATCGTATCCGGAATCGGACAAATTTCATGCCCAAAATCCGGAATCGGAAATCGGTAGAAAAATGCTAATCGGTTATGCCCTAATTTTAACTTGTCATTTTACCTGTATTTACACCTGTACCTGCAAATATGTTAAAACTACACGTGTCTTGATGCCAATCTTAAAGTATAGACACGCGCCATCATTTTTCATACAGGGTTTGTCTATCAATTGTGTATATTTAATGAAATACATGTAATTTAAAGACTGTGCAGTTTTCTTCTTTTCTCTCCTGAAACAATTCAGCACTGAGGGACTTTTTACTGCAAAACAATTCAGCACTTTAAGGGTTAATAAATTTATTTAGACTAACCTTAGTACCCAGACAGTAAGTATAATCCATCTTCTAAACTTCCACTACGTTAAATCCTATGGAACTCTCTTTTTTTTAAAGCATAAATCCCTGTCAGAACACAACACCTGTGTATTCATTGGCTGTTGACCTCAGATTTGAATTACCCATACAAACAGGGCTACAGCGACTGCGTGGTCATGTGGTGTGTATCAGTGATACTACGTGACCACGCAGTCGCTGAAGTGATATGTTAACACGAGTAGTCTGCATATTGTTTTGATTTGTGAAGCTGTTCGCACAGCCCAGCGGGCAGCAGCCATTTAGTAGTGGGCCGCTGATGCATAACAGGTGGTCCTACCCCTAAATATTGACTGGAGCTGCAACTTAGACCAGTGTACTGCTGATGATATAATTAAATTTTGATAGTGTTATCGACAAATTATTTTTGTGAATGGGTACTCATCATTAATTATCAATGCCCGGGATTTTCACCATGGTCGGGTACCCAATCACTTATTAACAACAAAGCTCCTGATATGGTCAGAAATGTATTTTCTTTCTCTAATATATAGTTTACAGCACAATTTTCCTTACTTTATGCAAATGATAAATTTATGTTTTTATTTTGTCTTCCATTCCATGTGTCATTCAGAACAATGGTAGTTGTTTGCAGGGGTCAACGGTCTTGCTCTGAACTACTCTGCAATGAAATAATTCAACCTTCTGTGATGAGGCCTAAGGACTTTATCTTTCAACCCAGTGTATCAAATTCAATTACAGAATTTGCCAGATGAGAAACTCTTTAAAAAAAAAAAATCTACTAACTTACTTGAACCATAATAGATATATACCCAGGTGCTGTATGTCAATATTGTGTCTTAATTATATACCTGTACATTATATACCTGTACAAAAATAATATTGTGCATCTGATGAAATAAATGTTACTTTTTTTTATCTTCTATGTATTTTCCTACTGCATACTGCAAATGATATTTCTGACCTTTTTACAATTTATGTTGTTTCTTTCACTCCAAATTCTTACATTACGACGGCACAAAATTTCCAGCTGATCCGATTTATGCATTACTCTGTTCCTGCTATTATATGCTGTACTACAGTTACAACATTGCTCCAACTTTGGAACAATATATCCAGGAGTCAACAGATCAAATTGTGTGTCAATTGATGCTGCATCCCCAAGTATTCTGTTCTGACAGTGACAGTGCTAAAACGTAGTGTTGTAAAACTTTTATGTCATGGATCAATTGTCCTGAGCTTTAACCTGCTGTCTTCAAGCAATGGTCAGTAAAAATAAATGTATCCATTACTGTAACAAACAATTACTACAATCACAACAACAAAGAAGTCAGGTGAGACGGAGAACATGTTTATAGTGCATGGCAACACCAGATGTTACTCAAACTTTTCATGGTGGAGCACAACTCAAAAATTAATTATCACAAAGCTCTCTCCATCTCAGCTGTTCCAAGAAATCCATCTTTATGTTAGTGCACAATATTTGATCATGGATCTATTCTTGCCTTTCACAGTTAAAAAAATGCTAATAAAAATGAAGACATTCAATCTTTATTTTGTATGCCACAAAAAAAACACCATACACGTAATCCGTAAAACTGGAAAAAATTGTAAATCCAAACCAGCGTTGCGGATAAAATCTACCTGTTGCAAATGTCCAAAAACACCGTTTGATTACATATCTTCGTTCAATCCTTACGGAAGTGAGAGGCGAGAAAAAAAAGATTACACCTTCCTCAACATGTTTGTCATAATTTATTCCATCTGGCCCGCACTCTTAATTTTCCGATTGCAAGTTAGCCCTGCTTTTTACCATATGTCACTGACCGCAGTTGATCATAAATATTAAAAAAAAAGATTTGAGAACGCTGACCACGCGGTTGTTGAACCCACTGCTCTTTGGTAGCCGCGCATGCATGTCAAATCGCCATGACCCCATTACATACATTCGAGGTGGAAGGTCACAAATAAACCCATGAATTTCACATCAAAAACACAATTTTAAACCAAAATATCATTTATATCATCGTTTACGATGAATATGTCTTGTAACTAAGTGGAAATATGGCTGATCTGCGTGAGATTTGGAGTAAAATGGCCGACTTAAGCCAGTGGTCTTGCAGCGTAATCATTGCTTAACTCGGCCTGTTAACAATAATCGCTGATATTCAACCACCTGCTCGCCTCGCGCTAAACATCAAAGCTGGTAAAATCAAAAGTAACACAAACACAGAATTACAAATACACCTTAATGTCACAAAATATCTAATAACATACAAATTTAAGATTACTTACCTCCAGCAGTAAGTATCTTCAACACATTTTAGAAATTGAATTACTCCTAGTAAACAAATGGCGACTATTCCCTTCCCACAATCACTGAAGCGAATTGTTACACTGACCTAAATTCCTGCCTCACACGTGACCCACTTTCATTCACCAATCACTGTTTTTCGTTAAAGTTGCATAATGAATATATTAACATGTACTATTAATCCATTGAAATCTATTGGATCTCGCATTGCTTTGTCCGTGCCTTAGGTAGGTAATTGATTTCTTCAGATGAGAAGCGGATTCAAAGAGAAATTAAATGAAATGCATGCATGCCGTGTCGTTGGATTTTGTATACATGTATATAATGGTTATTAGGGGATGGTGTTTCATGCGTGTGCTTTCGGATGAATATATTAAACGTGTATTAGTAAATTATTAATATTGCACGATTCGAAATCACTTTAATTTGTTTATAAAAGGGGCAATAATTTCGAGCATATGTGCATTTCCAAAGATCGTGGTCTTTTCTTTAGAAATTTCTTAGAAACAAGGCATCTCTTTTTCCCCCCGGAATCCTTCCCACAATGGTGTCGCAGGTGAGAAAATCTTAAACGTTTAAAGACACTGCGATTTAGATTGACTTTATATCCTTGGGATTTGAGCCCATTTTTGCCCCTATTATTGTTTTTAATGACTTTCTGGATGTATGATAATGAAAAGGCTGTAAACTAATATATAATTGTACTTTTCTTATCATAGGCTTTCTTGCTATAATTAATCTCTCATTTGGTTTATTCATTTTGTATAGCCCAGTCACATGGGGAGGGCCAGGAGCCATATGGCCATGGCATTATCACATATTAGGCATCGGTTGTCACCAGTTATTTTTAGATCTGTTAAATATTCGCATCATCTTTGGGCCTCAAACTCAGTGGACATGACCTCTGACAACCTCTAAAAAGGCCGGCATGCCGTTACACATAGTACGTTCTAGGTGACTGTTTGCAACCCATGTAAATTTATATAAGTATGGCATAGGTTTATCTAAATTGAAACTAATTACTGTCTCAAGAAGTGGTCCCGGGTTCCCAAGTTAGTTTAAAGCGCTCGCCAACCCCATTACTAATTACTGGTATATTTTATCTCTGCGAGGGTTTGGGTCTCGGACTCCAGCTAGTGTGGGTATGTGAGACGGCTGACTATAGCTTAACTTTATCGTTCTTACTGGCTTTTCCCGGGTTCTTCCTACACCAGGAATGACCGCTCTGATGGCCTAGTGGTTAGAGCGTCCGCCTCCGATGCGGGAGGTCGTGGGTTCGATCCCCAGCCGAGTTATACCAAAATCCATACCAAAAATGGTACTAACAGCTGCCTCGCTTGGCGCTCAGCATAAAGAGCTTAATGTTAGGATTGGTCGGCCATGTGTTATCATAATGTAACTGGGTGGGACATCATGTCTTGTAAATAAGTGGAAATATAGATGATTGACGTCTGCGGCATGATGCCCTTGTGCTAAACATCCGTACAAACTGCCATACTGCATACATCGTAGCGATATGACTAAAAAATTAAAGCTACGTTACAAATCTTAATCACACACATGATGACCACCTTTGGTTTGTACCAAAATCATGGCTGATTGATGACTAGTTAATTAGGTGTTTGAGTAATGCTCAATTAATCCTTCACGTTTATTGACCAGTGTTTTCAAACATTTTATGTGATTAATAGAATAGCATTCATGTTTTGTGTTATTGGTCTACAGTTTTTAATACAATGTTGGGGTGGACAAAACCGCTTTGTGGCGTTTCGGTTATTTATAATTGTTTAGTAGTTAGTTACCATCTGTTTTCAGTCACCTTTGAGTAACATTAACTTACCATGTTTCGTACAAGTTTTAGGGTTTATTGATTTACGATTATTCATTCAGTTTGAGTGTCAGTGACTTAAAATAACATCTTGAGTGACAATTGTAAACAGAGTTTCTTACAATTTTGACATTTCATGCTCTAGGACTTAAAATAATATATGTCTTGGGATTCCTCTTTTCTTTTAATTTTTTTGTTTTTGTTTTGGATGAAAGTAAATTAAACCGATTAGTCTAGGATAATTGCTACGGGACGCACAGCCCATAACTCTGACTCACAAGGCACATACGTGTAGTTAGGGAAAGAAAAAGCAGATTCGTTGGAAATGCGTTTTAAAATAGTGTGTTTGACCACTGTATCAAAAGTCGGTCCCCACCCCCACCCCGTAAACATGTAGCATAATGTGCCGATTTTCCCCACGCAAGCTTTACAAACTTCTTAGCATTCATAAAATTAACACATTTTGAGAGGAAAGTGATTGAGTACTTTGAATGTACACAGGTGGCTTCCAGAGCAAGGTTCCCTATTATCCGGTTACGCTTTTTATACAAAACCTGCACGTTTTAAGAAAAATGGGGGTGGGGGCGGGGATTTCTTCTACAGTACTTGCAATCTATGATATTGGTACTAAACATACACTGTGAAGAAAGTTTAATGTCGCAATAATTGCAGCTTCCATTGGTCTGATATCGCAATAATTGCAACTTCCATTGGTCTGATATCGCAATAATTGCAACTTCCATTGGTCTGATATCGCAATAATTGCATCTTCCATTGGTCTGATATCGCAATAATTGCATCTTCCATTGGTCTGATATCGCAATAATTGCAACTTCCATTGGTCTGATATCGCAATAATTGCAGCTTCCATTGGTCTGATAACGCAATAATTTCAGCTTCCATTGGTCTGATATCGCAATAATTGCAGCTTCCATTGGTCTGATATCGCAATAATTGCATCTTCCAATGGTCTGATATCGCAATAATTGCAGCTTCCATTGGTCTGACAACTGGCATTTTGATACATTAAAGGACGTACTTAGGATTGCACCAGTTCTTTCAGCTCAATATTTCAGTGAACCATTTAAAATATATGTTGCTGTAAACAATGTTGGTGTTGGCTGTAAACAATGTTGGTGTTGGCTCATTATTGACACAAATGATGTCGATCATACATTATGCTATGCTTTTACAAAATTAAATGATCACAGAGAAAGAATTATTCGCTTTGATATTAGTTTTACAAAACCTTGAAGTCTATCTTAGTTCAGATAATTCTCTGATTAGTGTATTCAGTGATCACAACCATCTTAATATCATGAACAGAATGAATAACGCGAATCAGAGTGGTTGAGCTGCAGATTAATGTTGCGTGAATACAGCACTGATATTAGGCACATCAAGAGATAAAATTATTTGATTGCTGATGCACTTTTGCCTGTAAAGAAGTACCATTTTGTGTTATTTTGCACATATTTGTATCATTAAAAAAAAATCTCCTTTTGTATATATTTAAAAGAAAGAGAGCCTTATTGTACAAAATCTTTCGTTCTCTTTACGAGGGAGGTTTTATGTATATCTATTATGTGTGTTTAACATTTGTCCTTGATTTTATATCGAAAGGATCATTCTGTGACATTACATTACATAGCTAATATTTTGCTATGTTTGTAGACTATACTTGAAGCGATAGATCATTTGTAATAAAAAATAAATAAATTAAACAAAAGAAAGAAAAAAAAACAAACATGTTATTTGGATTTGGGTACAAGCACATTGGTTTTTCCGTTGGAAAAAAATGATTTACCTGATCTTTGCCAAGTAGTTTCTTAAAATTTAATGAAACAGGTCTTATCTTATTTACAGATTTGACGGGAAAAGGACTAACATTCTGGCTCTCTTATAGTGTGTTAAGCTTTTATAATGCGTCATGTAAAGTATACCGTCAGGTAAGATACTTTACAAGTATACCGTCAGGTAAGTTACTTTACAAGTAGACCGTCAGGTAAGATACTTTACAAGTAGACTTTCACGTAAGATACTTTACAAGTAGACTGTCACGTAAGATACTTTACAAGTAGACTGTCACGTAAGATACTTTACAAATAGACTGTCACGTAAGATACTTTACAAGTAGACTGTCACGTAAGATATTTTACAAGTATACCTTCAGGTAAGATACTTTACAAGTAGACTGCCACGTAAGATATTTTACTAGTAGACTGTCACGTAAGATACTTTACAAGTAGACTGTCACGTAAGATACTTTACAAGTAGACTGTCACGTAAGATACTTTACAAGTAGACTGTCACGTAAGATACTTTACAAGTAGACTGTCACGTAAGATAATTTACAAGTAGACTGTCACGTAAGATATTTTACTAGTAGACTGTCACGTAAGATACTTTACAAGTAGACTGTCACGTAAGATACTTTACAAGTAGACTGTCACGTAAGATACTTTACAAGTAGACTGTCACGTAAGATATTTTACTAGTAGACTGTCACGTAAGATACTTTACAAGTAGACTGTCACGTAAGATACTTTACAAGTAGACTGTCACGTAAGATACTTTACAAGTAGACTGTCACGTAAGATACTTTACAAGTAGACTATCACGTAAGATAATTTACAAGTAGACTGTCACGTAAGATACTTTACAAGTAGACTGTCACGTAAGATACTTTACAAGTAGACTGTCACGTAAGATACTTTACAAGTAGACTGTCACGTAAGACATTTTACAAGTATACCGTCAGGTAAGATACTTTACAAGTAGATTGCCACGTAAAATATTTTACAAGTATGCCGTCAGGTAAGATACTTTACAAGTAGACTGCCACGTAAGATATTTTACTAGTAGACTGTCACGTAAGATACTTTATAAGTAGACTGTCACGTAAGATACTTTACAAGTAGACTTTCACGTAAGATACTTTACAAGTAGACTGTCACGTAAGATACTTTACAAGTAGACTGTCACGTAAGATACTTTACAAGTAGACTGTCACGTAAGATACTTTACAAGTAGACTGTCACGTAAGATACTTTACAAGTAGACTGTCACGTAAGATACTTTACAAGTAGACTGTCACGTAAGATACTTTACAAGTAGACTGTCACGTAAGATATTTTACTAGTAGACTGTCACGTAAGATACTTTACAAGTAGACTGTCACGTAAAATACTTTACAAGTAGACTGTCACGTAAGATACTTTACAAGTAGACTGTCACGTAAGATACTTTACAAGTAGACTGTCACGTAAGATAATTTACAAGTAGACTGTCACATAAGATACTTTACAAGTAGACTTTCACGTAAGATATTTTACAAGTAGACTGTCACGTAAGATACTTTACAAATAGACTGTCACGTAAGATACTTTACAAGTAGACTGTCACGTAAGATACTTTACAAGTAGACTGTCACGTAAGATACTTTACAAGTAGACTTTCACGTAAGATACTTTACAAATAGACTGTCACGTAAGATATTTTACTAGTAGACTGTCACGTAAGATACTTTACAAGTAGACTGTCACGTAAGATACTTTACAAGTAGACTGTCACGTAAGATACTTTACAAGTAGACTGTCACGTAAGATACTTTACAAGTAGACTGTCACGTAAGATACTTTACAAGTAGACTGTCACGTAAGATACTTTACAAGTAGACTGTCACGTAAGATACTTTACAAGTAGACCTTCACGTAAGATACTTTACAAGTAGACTGTCACGTAAGATATTTTACTAGTAGACTGTCACGTAAGATATTTTACTAGTAGACTGTCACGTAAGATACTTTACAAGTAGACTGTCACGTAAGATACTTTACAAGTAGACTGTCACGTAAGATACTTTACAAGTAGACTGTCACGTAAGATACTTTACAAGTAGACTGTCACGTAAGATACTTTACAAGTAGACTGTCACGTAAGATACTTTACAAGTAGACCTTCACGTAAGATACTTTACAAGTAGACTGTCACGTAAGATACTTTACAAGTAGACTGTCACGTAAGATACTTTACAAGTAGACCTTCACGTCAGATACTTTACAAGTAGACTGTCACGTAAGATACTTTACAAGTAGACTGTCACGTAAGATACTTTACAAGTAGACTGTCACGTAAGATATTTTACAAGTATACCGTCAGGCAAGATATTTTACAAGTAGACTGCAACGTAAGATATTTTACAAGTAGACTGTCACGTAAGATACTTTATAAGTAGACTGTCACGTAAGATACTTTACAAGTAGACTGTCACGTAAGATACTTTACAAGATGACCTTCACGTAAGATACTTTACAAGTAGACTGTCACATAAGATACTTTACAAGTAGACTGTCACGTAAGATACTTTACAAGTAGACGGTCACGTATGATACTTTACATGTAGACTGTCACGTAAGATATTTAACAAGAATACCGTCAGGTAAGATACTTTACAAGTAGACTGCCACGTAAAATTATTTACAGGTCGACTGTCACGTAAGATACTTTACAAGTAGACTGTCACGTAAGATATTTTACAAGAATACCGTCAGGTAAGATACTTTATAAGTAGACTTTCACGTAAGATACTTTACAAGTAGACTGTCACGTAAGATATTTTACAAGAATACCGTCAGGTAAGATACTTTACAAGTAGACTGCCACGTAAGATATTTTACAAGTAGACTGTCACGTAAGATATTTTACAAGTAGACTGTCACGTAAGATACTTTACAAGTAGACTGTCACGTAAGATACTTTACAAGTAGACTGTCACGTAAGATACTTTACAAGTAGACTGTCACGTAAGATACTTTACAAGTAGACTGTCACGTAAGATATTTTACAAGAATACCGTCAGGTAAGATACTTTACAAGTAGACTGCCACGTAAGATACTTTACAAGTAGACCTTCACGTAAGATATTTTACAAGTAGACTGTCACGTAAGATACTTTACAAGTAGACTGTCACGTAAGATATTTTACAAGTATACCTTCAGGTAAGATACTTTACAAGTAGACTGCCACGTAAGATATTTTACTAGTAGACTGTCACGTAAGATATTTTACAAGTAGACTGTCACGTAAGATACTTTACAAGTAGACTGTCACGTAAGATACTTTACAAGTAGACTGTCACGTAAGATATTTTACAAGTATACTGTCAGGTAAGATACTTTACAAGTAGACTGCCACGTAAAATAATTTACAGGTAGACTGTCACGTAAGATACTTTACAAGTAGACTGTCACGTAATATATTTTACAAGTATACCGTCAGGCAAGATACTTTACAAGTAGACTGCCACGTAAGATACTTTACAAGTGAAAGTTTATAGGTAAGTACTATTTTGCATTTTACATATATTTGGCTTCCTGTCTATTCTTGTCATTAAAGTATTTGAGTACAGTGGGTTTTGTTTGCCTAGATTAATTAGAACTGGTTTTGACGACCGCACAGAAGGCCAATAATTAATCACATTGACCATAGATCTTTCGATTACTATTTGAAGAAAAAAAAAATTTCACTTCAGTCTTTTCAAGTGAACATTTTGTCTGCTTTTGTTTTTATTGTTTCAGTCAAGGGTTTAAAACCATAAAGGTAAGGTGAACCCAGCTATAACTAATACATCCATCGAATGGACACATAAAATACAGCCCTGCCCCCCCCCCCATTTATATAAAAGACATATCAACCAAGATCAGTGCAGCCTTTAATGTGCTTTCATACCTTTCTCAAACACATTAAATTACAAGATGACACATTTTAATATATTTACTCGAATCAGTCCTGAATTTCCGCTAAACAACTGAAATTGCTCACAGTTTCTGCTTAAGAAAGAATCTGTAAAGACACATTGTACAGTTTTGTTATTTTTGCATATTTTTTTTTTTTGTGGGGGGGGGGGTTGCTGGGTCTCTCAAGTATCTCCTTATATTTCGTTCCACGAAATCTACTAACGAAATGCTAAAAATTTAAAGACAAATTACCGGGCTTTACACGAAAAATATACATTTGAAACGTTTTCCAAAGTGTGATTCGACTTAGCTTGCACAAAAAAGATACATTTGAAACATATTCCAAAGCGTGATTTGACCCAATTCGATTAAAGTCAGCTCTCGACTGACCAACCTGAAGACAGTGGATAGCTGATTTGAATCAGGTTTGACCTGGCTTTTACACGGTAGAGATAACATATTCCAAAGTGCGACTTTTATACCCAAAAGTGCCATATGGTCATCTGAAAATTTCGTAAGACATATCGTACTGGGTTTAGTTTAGTTCGTAATGATCAGAAACGTTTATCATATCATCTACCGATTGAATCCCAAGGCGAACATTAATTTTCTTGGTCACTGCCTTTTTTTTTTTTTTTTTTTTTTAGCTTGTTTGAATGTTCCAAATGAGTCGTATAAACAAAGTTAATAATTTGCTAACCTGTTTGAACGAGATGGTAACAAATTGTTTTGTTTAATTTTAACGCACATCAGTCATTATCATCTCGATTGGATAAAAAAAAAAATTAAATGAAGTTTGCACTTTATAAAACTTTACTAAAAACTGTACCCTAGTCCTATAATGTAAGACCTGATGTTTATTGTTTTACGTAACAAGCAAAACATAAATATAAAATCAACACGTTTTACATTGTAGGACTCTAATTCACCAGTTTTTATTGAGAAAAGACCAGAAGAAAGGCAATTACATTCTAGATCTAGATACGAAATGCAAAAAAATCAATCCACCATAATAGTTTTTATTGTAATAACTTGAATACGAAAAACAAAAGATAATGAACTTTTCGTTGTTTTTTGGACTTTTTAGTCGCTTCAAGAAAATTGACTATTCAAAGTTCTTGTATCTGCTATTTTCCTCGCTTGAATTACACAGTGAATGGTCTAAGGGACGTTACACTGTAATTTTATTTGCTAAGAGAGTTAACTCCATCAATTGCATCTTATCGATTTGAGGTACATTACCCATAAACACACATTGGATTGCGACACACCGTAGTTGAAGTGTAGGTTTTCTAATTCATTTGTAGTCAAATATTTGAACGCGTGCCAGTATCGAACGGTGCTTGTCATGTTTTGTGGGATTTAGTTTCTAATGAGATCTACCAGCTTTTTGTGTATTCAATCTTGAGTGTTGTCGTTTGAAACTTTGATCTTGATCACGATTGGTTTAGTGGTACATTGGAAAGACATTTCTTCACCGTGTAGCGTCAGACTTCACCAAAGGTTTAATCTCGAAAAACAAAGGTAACAGTGTGAAAATGCGCCAGTTTTGTTTGTGTGAAATATTTGTGATAAAAATGTCCAATCTAATGGTTGCTTTTGGAAGTTGGACCATATTTCATTTTTTTTCTTCTTTACTACCTGGTCATGCATCACAAACACAAAAGTTACATTATTGAAAACTCTATTTTCAGGTGCTGTATTAAATTAATCTCAGCTGAATCAAATTCCTGGTAAAACTGTACATGGAGTTCAAAAATGCAATAAATCAATAAATGCAAAAATTGTGCCTTTATAATGTAGGTGGTTTGAACATGTCAGCAATTACAAGAGGCAAGCAAGCAAATTGCAGAATGAATAATCTTCTCAATTTTTTTTATATTTAAACATAAGATAAACTAATTTTCTTTGTTTATTCATTCAGTTTGCAAGATGTTAATCTTGATGAATTCATCTTGACATGGGAAGAAATATAAGTGATTTATTGTACTATATAAAAAAGTTTTAATTTAATTAAAAAATATTGAAACTTTTAACGATTTACAAACTTTCCAGTTTGTATTTGTCTGTCATAAGCAAAAAATTAAAACTGTTTAATTAAATCAAAACCATTTGTCAGATATAATGTTGATATTTTATGAAAGTAAATTTATTTAAAATTATTCACATTATGAATTTAATTTACTTAAATTATCCAGTGTATGATGCAATTTTGTGAAAACACTTAATCTGCAGTAGGTATGGTTGCTTAGAATTTTCCCAATTAGTGAAAAATTAGTTGTGCAACATATGTTCCTTTCAGGTCTGGTTAATATGGCAGGTTATTTAATTCATCAGTCTCTTGACATAGTGTGGTTGTTAAGTCACTGTGATGCTGAACATCTGACCAGTTCTCTCCGCTTATCTCGATCATGTGCCAATGCCAGTGACTCCACAAAACTTTTCCATATCCATTCCGTGATGTTGTCACTCCACTTTTTTCTCTGTCTACCTCTCCTCCTGCCAAAGTGGACGCTGCCCTGCAGTACTGTTGTGGATGGACTATTGGCCTTAGTGACATGGTCATACCATTTCAGCTTTCTCTTTCTGACAATTGTGAGGAGGTCTTCGTAATGACCTATTTTTTGCCTCATGGTGTTACGCACTTCTTCTTTTGTGATGTGGTCCATGTAAGAGATGCCAAGGATGGTCTGTAGCATATCATTTCAAGTGCCTGGATTCTTTGTTGTAATTCTTCTGTCAGGGTCCAGGCCTCACATGAATACAGAAAGATTGAGATGACTAGTGCTCTCAATACAATAGTCCGAGTTTAGTTTTGAGACAGATATTCTTGTCTCTCTAGATGGGTCTTAGCTTTGAAATAGCTGCCGTTGTTTGTGGTGGTCGTGACAAAATGTCTGCTCTTGATCCCTCCTCTGTGATTATGGAACAAAGATATTTGAACTGTCTCACTGTTTCCAGTTCCTGTCCTCTGACTTTAATCTTGGTTGAGAATTGTTTGCCACTATTTGTCATCAGCTTTGTCTTCTCAGCGCTTGACTCCATGTCAAATCTGGAAGATTTACATAGCCTTTCTTAATTGGTTTATTTACAAGCATTTAGTTATTGACTGTTGACTAAATTAGCCCATTGTTAGCCCTAATCTGTGACAGGGCATGTGTTGAGTATTGTTAGCCCTAATCTGTGACAGGGCATGTGTTGAGTATTGTTAGCCCTAATCTGTAACAGGGCATGTGTTGAGTATTGTTAGCCCTAATCTGTGACAGGCATGTGTTGAGTATTGTTAACCCTAATCTGTGACAGGGCATGTGTTGAGTATTGTTTTTACTTTGTATTCCCTGGAGGCCATTATAGTTGATTGACTTGCAGACATATATATATATAGTAGCTGCTAACCATACACATAGTGTGTAACAATATGTGTTAAGTGTTTGTTTTACTTAACATGTGACCACCGGCTATTACTACACCATTATTATCAAGGTCTTGAGGAATTTAGCAAGTAAAATACATTTCTAGTTTATAAGTGATTTTCAGTGTGTGTTTATATGTGTTTATATGTATTTAAATGTGTTTATATGTGTATATATGTGTTTTTGTAAAACTGCAATAGGGAATGAAAATTTGTTTGATCTTCACAATAGAGAGGTTTCTGTTTACTGTAAAAGAAATGACAGCATTAATGAATTTGTGACCAAATAAATATTTTGATCTTGAAGGGAATCTGGTATTTAGAAGGTTCAGTTAGATAGGGGTCTCGGGTAGCTGAGTGGTTGATCACTGCCATCTCACCTTTCTTTGCATCTGAGTCTTGGGCATGGCCACTGTGAGAAAGCTGATAGTAGCTTTTTCATGTGGGTCAGTGGTTTGGGGAATTTCTTAAATTCATTTCCCACCATTTATACTGGCAGAACTTTATATAAACCTAACTTGCACTGACAAATGATATTAAACCCAAAACAATAATGACTACAACATACTATATATATACACACACATACACACATACATACATACATATAATGCCACCAGTCAAAGTAAGGCTTGTTTAAGAACATATAACTTAAAAGATGTACAGTAAGACCTGTACTTTTTAATACCTCTTTGCTTTAGATCCATGATTACAACAAAATGCTTCAGAAGTCTTAGTTGATCCCACTGTTACAATGTATAAATCAATCTATAAATTACTAAAGGCACAGACACATTTGATGTTTAACATGACATAATAGCAGGGTACTAAGTTCAAAGACTTATCACTCTACTTCATTCAGCCTTTGAGTGGGATAGTATGCTGATTGGTTGATTGATTGATCATTATAAAACTGTGCTGATATGTACAATGACTGAATTCAGTGGCACAAAGATACCACAGATGTACATGTGGTTGTTATAAGAGTGTATCAGATGAATAATTATAGCTTTTCATTATTGTGCTTGAATACTCCCCCACCCCCCATGTGGAAATTAAAAGTGATGTTACCAAATGCTGTAGATCTTGTCATACTTGTCAAATGGTAATAAAACCCAGTCAGAAGATGCCTTGAAGGCTCATTTGCAAGCTATTCCTGCATTTGATGAATCATTAACAGAAATAATGGTAGACTGGTAGGTTCCTTACCTAAGACCAAGTCAGGGAACCAATACTTGTTGAACATAATGTGTGTCGGCAAAATTTCCTGAGGCAATCCCTTTATCGTATGTTAAGATTAAAACTGTAGTAAAATCCATTGGGCAAGATTTTAATTCATACATGGATGTTGTACATTAGAAAAGACATGAATTGCACAGGGATGTCATAGATTCAAAAAGGCTTAAATTGTACACGGATGCCATGCATTTTGAAAAGGTTTGAGATGTAACACAATTAAAAAAGAGTTGTTAAAGATATTTTGTATTTGATATTTTAATATATTTGATATTGAAAAAAAGAAGTGACACAATTTTAAATATATGACACAATTTGAAATATATGACACAATTTTAAATGTAACATTTTCTTGTTGATGATTTCCTGTTAGATGAGAGCCTGCTCTAATAAAAGATTTTCATATATATCATATTTTCCTTAAACTAAGTAATAAATGAAATTGATTAATATTGCATGGTTTTAATGAAATATAACAAGAATAGTGTAGAGTCCATTTGTTGTAGGTATTTATGTTGGTTTTCTTCATTCTTTATTAAAAACGCTTTTTACACATTTTTTCAGTGATAAAGATAAGTAACATACAAGGAAAGTTAAATTTAAGTTTAAAAAATATTTAAAACATTTGAAAATTCTTGTAAACATTTATGAAAAAGCCCATATAAACAGTTTCTCAAACTATGATCATATAAATAAAGAATGATTATTTTTACATATTTGAATAAAATGGCTAAAGTGACAAAAAATGAGTTGGTGCATTAAGAAGGTCATTAAAAGATTTTGATCTTTTGAAATCAGCAGCAATTAAATTCTCCACCAAAAGTCTGCTAAGGTACATGCTGTTAGTGTAGGCATAGGAAACTCGATACATGTATGTCTGACCAGGCCCAATTTCCTTAACACAGGTCCCATGTTTAGACTTACGTTTAAGTCAAATTTAAATTTCAGCCAATCAGATCACTTGAGCTGAAGCTTAAATTTATGTCTAGACTTCAGTTCTTTTGCAAAATTAAAAAGAAAATTGCTCAGAAAATATATAGCATAATTGATTGGAAATATTTGTTAAACATGCCTTCATCTGGCAGCTTGGGAAGATTTAACAAGATATGTTGGATAAGCAAAATGTTATATTAATTGCCTAAAATCTTATCTAAAATAAAGCAAAATGTTATATTAATTGCCTAAAATCTTATCTAAAATAAAGCAAAATGTTATATTAATTGCCTAAAATCTTATCGAAAATAAAGCAAAATGTTATATTAATTGCCTACAATCTTATCTAAAATAAAGCAAAATGTTATATTAATTGCCTAAAATCTTATCTAAAATAAAGCAAAATGTTATATTAATTGCCTAAAATCTTATTGAAAATAAAGAAAAATGTTATATTAATTGCCTAAAATCTTATTGAAAATAAAGCAAAATGTTATATTAATTGCCTAAAATCTTATCTAAAATAAAGCAAAATGTTATATTAATTGCCTAAAATCTTATCTAAAATAAAGCAAAATGTTATATTAATTGCCTAAAATCTTATTGAAAATAAAGGAAAATGTTATATTAATTGCCTAAAATCTTATTGAAAATAAAGCAAAATGTTATATTAGTTGCCTAAAATCATATCTAAAATAAAGCAAAATGTTATATTAATTGCCTAAAATCTTATTGAAAATAAAGCAAAATGTTATATTAATTGCCTAAAATCTTATTGAAAATAAAGCAAAATGTTATATTAGTTGCCTAAAATCATATCTAAAATAAAGCAAAATGTTATATTAATTGCCTAAAATCTTATTGAAAATAAAGCAAAATGTTATATTAATTGCCTAAAATCTTATCTAAAATAAAGCAAAATGTTATATTAATTGCCTAAAATCTTATCTAAAATAAAGCAAAATGTTATATTAATTGCCTAAAATCTTATCGAAAATAAAGGAAAATGTTATATTAATTGCCTAAAATCTTATCTAATATAAAGGAAAATGTTTAATTAATTGCCTAAATTCTTATCGAAAATAAAGGAAAATGTTATATTAATTGCCTAAATTCATATCTAAAATAAAGCAAAATGTTATATTAATTGACTAAAATCTTATCTAAAATAAAGCAAAATGTTATATTAATTGCCTAAAATCTTATCTAAAATAAAGCAAAATGTTATATTAATTGCCTAAAATCTTATTGAAAATAAAGGAAAATGTTATATTAATTGTCTAAAATCATATGTAAAATAAAGCAAAATGTTTAATTAAATGCCTAAAATCTTATTGAAAATAAAGGAAAATGTTATATTAATTGCCTAAATTCATATCTAAAATAAAGCAAAATGTTATATTAATTGACTAAAATCTTATCTAAAATAAAGCAAAATGTTATATTAATTGCCTAAAATCTTATCTAAAATAAAGCAAAATGTTATATTAATTGCCTAAAATCTTATTGAAAATAAAGCAAAATGTTATATTAATTGCCTAAAATCTTATCTAAAATAAAGGAAAATGTTATATTAATTGCCTAAAATCTTATCTAAAATAAAGCAAAATGTTATATTAATTGCCTAAAATCATATGTAAAATAAAGCAAAATGTTATATTAATTGCCTAAAATCTTATCGAAAATAAAGCAAAATGTTATATTAATTGCCTAAAATCTTATCTAAAATAAAGGAAAATGTTATATTAATTGCCTAAAATCTTATCTAAAATAAAGCAAAATGTTATATTAATTGCCTAAAATCATATGTAAAATAAAGCAAAATGTTATATTAATTGCCTAAAATCTTATCGAAAATAAAGCAAAATGTTATATTAATTGCCTAAAATCTTATCTAAAATAAAGCAAAATGTTATATTAATTGCCTAAAATCTTATCTAAAATAAAGTAAAATGTTATATTAATTGCCTAAAATCTTATCGAAAATAAAGCAAAATGTTATATTAATTGCCTAAAATCTTATCTAAAATAAAGCAAAATGTTATATTAATTGCCTAAAATCTTATCTAAAATAAAGCAAAACAGATTTTTGCTTGTGATCTTATAACATTTTCATGTATAAGTAGAAAATGTGTATTTTTCACAGTCATGTCTTTTGTTTCAGATATTTGACAATTGATACCTACACCAATGGCAGAATATCTTGTGAGTGAAACCACTCCTCTTCTAGCACCACCATATGATCCACCAAATGAACTCTTATCACATGACACAGACAAGAATGATGAATTTTCCTGGAAGAAAATCACTCGTCGACAAAAGTTTATTTTCATCTGCATGGGGTTTATCAACTTTGGAGCCTGTACTTGCTTTTCACTTTTGTCTCCATTTTTTCCAGCAGAGGTGAGAGTGCACTCATACTGAAAAATGCATTGGTAACACAGTATCTTTGGATATCTGGTATCTTAAGCTTGATACCGGTAAATACAATAATGGGCGTATATTGAAAATGGTGGCTTTTTAAAAAAGACCAGTAGAGCTTATATGATGGCCTGTAGTTAACTGATTGACAGCTGTCTCTTCACAAGCACATTGTTACTGGTCCTAATTTACTTGGAGGATTGCCATAAAACATTCATCCTATGGTCTTAAATGAATATAGTCCTGCTCAGACTTCCAATATGGCTGCCACAGCAGTTTAAAAAGTTTTGTTGCTACTTCTCCTGAATGGATGATTAACATGGAAATAGAAGACTTCTTGTGATGTTCCTAAATAAAAATGAATCGGATATCAAATATGGCTGACATGGCAGCCATCATGATGTCTTCTTGTCTCTAGTCCATCTGAAAAGAAAATTGTATTGACATGATGTTTTCTTCAGACTTCTTATGATGTCTTGTTGGAAAATGGATCTCAGTGATGTCCAATATGGGCAATATCACTATTACTAAATTGAAAGCCAAATCAACATAGGGTTCATTGAAAGACTTGGATGTCTTGTTGGTCATGAATGAAAATAGGGCTGCCTTGAGAGAAATCTTGAAAACCTTGTTATCAATTCATCTCTTGAAATTCTTTTGTCGCTAAAAGATTTCTAATGATGTCTAGTTGGTATTAAATTAAAGATGTTATACACAAGCATCCAGTAAAATTGTCTTACTAGTACTCCACCAGAATTGATGGTCATATGAACGTTGTATTTTCACTAATGACTTTTTATGATATATTATTGGGATTTAATCTGTGATTCGAGAACATGGTCTCTCAAGATAGGTGGTCTCACATAGCAGTTATCTTTCAAGACAGGTTTTATTGTAGTTTTATTATGACATCAAGGCCATTCTCATGTAAATCTTGGTATTAATAAACCGCCTGAATGGAAGGTGACATTAACATGATTTTTTAAAATGGTTTGTCTTCCAATATATCTGTCACAGCAGAATGGAGGATCATGTCATCATGGGTAATTGTCTAAATGACTTCTTGCAATATTTGCTTAATACTTCTTTGAAAACAATGATGCTGATTTGACCTCCAATATGGCCACCTCAGCTGTCATCTTGGAAATCTCTTTGCTACACCTTCTAAATGGAAGGTAATATTAACATTGGGTTTTCACCAAAAATTTCTTATGGCATCTAGCTAGTGTTAAATCAGAATTGATATCCAGTAGCATCACTACACTCACCATCTTGAAGGTCTTTTTGCTAATTGGAAAGTCAAATTAATATTGGGATTTTACCTGACTTGTTATGTCTAGTTGTCTTTGAGTCAAAATGGTGCTATTCTGACCTCCAATATGGTTGCCACAATTAACATATTGAAAATCTTGCAAATGTTTATCTTGTATTTGTTTGTTTGATTAGGATTTTAAACGTAGCTTTAACAATTTTTCAGTCATATTGCTATGATGTCTGCACTGTAGCAGCTTATAGTGATGTCTAGCACTGGGGCATCATGCTGCGGACATGTAGCATGATGTCCCACCCAGTCACATTATCCTGACACCAGGCCGACCAATCCTAACACTAACCTCTTAATGCTGAGTGCCAAGCGACACAGCCATTAGTACCATTTTTGTAAGTCTTTGGTATGATTCGGTTGGGGATTGAACCCATGACCTCCTGCTTCAACGGCGGACGCTCTAAACACTAGGCCACCAGAGCGGTTATTTATCTTGTATAGATTTCATATCAACATGGTCTTTTAACCTAAAGTCTTCTAATGTTGTCTTCTAATTGTGTCTAATTTTTATCAAAATGAAAATTGTGTTGATCTTATTTCCAATATGGTTGCCAGAGTTGATAATTTGAAAATCATGTCATTAAGGAATAACAGAGTTGGTTTCAACACTCGGTAGTTAAAAAGGACAAAACAGTCTCATCTTGAATTCCTGAAAATTCTTGTTCAACAGTAGAGAATCATTCAGTTCAAGAGTTTTATTCAGCTGAAGTTCCAGGAAGGTCAGGGTCAGTACTGTTTGCTTGTGATGTTCTTGTTTGTCTCCCCTTAGATGCTCACCTTTCATAATACTCTGTTTAGTTAACCATTGTCCCATTTATGTAAATATGAATGTGAATCATGTATTAACAGTAGTACTTGTATCACACATAAAACATTGGCTTGGTACATATAGTTCACATACAAAAATGAACATCTAGGACAAACACTGAATAAATCTTGACATATTTGTAGCTGGATATTATTGATATAAACTTCTACATGACATGTATGAATGAATGTTATGGATGCAGTACTAGTCATAAAGGGTAGACTGGTTTCTTGCCTTTATTTTACTGTAGGTGCATAGTACAGATCCAAAACACACTTAGATAATATAATTTTGAGTGGATATTATGGATGCAATGCTAGTCATAAGACTGGTTCCTTGCCTTTATTTTACTGTAGTCCAAAACGCACTGATATAATATAATTCTTGAGTGGATGTTATGGATGCAATGCTAGTCATAAAGGTTAGACTGGTTCTTTGCCTTTATTTTACTGTAGTCCAAAACACAATGATATAATATAATTCTTGAGTGGTATCTGCAATTCTAGATTTTAAAATTATGGAGACGTTTCGAGTTTTATTTAATTTTCTAAAGTACTAAATATACAAAAGTTATGAAATTTGTTATTATCTTTTTATCTGATATTATTTTTAAACTTTACTGCAATAATACTATTTAACTTTTTTCACATTGAGAACATTTAATTTTTTTTGTATTGTACTTCATTTTTGTATTTCATGGGTACAAAAACCCTCAGTCTCAGAAAGTACCTGGTATGCTCATGTATAAGATGACTGCATACAACATAAACCTTGATCTGCTGTCACATAATACACCACAACCTTGATCTGCTGTCACATGAAACACCACAACCTTGATCTGCTGTCACATGATACACCACAACCTTGATCTGCTGTCACATGATACACCACAACCTTGATCTGCTGTCACATGATACACCACAACCTTGATCTGCTGTCACATGATACACCACAACCTTGATCTGCTGTCACATGATACGCCACAACCTTGATCTGCTATCACATGATACGCCACAACCTTGATCTGCTGTCACATGATATGCCACAAACTTGATCTGCTGTCACATGATACGCCACAACCTTGATCTGCTGTCACATGATACACCACAACCTTGATCTGCTGTCACATGATACACCACAACCTTGATCTGCTGTCACATGATACACCACAACCTTGATCTGTTGTCACATGATACACCACAACCATGATCTGCTGTCACATGATACACCACAACCTTGATCTGCTGTCACATGATACACCACAACCTTGATCTGTTGTCACATGATGCACCACAACCTTGATCTGCTGTCACATGATACACCACAACCTTGATCTGCTGTCACATGATACACCACAACCTTGATCTGCTGTCACATGATACACCACAACCTTGATCTGCTGTCACATGATACACCACAACCTTGATCTGCTGTCACATGATACACCACAACCTTGATCTGCTGTCACATGATACACCACAACCTTGATCTGCTGTCACATGATACACCACAACCTTGATCTGTTGTCACATGATACACCACAACCATGATCTGCTGTCACATGATACACCACAACCTTGATCTGCTGTCACATGATACACCACAACCTTGATCTGTTGTCACATGATACACCACAACCTTGATATGCTGTCACATGATACACCACAACCTTGATCTGCTGTCACATGATACACCACAACCTTGATCTGCTGTCACATGATACACCACAACCTTTTCAATTTTGCCATATTATGGAAATAGTCCTTAAAATATGGATTTATGGAATAAGAGCACAGATTATAGATATACTGTTGTTTGCTTTAAAGTCAGGATACTGGCTTGTCTATTGTCTACCTTAACCATTTTCAACATGGTTTTATGTTTCTTACTATATTTAGTGGCGTTGGTTAGGCAACGAGACTCACATATTTTGTGTCGAAAAACTTCTGCATGATCAAGATGTTGCTTATTAGAATTTTGGAAAATATTGTCCAACATTCAATACATTTTCTGGAAAAAATGACAGTGAGCCTCATTAGAGGTTACAGTTGAATGAATGAAAATTCAGATTTGTAACACTTACATCTAGTATGTCACATGAAAGATGCATCCTAGTTGTCATATCTGTAGATAATCCTCTTGTAATGAACTACTATATGGTGTATATCTTTAGGTTGATTGAGACCTTATGAGATGAGATGATATATTTCTTACAAAATACTTTTAGCACGAGACAGTTAATCTGAATAATTTGTTTCCACCAGTAACGAGGAATCACATTCTTTGAAAATATGACGGAAAAAAGCAGCAATGCAAATACTATTTAACTAATGCCTAACATTACTAATAACACAGTGTCTAGTAGCAATCCAATTTGATGCCAATTTAAATAGTCATTTATAGTAACACAATGACTTGTAGCAATACAATTTGATACCAATTTAAATAGTCATTTATAGTAACACAATGACTAGTAGCATTGATACCAATTTAAATAGTCATTTATAGTAACACAATGACTAGTAGCAATCCAATTTGATACCAATTTAAATAGTCATTTATAGTAACACAATGACTTGTAGCAATCCAATTTGATACCAATTTAAATAGTCATTTATAGTAACACAATGACTTGTAGCAATACAATTTGATACCAATTTAAATAGTCATTTATAGTAACACAATGACTGGTAGCAATCCAATTTGATACCAATTTAAATAGTCATTTATAGTAACACAATGACTTGTAGCAATCCAATTTGATACCAATTTAAATAATCATTTATAGTAACACAATGACTAATAGCAATCCAATTTGATACCAATTTAAATAGTCATTTATAGTAACACAATGATTTGTAGCAATCCAATTTGATACCAATTTAAATAGTCATTTATAGTAACACAATGACTTGTAGCAATCTAATTTGATACCAATTTAAATAGTCATTTATAGTAACACAATGACTAATAGCAATCCAATTTGATACTAATTTAAATAGTCATTTATAGTAACACAATGACTTGTAGCAATCCAATTTGATACCAATTTAAATAGTCATTTATAGTAACACAATGACTTGTAGCAATCCAATTTGATACCAATTTAAATAGTCATTTATAGTAACACAATGACTTGTAGCAATACAATTTGATATCAATTTAAATAGTCATTTATAGTAACACAATGACTAGTAGCATTGATACCAATTTAAATAGTCATTTATAGTAACACAATGACTGGTTGCAATCCAATTTGATACCAATTTAAATAGTCATTTCTAGTAACACAATGACTAGTAGCAATACAATTTGATAACAATTTAAATAGTCATTTATAGTAACACAATGACTAGTAGCAATCCAATTTGATACCAATTTAAATAGTCATTTATAGTAACACAATGACTAATAGCAATCCAATTTGATACCAATTTAAATAGTCATTTATAGTAACACAATGACTTGAAGCAATCCAATTTGATACCAATTTAAATAGTCATTTATAGTAACACAATGACTTGTAGCAATCCAATTCGATACCAATTTAAATAGTCATTTATAGTAACACATTGACTTGTAGCAATACAGTTTGATACCAATTTAAATAGTCATTTATAGTAACACAATGACTAGTAGCATTGATACCAATTTAAATAGTCATTTATAGTAACACAATGACTTGTAGCAATACAATTTGATATCAATTTAAATAGTCATTTATAGTAACACAATTACTAGTAGCAATCCAATTTGATACCAATTTAAATAGTCATTTATAGTAACACAATGACTAGTAGCATTGATACCAATTTAAATAGTCATTTATAGTAACACAATGACTGGTTGCAATCCAATTTGATACCAATTTAAATAGTCATTTATAGTAACACAATGACTAGTAGCAATACAATTTGATAACAATTTAAATAGTCATTTATAGTAACACAATGACTAGTAGCAATCCAATTTGATACCAATTTAAATAGTCATTTATAGTAACACAATGACTAATAGCAATCCAATTTGATACCAATTTAAATAGTCATTTATAGTAACACAATGACTTGTAGCAATCCAATTTGATACCAATTTAAATAGTCATTTATAGTAACACAATGACTTGTAGCAATCCAATTCGATACCAATTTAAATAGTCATTTATAGTAACACATTGACTTGTAGCAATACAATTTGATACCAATTTAAATAGTCATTTATAGTAACACAATGACTAGTAGCATTGATACCAATTTAAATAGTCATTTATAGTAACACAATGACTTGTAGCAATACAATTTGATATCAATTTAAATAGTCATTTATAGTAACACAATGACTAGTAGCAATCCAATTTGATACCAATTTAAATAGTCATTTATAGTAACACAATGACTAGTAGCATTGATACCAATTTAAATAGTCATTTATAGTAACACAATGACTGGTTGCAATCCAATTTGATACCAATTTAAATAGTCATTTATAGTAACACAATGACTAGTAGCAATACAATTTGATACCAATTTAAATAGTCATTTATAGTAACACAATGACTAGTAGCAATCCAATTTGATACCAATTTAAATAGTCATTTATAGTAACACAATGACTAATAGCAATCCAATTTGATACCAATTTAAATAGTCATTTATAGTAACACAATGACTAGTAGCAATCCAATTCGATACCAATTTAAATAGTCATTTATAGTAACACATTGACTTGTAGCAATACAATTTGATACCAATTTAAATAGTCATTTATAGTAACACAATGACTTGTAGCAATACAATTTGATACCAATTTAAATAGTCATTTATAGTAACACAAAGACTAGTAGCAATCCAATTTGATACCAATTTAAATAGTCATTTATAGTAACACAATGATTTGTAGCAATCAAATTTGATACCAATTTAAATAGTCATTTATAGTAACACAATGACTTGTAGCGATACAATTTGATACCAGTTTAAATAGTCATTTATAGTAACACAATGACTAATAGCAATACAATTTGATACCAATTTAAATAGTCATTTATAGTAACACAATGACTTGTAGCAATACAATTTGATACCAATTTAAATAGTCATTTATAGTAACACAATGACTAGTAGCAATCCAATTCGATACCAATTTAAATAGTCATTTATAGTAACACAATGACTTGTAGCAATACAATTTGATACCAATTCAAATAGTCATTTATAGTAACACAATGACTAATAGCAATCCAATTTGATACCAGTTTAAATAGTCATTTATAGTAACACAATGATTTGTAGCAATCTAATTTGATACCAATTTAAATAGTCATTTATAGTAACACAATGACTTGTAGCGATACAATTTGATACCAGTTTAAATAGTCATTTATAGTAACACAATGATTTGTAGCAATCCAATTCGATACCAATTTAAATAGTCATTTATAGTAACACATTGACTTGTAGCAATACAATTTGATACCAACTTAAATAGTCATTTATAGTAACACAATGACTTGTAGCAATACAATTTGATACCAATTTAAATAGTCATTTATAGTAACACAAAGACTAGTAGCAATCCAATTTGATACCAATTTAAATAGTCATTTATAGTAACACAATGATTTGTAGCAATCTAATTTGATACCAATTTAAATAGTCATTTATAGTAACACAATGACTTGTAGCGATACAATTTGATACCAGTTTAAATAGTCATTTATAGTAACACAATGACTAATAGCAATCCAATTTGATACCAGTTTAAATAGTCATTTATAGTAACACAATGATTTGTAGCAATCTAATTTGATACCAATTTAAATAGTCATTTATAGTAACACAATGACTTGTAGCGATACAATTTGATACCAGTTTAAATAGTCATTTATAGTAACACAATGACTAATAGCAATCCAATTTGATACCAATTTAAATAGTCATTTATAGTAACACAATGATTTGTAGCAATCTAATTTGATACCAATTTAAATAGTCATTTATAGTAACACAATGACTTGTAGCGATACAATTTGATACCAGTTTAAATAGTCATTTATAGTAACACAATGACTTGTAGCAATACAATTTGATACCAATTTAAATAGTCATTTATAGTAACACAAAGACTAGTAGCAATCCAATTTGATACCAATTTAAATAGTCATTTATAGTAACACAATGATTTGTAGCAATCTAATTTGATACCAATTTAAATAGTCATTTATAGTAACACAATGACTTGTAGCAATACAATTTGATACCAATTTAAATAGTCATTTATAGTAACACAAAGACTAGTAGCAATCCAATTTGATACCAATTTAAATAGTCATTTATAGTAACACAATGATTTGTAGCAATCTAATTTGATACCAATTTAAATAGTCATTTATAGTAACACAATGACTTGTAGCGATACAATTTGATACCAGTTTAAATAGTCATTTATAGTAACACAATGACTAGTAGCAATACAATTTGATACCAATTTAAATAGTCATTTATAGTAACACAATGACTTGTAGCAATACAATTTGATACCAATTTAAATAGTCATTTATAGTAACACAATGACTAGTAGCAATCCAATTTGATACCAATATAAATAGTCATTTATAGTAACACAATAACTTGTAGCGATACAATTTGATACCAATATAAATAGTCATTTATAATAACACAATGAACCCCCATTTGATACGCATTTTTTTACATCCATATGTAGATGACCAGGGTAGATGTTAGTGCCATTTGAATGAATTTTGTTAGTTGTTTCAGTTTTTTGGGCTAATTGTTCTTTCGTGGCTGACACAGTTAAATTGTATGTGTTTGTAAAACACAGAAATGTTGTCTTTTTTCCCTTTTTTAGGCACAAAAGAAAGGGGCCACAGCAACTGAAGTTGGCTTTATCTTTGGAGTGTATGAACTTGTGATATTTGTTTCTTCACCTGTCTTTGGAAATTTTGTAAGTAGCTTTCTCTATCATACTCTCTGTTGATCTGAATGAAACATTTTAAAAGAAAGGTATTGTCAAGCTATTTAACTGCACTTTGCTTATTTATATCAATCTTTTAGCTAGCAATGAGATTCTGATAATGTATACTGATGAATAATGCAATTCTGATTTTCAAATGAGAAGAAAACTAAGTTCTGTCATATAATGTTCACATGATATTTTAAAATCTTGATATTTTCACTCCATTTTTGTAGTGCATTCAGATGATGCCAAGATTATTTCTTACAACATTGTTGACTTATTAAACCAGTACAGAGCTTTTTCTCATCTTTTCTGTCAGTATGTGGCACCAGTGTATGAAGAATACCGTATATACTCGCGTATAAGCCCGTTTGCGTATAAGCCGATCCCCCCAAACTGAATTGGTAAAAGTGGTATAAAGTGCATGACCCGCGTATAAGCCGACTAATAATTTTTATACAAACAGTACATCACAAGATGCACAAAGTGAGTTCTGAATACGTTTATTTAGGTAAATCACATTATTAAATAAAATAAAAGTAAGAAATCTAGTTTATATGTTGAATAAAAAAGAATTATGAAGTGTTAAGTCTTAATGGAAATTTAATTAATCCTCATTCTAAAATTATGAATTATAAAAGTTCGATCACTTTTAGAATCCTTCAAAATCGGGCTCTGTATCAGACTCGCCAAACAGTTCACGAAACTCAGCTTCTGTTACGGGCGTGCTTTCATCATATACGTCGTCCCCCCTGTACTTGCTTCTCATTCACAACAAATTCGCATGCTGCAGCACAGTTGTTATTTGCTTCTACATATTCAATAACTTTAAGTTTGAATGCTGCATCATAAGCAGAACGCTTTCTTTTACTTCCAACACTATTCATTTTATCCGATTGAATTGAATATAAACTTCTAGAGAGATTAAACTGAAATAATTTCTTTCAGTAGTAGTATACTATTTATATACCTTATCTTGTAATTATTTCTATGTGTGGTTGGTTTTCAATTTGTATTTGATAATTATTTATCATTGTTATTTGTGTTGTGTTTTTTAAACTACGGGTAGTGTGATTCAATTGATCAAACTATGATTGGTTTCAGCGTGGACATTATTCAAGTATTGTGACAGTTTGTAACTTTGAGCAGAAACCATGTCCACTACCATATCTCATTAAACAATACATCTGAGAGTTGGCATCAATTAGTTAAGTCATTGGCATTGTGCAACAAAACAAACCTATTATCCCTGAGGCATTTACCACAGACTAAGCATATGGTAGCTATTGTACAGCACTCCACTGCTAACAAACCACTTTGCTTTACAAACAACTGAACAATAGTTGTATATAAACTGTGGCTCCCGATTACTTCTAAAACAACTGTCAAAGAAATCCAACAAATTATATTGTTTTACAATTATTCACTCTGACTCGTATATTGCACTGTTATTTACCGTTACTAAGCGTGCGCGCAACAAACCCCTATGGAGCCTCTCGCTATTGTTTCTTGATGACTGTCATACATGTATTTCTACTCTTGATCAAAATGTTTGTCGTATATACCTTCAGTATCGTAATTCTTTTATTTCTTTTTACGTAGATTCTTTTCATTATTTACACTGAAATCGGCTAGCGTGCATTTCTACGAAACTGTAGAGTTTAATTATTACTGATTAGCTGAGGGTTAAATACTTGACCAGAGATTATTAATATGGCGGTTCTTTTGGAAAATACACGTATTTCCGTAGTTCAAATAACATGTATGGCTATATACCTTCAGTATCGTAATTCTTTTACTTTTTTACGTAGATTCTTTTCATATTTACGCTGAAATAAACTAGCGTGCATTTCTACGAAACCGTAGAGTTTAATGATTACTGATTAGCTGAGGATTAAATACTTGAATAGAGATTACTAATATGGCGGTTCTTTTGGAAAATACATGTATTTGCGTGGTTCAAAACATGTATGGCTGTATTTTCTGGTGGATGGACATCTGTCAAATAGACGTAAAGTACGTTAAAACATGTTTTTCATTCATTATCCTACCACTTATGTTAGAAAAAAAATATTTGTTTTACTTCACGACAGGACAAATCTTATCAGCCATGTGGCATCATTAAGCATGTGATCTCATATTCGGCGATCGACTGAAACAATAAATATTGGAAATCGAGGGGAAAAAGCATTATAAATTTCAGATTTGGAACTTGACCCGCAGATAAGCCGCCCCCCCCCCCCTTCTTCCAGACCTTATTTTTGTCCTAAATTTCTCGGCTTATATGCGAGTATATACGGTAATTGTTTTAAAGATGTCATAAAAGATACAATGAGGAAAGTTACAATATTGGAAGAATGTCTTTCCAATATTGTTGGGTTGTCTTTAAAAAGGGCCATTTTAAGGTTTTGCATTGTTGACAGAGTTCATTCTGTTGCATAAAATCCCTCAAATTCCTTTCATTGTCCCTCTCAAATGATCATTATACATCCTCATCCATCATTCTTCTCCACTTTTTAACAAAAGACTATTACAGATAACTCACTCCCAATGGCCCTGTTACCATGTGTTTTTGACTGCTTTGGCTGGTCTAGTGGTTAGTCTGCCTCGGATGCGGGAGGTCATGGGTTCGATCCCCAACCGAGTCATACCAAAAATTTACAAAAATAGTACTAACAGCTGTCTTGCTTGGTGCTCAGCATTAAGAGGTTAGTGTTAGGACTGTTTGTTGGCCTGGTGTCAGGATGTGACTGGGTGGTCCATCATACTACATGTCTTTGACATGATGTCCTAGTGCTAGACATCACTATAAACTGTGCTTTAGTATAGTTGGTGTAAGTTTCATACCTGACCTTTGTTGATATATTGTTCTATTGTATTCATTCAGATTTAAGATCAAACACAAAATGCTGTATGAAAATCCAGGTTCAGTACTTATTTAGATTCTCATGATACTTCTAAAATATATCTCAGTGTCTCAATCGGTTACTAGTCACATCAACTTTACGCACTCCAGCCAGAAATGCTTGAGTCTGATTCAAAGATTTGGCACCACTTAGCAATCACCAGTTCATGCTCACTCTGTTGTCCAGCCAAATGTTGTAGCTAGCCACTTATTACAAGTGGCAAAAGCACCCCTGGAGAAACAGCACCAATGTCATGAATGATATGAGTGGTGACAATACTGCTGTCACAAGATGAAAATACGCCAGAGGAATTTACAATAACAGAACTTGAAACAGTGCTATGCAGCATCAAATCAGGCAAAACAGCAGGTTATGACAACATCCTGCCTGAATTCCTGAAACATCTTGGCATAAAGGCAAAAGAATGGGTTGCTATTTTTTACACCCAAGTTGTTAGGGAAAAGTGCATGCCAACTTTTTGGCGCCAGGCAAAGATTATTATGATGCCAAAGCCTAGCAAAAGTGTGGTTAGTTATCAGCCATCTCCTTGCTTTCAGCCTGTTTAAAGTACTGGAGCACCTGTTTCTCCAAAGAACTGGTTCTGACATACAGAATATCATAATTGTTGAGCAGGCAGGCTTTAGGTATGACCATATCATGCACTTGTGATCAAATCCTTACCCTGACTTCATTAGCTGAAAATGGGTTTCAGAGGAACCGTAAAACTGGAGTTGTTTTTTTGGATCTAACAGCGACATATGACATGGTCTGGTATGCATGACTGTTGTTTAAAATTTCCAGAGTATTGCTGCACTGGATAGTTGAGACTGTTGAACTGTTCCTTAGCAACAGGCGCTTCAGAGTGCGCTTCGTGGAGGCATCAGACTAGTGGACTCCCAATCACTACGTCCTATTCCTTTACCATGACTGCTATCACTCAGCTGTGCCGCCAGGAAGCATCTGCATAAATGTTAGCTAAGGTCTATGCCAGTGAGAAACTTCCACTGTGCATGAAAATCAGCTCACATTTAGCAGTCCGCTTGAATTCGAGATGCCTAATCTGGTTAGGTCTGTTGCTGGAGGATATGACAGTTATTTCAACATGGAGTGTTGCGTGGTCTTCAACAGATGCTGTAAACCACTCCCTCATAGCTCAGCCATCTGTCTGCCCTCCTGGTTTCAACCTTCTACATCATCTGTGGACCACTGAACTGCTTTTGGACAGGACAGGGTCATTGTGCAGTCAATCTTGTCTGATGGGCCTACGTATCTAACTTTTCTTATTTGCAACATCTTATCATCAACATAGACCATTTACATCTCCCGTTGATTGGGAAGCTTCATATTTTCCTGTCACCAACATCTTACCATTTTATATTTAACTAGTATGGTTTTTTATATCGCTGGTCGATGTTAAACCTTTCTTATTTTTGAACATCTAACCTATTGTATGGCGCTAAATAGCCTAAAAATGCTGGTGCGCCGTTAAAATTCAAGCAAACAAACATTGCTGTGGAGCTCTTCAGACCATGTCACACGTTGTGAACAACTGTCCACTGACAAAGTTCCATGGTGGACTGCAGGCTCTTCATGTTGCTGCTGCTGATGTTTTTAAATGGCTAAGCACACACTGCACACGATAATATTAAAAATAATAATAAGCAGTCACATGCAATTGTATTTCCAGTTTAAACAAAATTCTTTAATAAAGCTATTATAATTAAACATTTAAGTTACAATGCAACACATTTACATCAGTGTGACATGTGTAGGCATATGTGTAGTAATGCCTTGATCATTTTGTTGGATAGACATGTAAACAATTTTTTTATTTTGTTCTTCTATAAAATGTATACCCCCTTCTGATGATTAAATGTTAGATCTTTTATGTATCTAAATCTATCCTGTGTACTTAACTTTTGTCAGTGATTGTATGCTGTGCTTATTTGTAAATAAAAGGTTTACATAATATTTGAGTTTAAGAGCATTTTTCTTATTTTTGCATTAATACTTCTCTTTGGATTTGTTGTGAACTCATTTAAAGACATTTTGGATTGCATCATTGTGTTATGTCAGGACATTCAAGGCTGTTGGAATTCATTTAGAACATTCTATATTTTTAGACTTGTGATAGAATATTTAGAATTATTTGGAATTTGATTCCCAATACTGTTAGTGTCTCGTGAATTACAATTTTGATTGTAGTAAAATATATTGCTTGTTGATATTACTTTTACTTGTTGGTTTTCTTTCTGCTACACATTTTTTAAGACCTACAGTTGTAACAGGTCAAGTAACTGTGTGTCATACTGTAGTTAGTGTTTTGAATAAGAAAAGATTGATGGACAGTTGATGGTAATTTGTAAATTCCTGTAGTTATTCTTTGCAGATTTTAGTTGTCAACTGCCTTGGTCAGAGGATTTCTGTTGGTGATTGTGTCATTACACAGTAGTATATATTGATTGATTCTGTCATTACACAGTACATGTACTATGTTTTGATTGGTTGTGTCATTACACAGTAGTATGTATTGATTGATTGTGTCATTATACAGTTATATATATTGATTGAATGCATCATTAGGATATAGTTTGTGGGTACTAATGTGAGAAAGCTTGCCAGTAGCTTCATGTGGGTCGGTAGTTCTTTGCAGGATTTTCACGGGATCTTCATCTACCATTTATATTGGCCTCCATGTATAGCCTATCTTGTGCTGAAAATGGCTTGAAATCCTACAACAACAACAACAACAACAACAACACAATAGTTTGCATTGATTGAATGCATCATTACACAAAATAGTTCGTACTGACTGAAGGCATCATTACATGATATGTTGTATTAATTGAATGTATAATTATTATAACACAGTGATATCTTTGGACTAAGAGCTGAAATTAAATTGTTTGTGTCATTTAAATCTTACTTAAATGCATTCAGAAGGTTCAGATATCAGTTTTAGTTGAATTTTCTGCGTTGGTATATTATTGCTCAGTTTGCAAGAAGTCCCTTGCTAAGACATATTGCTCAGTTTGAAAGAAGTCCCATAGGAAGCACTCCTTGTTCATTTTAAATGAAGTCCCTATGGAAGCACTTGATCCAAAAGTTAAGCACTTACATGATCAGACTGATCTTGCTTTTAATATTAATGAATGTTACAAGTTTCATTATGTACGGATTGCTTGGGGGGGGGGGGGAATTCATTAAATGTACATGTGCTTATCCAAAACTGCATATGGACATTAAGTTGAACAACATACAGAACAAAATATAAAACAATGAAGTACTGCATATGGACATTAAGTTGAACAACATACAGAACAAAATATAAAACAATGAAGTACTGCATATGGAAAGCAAGCTGAATAACATACAGAACAAAATAAACCCCAATGAAGTACTGCATGCCCAAATGTACCTTATTGAGTTGTGGGTTGATTCCAATATTTAGGGTGTTAGATTAACAAAAACTTATAGGTAAATCATGTGACCTCTGTAATAAAGCACTAGATACAAAACTGTATTGCTTGCCATTATCTAGGTCACAGATTACTAGTTAGACTGGTGTCTCTATATCACAGTCTCCACTGCATACCGGTTGGACTGGTGTATAGAGCACAGTTTCCACTACTTTCTGGTTAGACTGGTGTGTAGAGCACAGTTTCCACTGCTTACTGGTTAGACTTGTGTATAGAGCACAGTTTCCAATGCTTTTTGGTTAGACTGGTGAGTTGAGCAGTTTCCACTGCTTACTGGTTAGACTTGTATGTAAAGCAGTTTTCAATGCTTACTGGTTAGACTGTTGTGTTGAGCATAGTTTCCAATGCTTACTGGTTAGACTGGTGTTAAGAACAGGTCTCATGATCCCCATCATTTCTTACTAGTTTGGAGCCACTGAAAGAATACCTATACAAACTAAGTCATAGTTACTCTCAAAGATAAAGGATTACAGAATTTTTATCTTCATGTCAACAAAGTCTCTTTTCTTGTTGCAGATTACCAAGATTGGTGCAAAGTTTATGTTTGTGACTGGTATAATGGTATGTGGAGTTTGTACAATATTATTCGGGTAAGCACATTATTTTGTATCACTATCGTATGATTTATCAAAAGTTGGGGACTTGTTTTGAATATTTATGTACAATATTTGCCACATTTGATTAGAATAGTTTCTTCCAAGAATTTTTGCCTCTGACATTCATAAAAATAAATAGGTGTATGAATATTTAAAGTAAAATTTTGCTGTTTGTATAATTACTTAATAAAAAAAAAGTAGATTTTCATGCAGGTGTAAAAATATAAACAAATAAAGCGTAAAATAAATTAATTCAATGAATGTAGATAATCAACAAAATACTAACAATAAAAAATGAATTAATAGATGAATATTGAGATAATGAAATGATGACAGGAAAAAAGCAAACTGAAAAGAGAGAAAGAATGAATGTTAGAATGATTAAAACAAATACAGTGAGACCCCGCTATAACCCACCCCGCTATAACCCGAATTCGGATATAACCCGGTCGTGGCATGGGTCCCGAAATTTCGGGTAATTTATTACAGGTATTTTTCTCAAAGACCAAAAAAAAAAAATTTAAGTATGAAAAAAAATTAAGAGTTTAATTATCATTCTCATATTCGTCTAAACAGTGCGAAAAAGAACGTGTAGAAAATGTATTATCAAATTTCTTCTAGTTTTGTGCCAAAATAAACGTCGGAAATACGAACCAATTGCTGGGCCTACTGAGAACTTTGATCTTTGTTTATTGTTAAAAATTACAGCTCATAAGTGTCAATATTATAATTACTGATTCCTGAGTAATGAAGCCATCGTGTCTACTTTGTCTTGAATGCATTCCGAATACAATCGTTGCTCAAATAATCTCCGATATATGTTCTCTTAATTTCATACACAACTAAGCAGAATGTATAAATCAATTAATTTAAGTACATTGTTTATCATCAAAGTGAATTGCCGAGCTAAACAGTGACATAATTCAATACAGCCAGTTCTGCCTGCTGTATTTATTAGAGTACATCAAAAGAACATGACACAATAACTGGGCGGCAAGTTCAAAGGACTTTGACTAGCAGCTTGGGTGGGAAAATGTGCTGAAATTTACAATGACTGGATTCAGAGACAGAGAGATCCTGAGATGTACATGTAGTTATTATAAGAATACACTTTAACTTCCATTATTCAATCTATGGACATGTACTATTTCATCATTCATTACGTACACCCGTTACATAATTTTTGTTTTTTTCTTTTCATTGAATTTAGTCACATAATGATCTGTGACAAAATTATTGAATATTTTACGTCCGTGTGTGGATATTTTCGATGGAACTATTTGTATTATGGATTCAATGTATGTTACAAGATTCGCTGGTGAGTACACGGTGTTGATATTCTTTTCATGCAATAGATTATACATGTATATATAAATTAGACACGTGTATGTACCAATGCATGGTTCTCTGAATAAAGTAATATATTATATCTGCAATTTCTGTTACCACAGCAAATGTTTTTCTCATTTAATATATATTGATCAAAAATGGTAATTGTGCCATGCATTTTCTCACGAGTCTTTATATCCCCCCCCCCAATTAAATCCAAAAATGTGTTGGTATTGTACATGGTTGCTTATAACACGGTTCGGTTCATAGCCCGGTTGGATTCTATGGCTCCCAACTACCGTGTTATAGCGGGGTCCCACTGTAATCCACTTCAACATATGAATGAATGGTTTGCCTTTTATTTATTAATGTAGCAACTGATAATGTGAGTTGCATTTTTTAATATTTATTTCAGAAACTTAAACGCTGGTCCAGATGGTACAGTCTTTGTAGTGATGTGTTTTGTTGTCAGGAGTGTTGAGGCATTGGGATGTTCTGCTTTTGTCACTGCCTTATTTGCCATAGTTGTCTATGAGTTCCCCGCATACTCTACAACAGTTATTGTAAGCTATCCTAAATCTTAATATATTTTAGCACATTTCAAAATACATTGATGTGAACATGCACAATGCCTCTTTTTTCAGCCTATGTACCTCCTATTATTCAGTGTAAGTACATCAGATTTTGAATGCACATTTTGAAGATGAAAGAGTACCTTTATTTTTTCAATTTTCAATACAGTATAATTGAGATGGAATATTGTATGTACATGCTATAACTATCTTGCCAAATATATCAATCAAATTTTGGGGATTTCTTTCTTACTTCAGGAACATGTTATTTACAGTGTGCAGAAAGTCTCACACATTTTTTATAACTATATGTTATATTTTAAAATTTTATTTTTAGTAATATGTATGCATTTTTTATAACTATGTTATTTTTTACAATTTTATTTTTAGTAATATATATGCATTTTTTATAACTATATGTTATTTTTTACAATTTTTTTTTTAGTAATATGTATGCATTTTTTATAACTATATGTTCTTTTTTAAAATTTTACATTTACATATATGCAGCAATTTAGAAAAAGAAACTTTGAAAAGTATGTGATTACAAATGTAGAAAATAAAATGGGGGAGTCCAAAATATATGCTAATGCAAGAGAGTCAAAGCACTGTGAAATTATCTGTGGTAAATAAATTATTCTCACCTACTTCTGGAAGATCTGAAGAAGCTCAGAAGATTATACATACCTGGGAAAACTGCCATGAGTCTTTCAGTACATGTACAGTATATGGGTTTATGAAAATATACATGTATAACCAGACTGCATGCGAGCTTTATTTCTAAGAATGGGGAGCATTTCATAAGAATTGCATAGTATACAGATCTATACAAAGAATTGTAAATGCATTAAAATTACACAAAATAATTTAATTTTAAGCATTTTGTTGTCCATTTAAAGTTCTGTAAACAATCTTACATGTATCTGGGCAAATTCCAGATATTGTTTGTATATTTGAAATAATAGTACCTGATCTCTGTCAGAAAGCACACTGAAATATATAAAACAATAGAATTCACCCAGAATTGGTCTTGGTTACCATGCTAATTTTTAGTTGATGCATTTTAAACAATAAAAAATGTTGATGACAGGATTCAGTCTGGTAAGTTTGCAATTTGTTTTATTCAATAAAATATAAAATTGACTTTTGTAAGCAGCACCATTTCAAAATTGGGAATAAAATACGATAAATTGATGAATTAAATGACCCATTTTTGAACATTTTATATATCACAGAGGCTTGCTCTTAAAAAAAAAATGAATGGGGGATACAAAGTACAATGGAAGTAGGAAAATACATTATTTGGTGATAAGTGATTGTAGAAATACAAGTGTTGCTTTACTATGCAAAGACACCTTTACTATACTACTTTACTATGCAAAGACACCTTTCAGCAATGTGCTTATGAACTTGTTAAGATGCTAACTGCATCCAAATAAAGACCCATTACATCCAAAAAAATACCCTTTATATCCAAATAAAGACCCTTTATATCCAAATAAAGACCCTTTACATCCAAATAATACCCTTTTTGTCCAAATAAATACCCTTTACATCCAAATAATACCCTTTATATCCAAATAAAGACCCTTTACATCCAAAAAAATACCCTTTACATCCAAATAAATACCCTTTATATCCAAATAATGACCCTTTTCATCCAAATAATACCCTTTATATCCAAATAAAGACCCTTTACATCCAAATAAATACCCTTTTCATCCAAATAAATACCCTTTACATCCAAATAATGACATATTACATCCAAAATAAAGACCCTTTACATCCAAATAAATACTCTTTATATCCAAATAAAGACCCTTTACATCCAAATAATACCCTTTACATCCAAATAAAGATCAATTACATCCAAAATAAAGACCCTTTACATCAAATTAATGATACATTGCATCCAAATATAGACCCATTACCTAGAGTAATCACCTTTTACATCCTAATCAAGACCCTTTACATCCAAATAAAGACCCTTTATATCCATATCAAGACCCTTTATATCCAAATAAAGACCCTTTACATCCAAAATAAAGACCCATTACATCCAAATAATGACACATTACATCCAAAATAAAGATCCTTTACATCCAATTAATGACACATTACATCCAAATGAAGACCCTTTACATCCAAAATAAAGACCCATTACATCCAAATAAAGACCCTTTACATCCAAAAAAAGACACTTTACATCCAAATAATTTCTCTTTTATATCTAAATAATGACACATTACATCCAAATAAAGTTAAGACCCTTTACATCCAAATAACCCTTTATATCCAAATAAAGACCCTTTACATCCAAATACATGTAACCTTTAACATCCAAATAAAGACTCTTTACATCCAAATAATGACCCATTACATCCAAATAAAGACCCATTACATCCAAATAAAGACACACTACATCCAAATAATGACATATTACATCCAAATAAAGATCCATTACATCCAAATAAAGACCCATTACATCCAAATAATGACACATTACATCCAAATAAAGACCCATTACATCCAAATAATGACACATTACATCTAAATAAAGACACATTACATCCAAATAAAGACCCTTTATGCATCCAGATAAAGACCCTTTATATACCCAAATTAAGAACCTTTACATCCAAATAATGATACATTACATCCGAATAAAGACCCTTTACATCCAAAATAATGACACATTACATCCATATAATGACACATTACATCCAAAACAGGCACATTACATCCAAAAATAGACCCATTACCAAAGAGTAATCACCTTTTACATCCAAATAAAGACCCTTTATATCCAAATAAATACCCTTTACATCCAAAATAAAGACCCTTTACATCCAATTAATGACACATTACATCCAAAAATAAAGACCCTTTATATCCAATAAATGACACATTACATCCAAATGAAGACCCTTTACATCCAAATAACCCTTTACATCCAAATAAAGACCCTTTACATCCAAATAAAGACCCTTTACAACCAAATAAGGACCCTTTACATCCAAATAAAGACCCTTTGCATCCAAATAAATACCCATTACATCCAAATAACCCTTTACATCCAAATAAAGACCCTTTACATCCAAATAAAGACCCTTTACAACCAAATAAGGACCCTTTACATCCAAATAAAGACACATTACATCCAAATAAAGACCCATTACATCCAAATAAAGACCCATTGCATCCAAATAATGACACATTACATCCTAATAAAGACACATTACATCCAAATAAAGACCCTTTGCATCCAAATAAATAACCCTTTACATCCAAATAAAGACCCTTTACAACCAAATAAGGACCCTTTACATCCAAATAATGACCCATTGCATCCAAATAAAGACCCCTTACATCCAAATAATGACACATTACATCCAGATAAAGACCCATTACATCCAAATAAAGACCCATTACATCCAGATAAAGACCCTTTATGCATCCACATAAAGATCCATTACATCCAAATAAAGAACCATTGCATCCTAATAAAGACCCATTACATCCAAGTAATGACACATTACATCCAAATAAAGACCCATTACATCCAAATAAAGACCCATTACATCCAAATAATGACACATTACATCCAAATAAAGACACATTACATCCAAATAAATACCCATTGCATCCAAATAAAGACCCTTTATGCATCCAGATAAAGACCCTTTATATACCCAAATAAAGACCCTTTACATCCAAATAATGACACATTACATTCAAATAATGACACATTACATCCAAATAATGGCATTACATCCAAAACAGGCACATTGCATCCAAATATAGACCCATTACCTAAGAGTAATCACCTTTTACATCCAAAATAAAGACCCTTTACATCCAAATAATGACACATTACATTCAAATAATGACACATTACATCCAAATAATGGCATTACATCCAAAACAGGCACATTACATCCAAATATAGACCCATTACCTAAGAGTAATCACCTTTTACATCCAAAATAAAGACCCTTTACATCCAAATAAAGACCCGTTACATCCAAATAAAGACCCGTTACATCCAAATAAAGACCCGTTACATCCAAATAAAGAACCTTTACATCCAAAATAAAGGTCCATTAACTTGATGTATCTTCTTCCTAAGTCCAGCGTCACAGTTTAGGGTGGGTTTCTTAGGTCCTAGACCCTGGGAAGTGTTCTGTTGAAGTTGTGACATTTAGCTCTTTATTTAGACACTGTAAATAAAAATGGTTATACCTGGAATCATAATTCTTGGTACTGAGAGAGAGATGCATTTAACCATACCAGTAATTTTTTTGTATAGGTATTGTACTGAGAGAGAGATGCATTTAACCATAATTTTTTTGTATAGGTATGGTACTGAGAGAGAGATGCATTTAACCATAATTTTTTTGTATAGGTATGGTACTGAGAGATGCATTTATACCAGTACAATACTGAAGCATGAAATAAAGGTCACATTCATCTTTTTTTTTTGTCATGAGATTATAAAACTTGTTAAGATGTATCTCACACCAAGTTTCATGATTTCTGTTTATTCAAACATTGAACAGAACTTGACAAAAATACTCAATGTACAAAAATTAACAAATGTCTCTCTTAGTACCATACCTATACAATGAAAATTATGATTAAAGGCATCTCTCTCTCTCTCTCTCTCTCTCTCTCTCTCTCTCTCTCTCTCTCTCTCTCTCTCTCTCTCTCTCTCTCTCTCAGTACCATACCTATACAGCAAAATGTTTGGTTATGGGATCATTGTTATAACATTATACATAGATTCATAAAGCTTGGTGAGGTTACCTAGATTCACAAGGCTAGGTAAGGGGATCAGTATTATACCATTATACCTAAATTCATGAGGCTTGGTATGGGATCAGTGTTATTCTATTATACCTAAATTCATGAGGCTTGGTATGGGATCAGTGTTATTCCATTATACCTAGATTCATGAAGTTTGGTAAGGGGGGGCAGGGTGAGGGGATCTTTATTTCCAAAGGTTCAGACAAGGCTCAGGAGGTATATAACAATGCTTGGCAAAATTTTGGGACAAACCAGAAAATTTCAGGACATGAAATCAAAGGACCTGGGCATTTAACTCCTAGTAAAAATGTATTGTCATTAGAATAAATGCTGTTTTTTTTGTATTCTACCTTAAATAAGTTACATACAGCTGAAAGTTTTATTGTACTCAATACTCTGAAAATTAACAATCCATAAGTAAAAAAGCAAATAATTTAATAACTAAGTCAAATAATAATAGACAGTACATGTTCATTATCTGCAGGATGCAACATCTTTCCTGCCACTCATTCTTGACAGCTTGATAACTTCCTTAATTGATTCTTCCTGTCGTATGATTTGCTAAATACATGTATTTCATATAGTAGAATATTTTAATCAATCTTATTCAGTATATTAAACTTCAAAGAAAATATGTAATTTCAAAAGGTGCTAAGTACTTGCTTTCACTGAACACTGTCATCTCACCTCTGACCACACATGTTCAAGTCTCAGGCTCAGCCATTATGGGTACATGAGAAAGCTTGCCAGTAGCTCCCTGTGACTTGGTGGTTCTTCCTGGGGTTTTCTTTTTTTCTGGTTATACTGGCCACAGTTTAAAGCCAAATGTCTGCTGAAAAATGTTTTTTTAACCCCAAAACATCAGCAATAACACTTCTATTGATAATTGTGATTACAGATAAATATTCTGGAAATTGAAATAATATTCCTTCAAGGATTTGACCCAGAAGACCTTGTTGCCTGCCATATTTGTAAAATTGTAGTTTAGTATAAAAAAAAATAGTAAATTTAAATCTTCAAAATACATAAAAATTAAGTAAAGAATATTCTTGGATTTTCCATCCATGGGATTTAGTATATGCAGATGTTAGGTGTTCCCAGGAAATGTAAACTGTTTTAAAATATGGTTTAAATGCTTAATTTCAAACTTTACAAATGTACCTGTCTATTTTTAGAAGATACATGTAACAATATCATAAAAATATGAAATAATACCATGTCAGATAGATACAATATGTAACAGTATTATGGAAATAATAATTAATAACATATATCATGGAGATTGTAAGATTATAATGGAAATATGAAATTATACCATGATGGATGGATACAGTATGTAACTATATCATGGAAATAGGGATTAATACCATGATTAATGGATGCAGTATGTAACTATATCATGGAAATATGGATTAATACCATGATTAATGGATGCAGTATGTAACTATATCATGGAAATATGGTTTAATACCAAGATGAATGGATGCAGTATGTAACCATATCATGGAAATATGGATTAATACCATGATTAATGGATGCAGTATGTAACTATATCATGAAAATATGGTTTAATACCATGATGAATGGATGCAGTATGTAACCATATCATGGAAATATGGATTAATACCATGATTAATGGATGCAGTATGTAACTATATCATGGAAATATGGATTAATACCATGATTAATGGATGCAGTATGTAACTATATCATGGAAGTATGGTTTAATACCATGATTAATGGATGCAGTATGTAACTATATCATGGAAATATGGTTTAATACCATGATTAATGGATGCAGTATGTAACTATATCATGGAAATATGGATTAATACCATGATTAATGGATGCAGTATGTAACTATATCATGGAAATATGGTTTAATACCATGATGAATGGATGCAGTATGTAACCATATCATGGAAATATGGTTTAATACCATGATTAATGGATGCAGTATGTAACTATATCATGGAAATATGGATTAATACCATGATTAATGGATGCAGTATGTAACTATATCATGGAAATATGGTTTAATACCATGATGAATGGATGCAGTTTGTAACTATATCATGGAAATATGGTTTAATACCATGATTAATGGATGCAGTATATAACCATATCATGGAAATAGGGATTAATACCATGATTAATGGATGCAGTATGTAACTATATCATGGAAATATGGTTTAATACCATGATGAATGGATGCAGTATGTAACCATATCATGGAAATATGGATTAATACCATGATTAATGGATGCAGTATGTAACTATATCATGAAAATATTGTTTAATACCATGATGAATGGATGCAGTATGTAACCATATCATGGAAATATGGATTAATACCATGATTAATGGATGCAGTATGTAACTGTATCATGGAAATATGGATTAATACCATGATTAATGGATACAGTATGTAACTATATCATGGAAGTATGGTTTAATACCATGATTAATGGATGCAGTTTGTAACTATATCATGGAAATATGGTTTAATACCATGATTAATGGATGCAGTATGTAACCATATCATGGAAATAGGGATTAATAACATGATTAATGGATGCAGTATGTAACTATATCATGGAAATATGGATTAATACCATGATGAATGGATGCAGTATGTAACTATATCATGGAAATATGGTTTAATACCATGATGAATGGATGCAGTATGTAACCATATCATGGAAATAGGGATTAATACCATGATTAATGGATGCAGTATGTAACTATATCATGGAAATATGGATTAATACCATGATGAATGGATGCAGTATGTAACCATATCATGGAAATATGGATTAATACCATGATGGATGGATGCAGTAATTTGAGAATCTTGTTATTATTTCTCCAAAATAGAAAGTCATATCTAGGTCTTTTTGATGCTAATTTGAAAATCTTGTTATTTTTGAAGAATCCAAATATTTGCCACTGTTGTAAAGGGCATACCTAATCTAAGACAGGTCAAACAAAATGCAAGATATTTTGGCTCCCAAACATCCCAGCACAGTCATGTTTTGAAAACAAGATTTTCAACTCCATGACCCCTGACACGTTTGTTTTGAAAAAACAAGATTCCAACCCGACAGACATTGTCATGTTTTGATAAACAAGAGTTGGTTTTAGTATTCCCTGTTTCATGGTTTTACAAAAACTATTTTTGATAATATTGGCAGAGGGAGAGAGAGAGAGAGAGAGAGAGAGAGAGAGAGAGAGAGAGAGAGAGAGCACCATAATATATGGCTGGGAACATCATTACATGAAATGATAAACTGAATAAAATTCACTTTAAATAAAACGAAATATAAATTTAACACTCACCCCTTTGGCTGGAGAAATAAAATGACGAGCTATCTCTCCATTGACAAGATACTTTTGACTCGTAATCTTTTTAGAAATTTTCTGCCTTATATGTCCCCAAATAGGTGAGCAGAACTCGGGGCAAAATTCCTGTGCACCCCGTGATTATAATGTTCCTGTCTTCAAGTGATTTCCAGCCAGGTACATGTAAGTCATTACACGTCGCTTACCTTGAAAAACACTTATTCACCCCAGGTAACGCATGTACGACAAAACAAAAATGGTGAAATTGGTTTGTATCCAAGAAGAAATAAATTCAATTTTCGCCTAATTCTGTGATACATTGCAAATGTGAACCATTGTTTAGGCAGAATGTTAAAATGTATCTGTGATTTCAAGGGATGATGGGCTACTGACAAAGCAAGCAAAACTATTTCTTAACCCTTTGAACCCTAATCTCCCCCATATTTCGGCACAATAACCCGAGCCTCCCCGGCAGTTTTTGACAATTTTATAAAAAGTAAAATTTTGCAAAATAAAAGTAATATTATGCCTTAAAATGATAATCCACTATGATATAACAGCAAATATCAAATTGTCTCTTTTCAAACATGCTTATAAAATGCTTTTTATTACTATGACTATGTAACAAACTGTCTCGAAATTTTGTTCATGTTGTACCATTCAAGCAAGATCTATATTTCACTGACCATCTAGCGAATAACATAACACAGGCCGGTATACCGGCCTGTCGGGTTATGATGGTAGACAGCTAGGCCGGCCTGTCAGGTTATGACGGTAGATAGCTAGGCCGGTATACCGGCCTTTCGGGTATATACACCGTTACAACCGGCTGGTAAACTGGCATGTCTGGTTCAAAGGGTTAAATACTTCAAAGGCTCCATCTAACTATCACCCAGGTGTGCAGATAACTTTTAGCTTTTCAGCTTTAATTATGAAAGAAACACATTTTACTAGGAAAATTAATTTTCAGAAATTCTACATTGATGTAGTTGTATTTTGTGTTGCATAGTTGCACAGATTGCAAATAACATATCAGCACAAGTCATTCTGGGGTGGGGTGTACATTATCTGCTGACATAGGAACATCACCCAGCATCAGGAAAATGCATGAATGTAAAGCTTCGGTCCCAAAAGTAGCTGTCCTAAACAAACCATTACACCATAGTAAATCCTTTTCAACAACTTCATTGCTGAGCACAATCTGTCATCTGCAGTTGCAGACATTGTTTTATCAGACATATGAATTTGACACTCTCTTGCAACAAGGCAGATGTAGAAAGATCATTTTCTGTGCTGAGTGATATTCAGTAAGATCTTCAGGAACATTTTAACCACAGTATCATTCAATCTCTAATGAGTACTAACATGAAGACAGTCTCATTCAGTCTCTAATGAGCACAAAGATGAATATAGTATCATTCAATATCTAATGAGTGCCAAGATGAAGACAGTAATAGTCAATCTCTAATGAGTACAAAGATGAACAGTCTCAGTCAATCTCTAATGAGTACAAAGATGAACAGTCTCATTCAATCTCTAATGAGTGCAAAGATGAAGACAGTATCATTCAATCTCAGATGTGTACAAAGATGAAGACAGTATTCAGTTTCTAATGAGTATAAAGCTGAATACAGAATCATTCAATCTCTATTGAGTACAAAGATAAAGGCAGTATCATTCAATCTCTATTGAGTACAAAGATGAAGACAGTATTCTTCAATCTCTAATGAGTACAAAGATGAAGACTGTATCCTTCAATCTCTAATGAGTACAAAGATGAAGACTGAATCCTTCAATCTCTAATGAGTACAAAGATGAAGGCTGTATCCTTCAATCGCTAATGAGTACAAAGATGAAGGCTGTATCCTTCAATCTCAAATGAGTACAAAGATGAAGATTGTATCATTCAATCTCTAATGAGTACAAAGATGAAGATTGTATCATTCAATATCTATGAGTACAAAGATGAAGACTGTATCAGTGAATCTCCATTGAGTACAAAGATGAAGACTGTATCCTTCAATCTCTAATGAGTACAAAGATGAAGACTGTATCCTTCAATCTCTAATGAGTACAAAGATGAAGATTGTATCAGTGAATCTCTTTTGAGTACAAAGATGAAGACTATCAGTGAATCTCTAATGAGTACAAAGACGAACACAAATGACACTTGCATTATAATTCTTTTAAATGAACTAATGACAGCAGCAAATAATATATCTAATGAATGAATACATTCAATGTCCAATGGATTTGAGAGAGAGAAACTATGCATTTATTTTATATGTTGGTGTGTTATGATTATGCTTTTATCTACTGATTAGTTTTTGTTTATTAAATGCTTCAGAGAAACCATGTTATTTTGTTTTATTCAGGTTTGAAACTCATCATTTTTTATAGCTTATACGAGTAGATAAATTATTTTCAGTTGTATGATGTTCCTTCTTTTGGATTGTGCACACAGGCCACCTTTGGAACCCACTAACACAGTTTTGAGTTTCACCTCTTCCCCAACACTTACTATGAGTTTTGTCAAGTATGAAAAGAATTGCACAGTGGTCTGTAAAATTATAGCCCTATTACTTAATGAGTTTTAAGACATTGTCATGACAATTTTATTTCTATATATCTTATGAATGAGTTTAAAGACATTGTCCTGACAATTTTATTTCTATATATCTTATGAATGCGTTTTAAGACATTGTCCAGACAATTTTATTTCTATTTATCTTATAAATGAGTTTTAAGAAATTGTCCTGACAATTTTATTTCTATTTATCTTATGAATGAGTTTTAAGACATTGTCCTGACAATTTTATTTCTATATATGTTGTGAATGCATTTTAAGACATTGTCCTGACAATTTTATTTCTATATATCTTATGAGTTTTAAGACATTGTCCTGACAATTTTATTTCTATGTATCTTGTGAATGAGTTTTAAGACATTGTCCTGACAATTTTATTTCTATTTATCTTGTGAATGAGTTTTAAGACATTGTCCTGACAATTTTATTTCTATTTATCTTGTGAATGAGTTTTAAGACATTGTCCTGACAATTTTATTTCTATTTATCTTGTGAATGAGTTTTAAGACATTGTCCTGACAATTTTTTTTCTATATATCTTAGGAATGCATTCAGTTTTAAATACAGCAGCATATTTTCTCAATAAAACCTGGAAGGTCATTCTTTTCTTTTTCCATGTTATGGTACATGAAATTATATATACACAAATATTAAAACTATGGGTACAGTTTTCAGTGCTTAGATTTATTTCATCACCTAATACAAGTTCTTTCATTCTTTGATTTGTTTGGTCCTAAAATTAAAAAAAAGGTCTAAAGAATAATGATTAGATATTTAATGTCTGATCTGACGCTTAACTATTATGATCATATATTCTATGACATTTAAATGTTACGCTTGTTTGTTTTTCAACACCTATATATTACACTCATATGTTTTCCAACACTTAAACATTAATTACAGTGATATTGTGTTGTGGAAACTTCATGTTTCTGATGGTAATCATCTAGAACAATATTAATTCATAGTTTGTTGTGGAAAATTCATGTTTCCTGTGGTAATCATCTAGAAGAATATTAATTCATAGTTTGTTGCAATGATGGTAATATTTGACAGAATAATGAAAAATGTGTTTAAAGAAACTTACCACAATAATTCCTCAAATAAGTTTTCACATATTAATATAAATTATTAGTTGTCATATGTATCAGAATTCTTGCTTATTTTAGTTTCTGTCATTTTTTAAAGCTGATCTTCAGTAGATAGAATCCTGATCTTACGGTCTAAGAGTTTGGTTCATAATCTATGCTTTCTGCAGAACATGTGTATTTCACTTGTCTGGATGAAAAAAATAACATAATCTCCATGTATTTCTAATAATACAGTGTTTCGTTATCTCTGGTTACAGGGTTCCATGTATTTTTATATTTGCATCATGTTATAAGAAAGTTTCTGATGTATTCTTATTTCCAGTAATTATGTTTTTTTTATCTCTGGTTACAGGGTTCCCTGGAGACTTTTAGTGGTTTGGGATTGATGGTTGGCCCACCTATTGGAGGAGCTTTGTACGAGGTAAGGGGACAAAATGTAATGTTTTCACCTGTGAGTGATGCTTTTCAAACTGCAAACACAATGCACTGGTAGATCATGTGCATCAGGGTCCACAATGGTGATAATGCACTGGTAGATCATGTCTGTCAGGTTCCACAATGGATATAATGCACTGGTAGATCATGTCTGTCAGGGTCCACAATGGATATAATGCACTGGTAGATCATGTCTGTCAGGGTCTACAATGGATATAATGCACTGGTAGATCATGTCTGTCAGGGTCCACGATGGATATAATGCACTGGTAGATCATGTCTGTCAGGGTCCACAATGGATATAATGCACTGGTAGATCATGTCTGTCAGGGTCCACAATGGATATAATGCACTGGTAGATCATGTCTGTCAGGGTCCACAATGGATATAATGCACTTGTAGATCAAGTCTGTCAGGGTCCACAATGGATATAATGCACTGGTAGATCATGTCTGTCAGGGTCCACAATGGATATAATGCATTGGTAGATCATGTCTGTCAGGGTCCACAATGGATATAATGCACTGGTAGATCATGTCTGTCAGGGTCCACGATGGATATAATGCACTGGTAGATCATGTCTGTCAGGGTCCACAATGGATATAATGCACTGGTAGATCATGTCTGTCAGGGTCCACAATGGATATAATGCACTGGTAGATCATGTCTGTCAGGGTCCACAATGGATATAATGCACTGGTAGATCATGTCTGTCAGGGTCCACAATGGATATAATGCACTTGTAGATCAAGTTTGTCAGGGTCCACAATGGATATAATGCACTGGTAGATCATGTCTGTCAGGGTCCACAATGGATATAATGCACTGGTAGATCAGGGTCTATCAGGTTGAAAATGGACATAACGCCCTGGCAGATTTTTGTCTATCCGGGTCAAAATGGTCATAATGTTCAGGCATATCAGGGTTTATCAGGGTCCAGAATGAACTCCAAAATAATCCGATCCAGTCTGGTCATTAAATTTGATAGATTAAGACTGGAGCACTGACCACAAGTCTGCTCCTTGATCTTCTGACAAAACTGACCTCCATATGATACCAGAGCAAATCGCATCACATTTAAATGAACTAGGACATATGGGGATTTGTTTTTGGAGAAAAAATGGGTATCAGTATGCATGCTCAACCAGATACACGTCATAATATAACATAATTAGTGCATATGCCGCCTAATTGCATATCATAGCATCAGTCCTGAGGCCATGCATATAAGCGGAGCCGACTCTCTCTCTCTCTCTCTCTCTCTCTCTCTCTCTCTCTCTCTCTCTCTCTATATATATATATATATATATATATATATATACACACACACACACACACACACACACACACACAAACACACACATCAGAGATCCCTAAATTCTAGTTGTTCTTGCAGGACATTTCTTCCATGAAAAATATATTCACAGCCAGATGTTTGTGAAATTTTTAATATAAAACCATTGAAAGAATATATAACAAATTGTGACAAAAAAGAAACTACAAAAAAAGTACTAAATATACAGGGAATTGTGGTATTCATATCCCAATGCTTTAGTGCTCAGGTATTATTCTTCCAGGATGAACAGTTTTCCCATCCAAATGATTATTTATAAAAGTCATTTTGTTTTCTTTTAGAAAGCTATGCTATAGAATGTTACAAAATAACTTTTAAAATTGATTACTAATTGACAACAAGCTGATTTAAAGCCTTCAACAAACATGAAAAGAATTATAGGTATTTCTGGTAAAGCTGGGTGGTGATGTTTTCTTTGCACAGGTACCCAAACAAATCTTGGCAGATGATAATAAAAGTTTGTCCTTGTTGCTAATGTCTTTTCTTACTGTATTAAGCTTGGGCTTAACACATGTGCCATGCTATTAACCAAATGGTGTGAAGGACTGATATAATGTACATGCCTGGGGCAATCATTTCATTATATGGTTTTTGGTAGGTCCTAGTGATAAGATTTCAGACCTTGCTTGTCTTGTTTTATATCTATAGAGTGTTCAAACAACTGGGTAAACATAATGACCCAAAAAAGTTTAGTCAGTGACACCCACTGGACTACTCATTCAACAAAGAAATATAAATATATATATATATATATATATATATATATATATATATATATATATATATATATATATATATATATATATATATATATATATATATATATATATATATATATATATGTATATATATGTATGTATATATATATGTATATATATATGTATATATATATATATATATATATATATATATATATATATATATATATATATATATATATATATATATAACAGTGTTGAACAATGATGCAGTTATCTGAAGCAACTTAACACACAGTAATGCATGTTCAGACCAGAAAAATGTATGCAATGATGCGAAATATGCATATAGACAATATGCAATTGTCCGACATTGATATCCATTGAAAACAATGGTAACAAATCGGGACCGGCACAAAGCTATGCAATAAAGCGGAATATGCAGTTATATGATATGCACATATCTGGAGCCAACTATATATATGTTTAAACTTGTATTGTTTGGCTGCAAGGGTTACCTATACTGGATCTCAGAGTAATGTCCTAAGGTGTCTTCACCCATTATGCTGCTTGTATTATTTGCCAAAGTTCAGAGTTTGCTTGATTGTATTAATGATAATTTAATCCACCCAATAGTTCCCAGGCTTTTTGTTTAGTCCCAAGGTTGAGACCAGGCTGGCCTTGGCACATGAAAAGTGTCACCCATCCCAAGCTGTTAATCTAATACATATGTACAATAAGTGTTACTCAAATTAACTCAGAAGCCTTTCTTTGTAACATATGTGTGGGGAGGGAAAAATAAACAAAGATATATATATATATATATATATATATATATATATATATATATATATATATATATATATATATATATATATATAGTGGAGCACCTTTAAATGAATTGTTTCACTCATTCTCTGAATATTGCAGAATTAAGTATATTTTTAAAAGACATATGAGTGAGCAAGCACATGAAGGGTGTAATGACCAGTTTTATTAAATGATTATATATATATATATATATATATATATATATATATATATATATATATATATAACAAAATCTGTCATACATAGCACTAGATATGTCATCATCCATATCACTAGATATGTTATATATATATATATATATATATATATATATATATATATATATATATATATATAACTAAATCTGTCATCATAGAATGCACTAGATCTGTCATCATACATAGCACTAGATCTGTCATCATACATAACAGTAGATTTGTGATCATAAACAACACTAGATCTGTGATCGCACATAACAATAGATCTGTCACCATACACAGCACTAGATCTGTCATCATATATAGCAATAAATCTATCATTATATATAACACTTGATCTGTCATTACATATAATACCCAACAGATCAGGGTCTATGAGGTTCATTCTACTTAATGGTCTGAAACAATCTGTATTATTTGTCAATGTTAAATACTCACTTAATGGCCAGTCTGCACCTAACTGCTGTATTATTTTCCAAGATGAAGTGTTCATCTAATTGCCACTTTACACCTAATTGACATAATATATGACAAAGTTTAGTTGTCACTTTTAATGGCCACACTGTACCTAATTGCTATATTATTTGCTAACATGTTTATGTAACTCTTTATCCTCTGGTGCCACATTTATGCATAAGGAGTTAGGACTTCTGGGCTTTGTAGCATCAAAGTCATTTAAGATACACTAAAATGGGAGGTATTACAGAAACGTAGACAGACTTAGCTCTACAAATATACCAAATAATCTGGACTTTCTCCTTGCAATACAAAATGCAGAGTGAAAAACATACTTTTTTTTACCCAATACAAATTGTGTATATAATGTTGTGAGAATCAAATTTTGTGGCTGGATTTTATACTTTGGTGTCATATAAAGCAGAATGGTCTTAACTGAACAAAGACAGGTGAACCTATGCAAAAGGTAGGATAAGTTGGGATTTCAAGTAAAAATTGGCCAGGGCACAAAACTGACAGGTCCAATAAGCACACACACACCCTCCAATTTTTACTCTTCTGCACATACACAAGTGAAATACCCAATGAAAAACTGTTTCTAACACAATTAGGCATCAGGCTGAATGGATATCTCTTGGACACATATTTATTTGGATGTATTTAGAAAGCAGCCCCCAAGAAGTGTTACCTACTTGCATTTCAGACAAAAGTGAAAAACATCTCCATGGGTTAATGAGTTAATGACAGCTCTGCACCTATTGGTAATTGCTGTATGTTTTGCCAATGTGTTCACTTAATGGCAATTAGCAAATTGGCACTTAATTGCTGTGTTATTTGTCAGAGGTAAGTATTCATGTAATGGCCACTCAGCACCTGTTTTATTATTTGCCAAAATAAGTGTTCACACTGGCCATTTTAGACATAATTGCTGTATTATTTGCTAAAGTATATGCCAAAGTTATTCATTCACTTAATAGCTACTCTGCACCTAATTCCTATATATTTACCAAAGTTAGGCTTTCACTTAATAGCTACTCTGCACCTAATTCCTATATATTTACCAAAGTTAGGCTTTCACTTAATAGCTACTCTGCACCTAATTCCTATATATTTACCAAAGTTAGGCTTTCACTTAATGGCTACTCTGCACCTAATTCCTATATATTTACCAAAGTTATGCATTCACTTAATAGCTACTCTGCACCTAATTCCTATCTATTTACCAAAGTTAGGCTTTCACTTAATGGCTACTCTGCACCTAATTCCTATATATTTACCAAAGTTAGGCTTTCACTTAATGGCTACTCTGCACCTAATTCCTATATATTTACCAAAGTTAGGCTTTCACTTAATGGCTACTCTGCACCTAATTCCTATATATTTACCAAAGTTATGCATTCACTTAATAGCTACTCTGCACCTAATTCCTATATATTTACCAAAGTTAGGCTTTCACTTAATGGCTACTCTGCACCTAATTCCTATATATTTACCAAAGTTAGGCTTTCACTTAATGGCTACTCTGCACCTAATTCCTATATATTTACCAAAGTTAGGCTTTCACTTAATGGCTACTCTGCACCTAATTCCTATATATTTACCAAAGTTATGCATTCACTTAATAGCTACTCTGCACCTAATTCCTATATATTTACCAAAGTTAGGCTTTCACTTAATGGCAATTCTGTACCTAATTCCTATATATTTACCAAAGTTAGGCTTTCACTTAATGGCAATTTTGCACCTAATTCCTATATATTTACCAAAGTTAGGCTTTCACTTAATGGCAATTCTGCACCTAATTCCTATATATTTACCAAAGTTAGGCTTTCACTTAATGGCAATTCTGCACCTAATTCCTATATATTTACCAAAGTTAGGCTTTCACTTAATGGCAATTCTGCACCTAATTCCTATATATTTACCAAAGTTAGGCTTTCACTTAATGGCAATTCTGCACCTAATTCCTATATATTTACCAAAGTTAGGCTTTCACTTAATGGCAATTCTGCACCTAATTCCTATATATTTACCAAAGTTAGGCTTTCACTTAATGGCAATTCTGCACCTAATTCCTATATATTTACCAAAGTTAGGCTTTCACTTAATGGCAATTCTGCACCCAATTTCTATATAATGATAAGCCATACTGATGTACAAGGCATGCATGGTGATAATGCTTATCATTACCATTTATCATTACCATCATGCATGCCTTGTATATTGTTACCATTTATCATTACCATCATGCATGCCTTGTATATTGTTACCATTTATCATTAGCATCATGCATGCCTTGTATATTGTTACCATTTATCATTGCCATCATGCATGCCTTGTAGATCTTTACCACTTATCATTACCACCATTGTATGCCTTGTGCTTTAGTATCATTTATCATTATGACGATGTATGCTTTGTGCATCACAACCACTTATCTATGTATAATAATCAGTAACCATAGTGACTGACATGTTTTATTATGTGTGCCCATATTAAGAAAAGGAATAAACTTGAAAGTGAACATGTCACAACACAGATAAAGGGACCTAACTCTTATAGTACTATATATAAGGGGGTCATTGCTTGTGACATTATCAGTTTTTCTTATTATGAAAAACTGGTCCTAACATTTTTTTTACATAGATTTTCTTGCTTTAAAGGAGACAAACATGCAAAACTGAAATTTGCACAAACGTTATATATAATTTGCTATATGTATATGGTTCATTTTCTGAAAATATGTACCTTTCATTCTTACTTGTTGCAAAGAAATTTATGAAAAACCGATCATCTCTCCCGATCAGTCTTGAATGGAACAACTTGCTTCCCTGCCCCTCACAAACAGTGGATGTGATGTCATTTGAGACACTGTGTTAAACCCGCATTGTTGATAATGAAATATGGATAACTCGCCCTTGGATCATATTTACTAATTCTGATAATAACTTAATAGCTTAATAAATCTGAAAAAATGCAGTTTATTTTACTTTTCCATTTGATCAACTCCGCTTCTGTACTTAGCAAAAAAGAAGTGGTATTTAACATTTTGTTTTGCACTTCAAATCATTCGATACATTTTAATTGGAAAAATAGAGTGGGTGTAAGCATGATGTGATGTCTGCAGTTTTATATATGAAAGTTGACAACAACATTTGTTGAAATTGTTTTATTGTGGTGTTCCGGTATGTGTTGTTATAAGAAATGTAATGAGATTATATGAACACATAGGCTTTTAATTATAAGTGAGTTATATTTCTACATTACACAAGATAACATAGAAAATTTATTCAACAATGCACTGACACTTATTTCTTTATGTTTTAACATATCTCAGAAGTGAAATATTCTTCCTTGTTTTTCTTTTGTTTTTCTGGTCTGACTTCATTTCTGTTAACTTTTCCAAAAACCATCAGGAGTTGTATGGAGTTTGCTTCCCGTATGGGAGAGTCAATACCTGATAATAAGATATATCATTCATGTATTCATATAATGTGGTAACCACCATGTGGCAACATCGTTGTTGCTAACAGTATAGCTCTAAGTTACACATTGTGAAATCTTTTGAGTACTTTATTTAATATGAAATATGAAATAGGTTTGCTGGATGACAAGTTTTGGGGTGACTTCTCCAACCATTTGGGGCAACTACTCCAACCACTCTGGGGCGACTTCTCCAGATACGCTGGTGGAAGTTCTCCCAGGGCGAATTCTTCATGAGGCAAGTTCTCCATATACCATTGCACTCTATGAGTTGTCTATGCTTGAATGTTTAATTTATGGCTACAATCATTGATGACAGTGATGTGGATAACATTCCCGAAGTAGAATATTCCCTTAACATCCAACCTTACATGATAGATTTGTGTGACATAGATGAACAGGACTCATCAGATTCTGACAATGGCGATGCTCTTGGGTCTTTTGAGAAACGTTCAAACTCAAAGTGTCTCTGGCACAACCTGTTGTGTTGAGTTTGCATAAAGCCTTCTCTCTTTAATTTGATTGCCCATACAGATATCTTTTTAGGATCCTTTTGAAATGTGGAATAAAACAAATCTTCTGTCCGGAACTGCTTTTATTGACACATTTTAGAGCTGCATATTGAGCCATCTTGTTTCTACTTGACATTTCGCTGCACAAACTGACTATGACTCTTATACATTAATCGTCTCAAATGACATCCTGTTTGTATGGAAGGGAGCTAATAAATTAGTGGCAGGGTATTTTTGTTTGATCTCAGAATATGGGACAATATTGTTTATGAAATGCAAGTGCAATTACAATAGAAGTATATAAAAAATATTCGGGATAGATTATATATACACAAACTACTAAATATCCTTCTATTTGCAATAAAATTATGTAGGTCGTTTCCCCCCCCCCCCTTAAGCACATAAGTTTGGTATTATGCATTAAGTTTTAATTAATTATGCATCAAGTTTTAATGTATTAATTATGCATATTCTTGACAAGTCACTCTTAGAGAGGCTATGTGTGATCAATATTTTGATTTCTACTTTAGATGGTTACATAAAATTCTCCATTTAAGATGGTGGCATTTATTTATAACTCATTGTTTATGGAGGCTTAGTGATATACTGCTTGTTTTTAAAACAAATACAGGTTTTGTCTGGAAACTTGAAAATTTCTCCTTTGACCGAAGGTAGAGGGGAATTACACCACGTCCACATATGGAAACCTTGAAAACATACAGTTAATTGTGTAGATACTGAACTCTTTTCTTCACATAAGTTAATGTTCAAGCAAATATGGTCTTACAGTAGTCACATTAAAATAGATCAAGAAAATGACATCACAGGTACTCTCTATTGTTTGCATCACTCTTTCAGCTTGGAGGATTTGGTTTGCCATTCTTTGTTTTGGGAAGTATGGTGCTTGTGACTGGCTTGTCCGTAGCTGCTGTTATGCCGAATGTTGATCGTAAGACAAATTTATATTGACCTCCCACAGTGAGCCTTCCTGGGTAAGGAAAGGGGGTCAGTTTTCCCTTGCTTTCTGACAACAGAAATCGTTACCCCCTTCTTTTATAAAGAAAAATAAAATTATTCCCCCCACATGATCCTGAAAATTTCATTCTGTTCTTTCTTTGTCCATGAAAATAACTGTCAGTGTCCCTTTTTCCTGAAAAGGTTCCCTTGTTTCTCCCACACCCACAGAAAGCTAAGGCTATACAGCACTACAGTGTAACCCCGCTATAGAACACTCAGTTATAACAAGAAAAGTATTTTTTTCCTTTAAAGTAGGAAAAATAACATGTAAAACGTTTATTCTAAGATCGCATAGGGCGTCACCACTGTCGCAAACTGCAATTTTGTTTCCTTATTGGCGGCAAAATATACCATCTGGCAATTTTTGTATTGGCGACATTGTTGGTTGTTTAAACGTGTGTATACAACCATTGGTTTGGAGTGGAGAAATTCAGAGGTCCCATGAAAGGAAGTCAGAAACTTGATATAAAATGAACTGAAATTTATTGGTACATAAATAAATTCTATGTCCATATTGACAAGCCATCTTAACAGTACATTGTTATATCATAATCTGCTTATGTTCACATCTAGTATGAGTACTGTATGTTGTGAGACATCCACTTTTTGTTGTTGACATTTTTGGTAGCAGAGATCAACTGCATGACGAGGCCTTATCTTTAGTCAGAATTTTTGGCTGCTTGCTAGTAATTAATGTATTTACATAGACTGACATTCGTATGTGGATGGTAAGTAAAATTCCTCTTCTTTTTTTTCACTCAGAATTAAATCCTTCAAAACACTCACATTTTCAATAGCAATCCCTGTCATCAGAGCAGCACACATGTGTCACTATTATCCGTTGACCCGTTCTTAAATTTCTGATGCATGCGTGGAAGGCAGCATCACTCTACAACCACAAAAAAAAAATGACCAAAAAAATCCACAAACCCAACAAACAACCTATTACTTGTTGGGCTATTCAGTAGGCAGTGAGGAACAGTAACTATAATCGACCAAACAATGACCAATTCCTTTTTTAAAATATACCTAGGTAAAATAGTTTGTTGAAATTTCAAAGAAAACAGATGACCTTTGAAGCACCAGTTAGTATGAAAACATACTAAGCAAATGGAAAAACAAATCTTCTCAATCATGCAGTACAATTATTTGATGTTGAAACAGGCATTTGTTTGGTTCTCAAAAGCTGTCCTTTAAAATTGACTTTGATAACACATGCACCTTTCATAAGAAAAAGTCAACTACAATAAAAACAAAGAACTTTTCTTCTAAAGGAAGTCAGTACCAAACTTAAATAAAACAATGGAATCTGATGGACCTTTTCATTTTCCATTGTGACTGGAACATGTTTACTGTGTAATGAAAGTTTCATTTTTGCAGGAAAAATGTTTATGCTTACAAACGATACCAATGGCGGATTCAAATGCAAACTAACTTTGACCAACTTCAGATGTAATGAAAAATAAATGTGCAATGTGTTTCATCGTTTGTTACATGACTGCTATGTTTTACCACTGAATTCAGACTTATATGATCTGTGACAAAATTATTGAACATTGTAAATCTCTGCGTGCATATTTTTGATGGAATTACTTGTATTTAAGATTCAATGTATGGGGTGAGATTCGCGGGTGAGTACACAGTATTGATATTTTATTGAAGCTATACATTAGACATGTAGATAAAACAGTATACACATATATGTACTAATGTACTAATAGACATGTATATATAAACAGGTTACATGTATATGTACCAATCTATGGTTTTCTAAATGAATAAAATATATACCTTCTCTGTTTTCAGAACAGCAATATTTCTCATATGTATCGATTTAAGATGGTAACTGTGTCAATGAACACATATTTTACCGCCCGCATGTATTACCTCCACAATTTTTGTTATTGTACATGCATCATTTTCTTCTGCAAACTGACCTGGTTGGTTATAACACGGTTCGGTCTATAACTCGGTTTGGTTATGTGTTATAGCGGGGTTACACTGTATATGTTGTCAGATCTGTGACAGACTGCATCCAAAGTTAGAGTGGCCCTTATATTGAAGATTTTAAAGCACTTGTCCACTTATTTTTCTTTCTTTTTGTTTGCATTTTTGATTTAAACTGGTGTGAACTGATTTTGTAAATGAAGATGAAGAAACACTTTGAAATAAACATGAAGAATTTCATAAAGTTTAAGTAAACTTATTGCCAGGAAGATTATTTTTATTGCATGATTTTTCAAATAAATGTGCAGTAATTTGGTATAGCACTAAGTTAGATAAATACCAGTTTAAACCAGAATTATACTTAGAAATTTTAGTAGAATTTTTTTCTCAGTATTACAGTGCAGTAATTCAGGAGTATATTTTGACATTTAGTAGAATTGTTTTCTCAGTATTACAGTGCAGTAATTCAGGAGTATATTTCAACATTTTAGTAGAATTGTTTTCTTAGTATTACGGTGCAGTAATTCAGGAGTATATTTCAACATTTTAGTAGAATTGTTTTCTCAGTATTACGGTGCAGTAATTCAGGAATATATTTCAACATTTTAGTAGAATTGTTTTTTCAGTATTATGGTGCATTAATTCAGGAGTATATTTTGACATTTTAGTAGAATTGTTTTCACAGTATTACGTTGCTATAATTCAGGAGTATAGTGTCATAAATATTACAAATCAAATGTTATGTTATTGATAAAAAATAAATAGACATCCTTTAGTATGGAGCTTTTCTCTCCACAGTGTTATTGTGGTAGAAGCTGTAATTGACATCCTTTTATATAGAGCTTTTTCCCCCAAAGTAGGATATTTGTAGTGGAAGCTGTAACTGACATTGTTTTGTACAGAGCTTTACTCTAGAATAGTAGCTGTGGTAAAAACTATGATAAAATTTTTCTATCCAGATACTAGTGTTGTTCCGATTATCGATTATAATTGATCATCAGTTGGTTGAGCAAACCAATAAGATAATCGATTGTGAAACACCATAATCGATTGTGTCTAAAGGGAGACAACTTTTAGGTGTATGCAATGCACAAACGTTAGTAAAACTCCCAGCCGCTAAAGTTGACCTGAAATTTATTAATCCCTTCACAACTACAAATAAAATATCTTATGATTCATAATTAGGAACATATAGTTATTATTACATGGTCAAGTTGTTAAATTGTAGAGTTAATAAATGTAAACACATTTGTTGATTTGTTTCAGTTAAATTGCAACATCTTTTGTAGTATTTATAAACAATGACAAACAAGAAAATCATGTCCTTCTTTACTTTAAATTCTAGACACATCACATATGAACGTATTTTGGGGGATTGTCAGTATTTCAGTGATATATGACTGATCAGCCATAAAAAGTTGCGTTCATTTAACAAAGTCATTGAACAAAAGTAACACACAATATAATATTATTGTCAGGTTAAAGTATACATGTCATTGAAAGAGATTACTCCTGTACATTTATAAACATATTGAACTCTTGATCAAAGATATAACTGTGTAACAAAAAATTTAATTTGCTCTTAGTAACCGATTATAATCGATGATCAGTTGGTTAAGGTGAATCGATTATCGATTATGAATTTCTGACCGATTCCCATCACTACCAGATACACATTTTTGTTGTAAAGACTGTAATTGACATTGTTTTGTTCAGATTTTCTCTCTAGAGTGATGTGTGTGTCAGACACAGTAGAGCTGTAGTTTTCATCAGTGTTTTGTGCAGAGTGTTTTTCTTTAGTAGTATCTTTGTTTAAAGATGTGATTGACAACAGTTCCAATGTGACCATAACAATTTCTATGGTAGAGTTATCTGACACAAGTAAATATGATATAACTATGTTAGATGGTGAAAAAAAGTATTCATTATTAATATTTGTACATTTATGTGAATATTGATAATCTATATATTAACAGAAGGGCAAAAGCCATATGAGGGGTCAGTCTTGACCCTTTTGAAGAGCCCCCTGGTGCTGGTAACCCTGTTGGTCATTCTGGCTAGTTCCTCTGCTCTGGGATACCTGGATCCAACATTAGCAGACCATCTTGCACAGGTATATTTTTTTTTCTCTTGTATGTGAATCCGAGGGAAAAAATGGATGGTTATTATTATTGTCATTGTTTGCATAAATTATGATTTTACATTCAGCATGATCTCTGTTAAGTTTTGCATTCAACTTAATGGATGCATTGATCAATAGGAGTACTTACTGTGAGAAATAGCAGGACACAGTCACTTACTTTTTTTTCAAAACAAATAAAGTTAATCAACTAATAATGTCTGTTTATCTGTCCACCATTAGGCATTGATTTTTATATTAGAATTGATTTTAATTTTTTCATTGACTGTTGACTGCATGGTCATGTAGCTTTGTATATGAATGCATCATGGGATTACTATGCCATGCAGCGAAAACTAGGTCACTGAATTGATGTGTGATATTCATGTATATTAGTAACAAACATTGCATTTAATTGCTGTGCCTATTAACACTTTTACAGCTATATGTCTAATCAGATTTTGTAAAGGTAAAGTGGTTATATAGCAGGTATAAGTTAATTGTTTTCTTTCATTTCTTTTGTATACTCCACTACAAAATGCCACACTACAGCAACATGTGAGCCATCAAGAAATCATATGCTGTGGGATTCTATTGTTTGGGATTCTATTGTTTGGGATTCTGTTGTGTGGGATTCTATTGTTTGGGATTCTGTTGTGTGGGATTCTTTTGTGTGCGATTCTATTGTGTGCTATTCTATTGCACAATCTACATAAAATAAAGTTTACAATTATATACTCCAGTTAGCTCATTAATCCAGTCAGAATCTGTCTCAGTGTGGATAATTGGTATTTGATTATATTTAAAGTGGTTTCAATAAATTTAGCACTACAGTTTAAATTGAAATGATTTTATATCTGGTTTTTACGTAAATATGTTACACAAAGCTGTCAAGAGTCTCAAATTTCATATTCAGATAAATAATTGATCATAATGCAAAAGAATTATGACAATACCGTGATACAGTGATTGATTATAATACAAAAGAATTATGACAATACCGTGATACAGTGATTGATTATAATACAAAAAAATTATGACAATACCGTGATACAGTGATTGATTATAATACAAAAGAATTATGACAATACCGTGATACAGTGATTTGATCAAAATACAAAAGAATTATGACAATACCATGATACAGTGATTAATTATAATACAAAAGAATTATGACAATACCGTGATACAGGGATTTGATCATAATACAAAAGAATTATGACAAATACCGTGCACATCCATTTCTTCTAAGCTTGTTTTAGCAACAAAGTGCTAAGTACCATTTTTTTGTTTGTTTGGAGACCTTATGTAACCATTTTCCAAATGTGATGTTTCAAGTTTGGAGCAATTATAAGGAGTTTTCTCCCACAAATAAGTATACTCCAGCAGTAGTTCTTTCTTTTTTCATTCATCAGAGAATTTAAACTCTTTGGTCTAACTTGATGTCATTTTAATTATGCCAGTATATGTCTTAGCATGGGACCTGTTCTGTCAAATAATTATCAAGTATTACATGTCATTAGCATGGGACCTGTTCTGTCAAATAATTATCAAGTATTACATGTCATTAGCATGGGACCTGTTCTGTCAAATAATTATCTAGTATTACATGTCATTAGCATGGGACCTGTTCTGTCAAATAATTATCTAGTATTACATGTCATTAGCATGGGACCTGTTCTGTCAAATAATTATCTAGTATTACATGTCATTAGCATGGGACCTGTTCTGTCAAATAATTATCTAGTATTACATGTCATTAGCATGGGACCTGTTCTGTCAAATAATTATCTAGTATTACATGTCATTAGCATGGGACCTGTTCTGTCAAATAATTATCTAGTATTACATGTCATTAGCATGGGACCTGTTCTGTCAAATAATTATCTAGTATTACATGTCATTAGCATGGGACCTGTTCTGTCAAATAATTATCTAGTATTACATGTCATTAGCATGGGACCTGTTCTGTCAAATAATTATCTAGTATTACATGTCATTAGCATGGGACCTGTTCTGTAAAATAATTATCTAGTATAACATGTCTTAGCATGGGACCTGTTCTGTCAAATAATTATCTAGTATTACATGTCATTAGCATGGGACCTGTTATGTCAAATAATTATCTAGTATTACATGTCATTAGCATGGGACCTGTTCTGTCAAATAGTTATCTAGTATTACATGTCATTAGCATGGGACCTGTTCGGTCAAATAATTATCTAGTATTACATGTCTTAGCATGGGACCTGTTCTGTCAAATAATTATCTAGTATTACATGTCATTAGCATGGGACCTGTTCTGTCAAATAATTATCTAGTATTACATGTCATTAGCATGGGACCTGTTCTGTCAAATAATTATCTAGTATTACATGTCATTAGCATGGGACCTGTTCTGTCAAATAATTATCTAGTATTACATGTCATTAGCATGGGACCTGTTCTGTCAAATAATTATCTAGTATAACATGTCTTAGCATGGGACCTGTTCTGTCAAATAATTATCTAGTATTACATGTCATTAGCATGGGACCTGTTATGTCAAATAATTATCTAGTATTACATGTCATTAGCATGGGACCTGTTCTGTCAAATAATTATCTAGTATTACATGTCTTAGCATGGGACCTGTTCTGTCAAATAATTATCTAGTATTACATGTCATTAGCATGGGACCTGTTCTGTCAAATAATTATCTAGTATTACATGTCATTAGCATGGGACCTGTTCTGTCAAATAATTATCTAGTATTACATGTCATTAGCATGGGACCTGTTCTGTCAAATAATTATCTAGTATTACATGTCATTAGCATGGGACCTGTTCTGTCAAATAATTATCTAGTATTACATGTCATTAGCATGGGACCTGTTCTGTCAAATAATTATCTAGTATTACATGTCATTAGCATGGGACCTGTTATGTCAAATAATTATCTAGTATTACATGTCTTAGCATGGGACCTGTTCTGTCAAATAATTATCTAGTATTACATGTCATTAGCATGGGACCTGTTCTGTCAAATAATTATCTAGTATTACATGTCATTAGCATGGGACCTGTTCTGTCAAATAATTATCTAGTATTACATGTCATTAGCATGGGACCTGTTCTGTCAAATAATTATCTAGTATTACATGTCATTAGCATGGGACCTGTTCTGTCAAATAATTATCTAGTATTACATGTCATTAGCATGGGACCTGTTCTGTCAAATAATTATCTAGTATTACATGTCTTAGCATGGGACCTGTTCTGTCAAATAATTATCTAGTATTACATGTCATAAGGTTGTTGATGTAATTAGTTTAGACTAAATGTCCTTGGGGTCATCTTGACAGTAAATTCACATGACTTGCGACAGATTCATCCTGTATATATTATTGTATTCATGTGTCAATACAATGGACTGGAGTAAGTTTATGGGGTGCAAATGTTTAAAGCATGTGGAAGACAGCTATATAAATTGTATTTCCCCCAAAAATCAATATCCATGCATATTCAGATGCTATCTCTAGCTTGTATCTCCAACAAGATTTGAATTAATTTTGTTTATTTACATTAGGATATCAGAGATTGTGCTTTCTCATGGCTAAGGGGATGTAACTCTCTCCACCTCTTACTAGATCTTCTAATGTATTATGATTGGGTTCTGTATTTGACGAAGAAACAAATGTCTGAAGTAAAGTAAATTTCTTTGGTAATACTTACCTAATAATAACATGGAACACCCTCCCAGTCTTGCAGTCACTTTAAACTGATGCAGTGTGTATAGATCCAGTAGTAACATGTACAGACAGGATTTATCTCCTCTCTATCCAAGGGAAAATCACACCTCCATTTAGGAAGGCAGATAATAATAATAATAATGAGGACCTTGTATAGCACCTAATCTTTTGAAGCTCTAAGCTCTTTACACCATCAATAATGATATGACTACACTACAGAACAACAAATGACAAAAACAATGAAATTGGAAAACATAAAAAACATGCTGAAAACATATAAGATACAAAACATGATTAGGTCGCTAAGTTTGTCCCTGCAGTCGAAACAGGTGAGTCTTAAGAGCACTCTTAAAAGGGACCACTGTGTCTTTGTGTCTAATTTCAGTGGGCAATTCGTTCCACGTCGCCAGGCCCTGGTGTGCAAACGAACATTATCCATATGACTTTGTTTTCACCTTGGGAACAATGAGTATACGATTATCAGAAGAAGAGCGTAGGGATCTAACTGGTGTATACACATGGGTGAGGCTGGATAGGTATGTTGGACTGGAGTCTGTCATTGAAACATAGCAGAGAGAACAAATTTTGTGTTTGATTCTGTATCGAATTGATAGCCAGTGTAGGGTACAGAGCAGTGGTGAGGTGTGCTCTGATTGAGGTACTCAAGATGATCTGTGCAGCTGTGTTTTGAACTTTTTGAAGTTTCTGGAGTAAATATTGTAATGAACCAGACAGAATTGAGTTACAATAGTCCAGTCTTGAAAGTACTAATGAACACACAAGTGTTTTAGTGGCATCAACTGAAAGATATTTACGAATGGAACTGATGCATCTCAATTCAAGATATGCAGCCTTGCATATGTTCATGACATGTTGGTGCAATGTGAGAGTACTGTCTAGAGTAACGCCTAGGTTCCATACTGACTGTGAGAATTTAATGTTGGTGTTGCTGATATTTATTGTCTGAGGTATAGGATGTGAATGAGAAAGTATTTGTGTTGTGATCAGAATAGCCTCAGTTTTATCATCATCCATGATTTCACATCAGAAATGCACTCTACTCCATGGATGGTAGCATCAACTTCAGTTGGGTGGCTAGACTTGTATATTTGGGTGTCATCAGCATACAATTGGTGCAACACTGGGTGATGATCTATGACACTTGAGAGTGGCTGAGTATACAGAATGAAGAGAACAGGTCCAAGAACAGATCCCTGTGGAACACCACAACATACGTCAACTGTGCTGGAGTGTATTCCATTTGCAGATATAATTTGTGTCCTATTGACTAAGTAGGACTTGAACCACTGTAAGGCTATATTCTGAATGCCAAATACATGCTGGAGACGGTGAAGTAATATATCATGGTCTATTGTGTCAAATGCTGCAGATAAATCCAGGAGAGTGAGAACTGTAATCTTTCCACTATCCAAAGCAGAGAGAATGTCACTAAATACTTTCAGAAGAGTAGTTTCCATACTGTGGCAAGGGCGATATGCAGACTGTACATTGCTAAAACGACTGTTTGAATTCAAATGAGATACAAGTTGAGTTAGAACAACCTTTTCTAAGATTTTTGATATGAATGGGAGAGAAACTGGGCGGTAGTTCTTTAAATCGTTATGGTCCAGTGTTGGTTTCTTCAGCAGTGGCTTTACGATGGCAGTTTTGAAAAATGATGGGAATTCCCCTGATGAGAGAGAGATATTAATAACATCAGTTAGTAAAGGCAATATTGGGTCTAAGCACTCAAGTAGCAGTGATGTCGGAATTGGATCAAGTTCACAAGACTTTGGTGCACTTTTCATCACGATTGTCCGTACTAAATCAATAGAAATAGGTTCAATTGCTCCTAACATTTGTCGCTGAAATTCTGCATCATAACTATATGGTGATGAATCAATTGAAATTGTGCTGTCAAGCGAATCTCTAATGGTTTGTACTTTGTCATTGAAGAAATTTGCAAATTGGTCTGGTAGGTCTAGTGGAGAGTAGGTTGTTGTAAGTGGTGTACATTTGTTCCTTGACATTAGTTTGTTAGTTATCTCGAAGAGCTCTTTGGAGGGTTAGGGACTGATACGTCGAGATGGCATACAATGCAGAGGTGATCCGATTCAAGTTCGTGGGATACAAAGGTGGATTGCAGAATATTATCATCAGGTCTATAAAGAAACCAGTCTAAAATGTGACCAAGTTTATGGGTAGGTTGGTTAACTGACTGTTTAAGATTGAAAACATGAATGGAATCTAGGAGTTTTGACGTGTATGGTTTACCAGGACAGTCAAAGTGAAAGTTGAAATCTCCAAGAATAATTAGGTTGCCACCTATCGAATTTCCATACTCAAGAAGATTTGGAAACTGCTCCAGAAAGAGAGATTCAGTCAGCTTGTTTTTTCTACTAGGAGGAGGATGGTAGAGACAGAAAAAATAGACTGACCTTTGTTCCAGTGTGAGCATTGTTTGAACTAGTTCAAACGATGTGTGGCAGAAATTGAAGGTTGTGTTGTACTTAAGTCATTTGATCATGGAATTCTTTGTAATTACAGCAATTCCACTACCGCAAGAGTTGCGGGGGAACGACTTGATGGAGTAATCGCTGGGTGTTAAATCCGCACACTTAGATTCATCACCTGCCAAATGTAACCAAGTTTCTTTCAGGATGACTTTTGGTACTTTTGTTTGCTAAAAGAAATCTTGGTAGAGCTGGATTTGCAAGGTTGTGATAATACATTATTATTGGTAAGTATTATTGAAGCAAAATATTTTACATCGGAATCAGTTTCTAGAACAAGTTAAGGATGCATGCTGTTTGTATGTTCTCAACTACTAAATTGTAAATAAGAAATCCAATTATTCAATACTTGTTTTTACTTTTCAGTTTAAACTCAAAACATGGGTGGTTGGTTTCATATTTCTGATTGCTCCAGCAGTGTATGCCATGACAGCTCCTGTCTGGGGATGGCTTGGAGATACAAAAGTGAGTACTGTTTGTAATCATTGTGTCTAATTGATTTTAAGTACAGTGAAATAAAAAGGTGAGTACTGTTTATAATCATTGTGTATAATTGATTTTGAGTACAGTGAAATAAAAAGGTTAGTACTGTTTATAATCATTGTGTATAATTCATCTTAAGAACAGTGAAATAAAAAGGTGAGTACTGTTTGAATTTACATGTATAATTGATTTTAAATACAGTGAAATAAAAAGGTGAGTACTATTTGAATTTACATGTATAATTAATTTTAAGTACAGTGAAATAAAAAGGTGAGTACTGTTTGTACTTACATGTATAATTGATTTTAAGTACAGTGAAATAAAAAGGTGAGTACTATTTGAATTTACATGTATAATTGATTTTAAGTACAGTGAAATAAAAGGTGAGTACTGTTTGTACTTACATGTATGATTGATTTTAAGTACAGTGAAATAAAAAGGTGAGTACTATTTGAACTAAATTATGGAAATGATTTAGTTGCAATAAATCATATTTTTTTTGCATTAATTTAATTCTAACTGCATTAACATTTCTCAGAATTTGCATTTGAGGTAATCATGTTTGAAAAGCGCCTTCAATGCTGAGAACAACTCAGCACTGTCTGCAATATTCGACTTTAATATTGTTTTGTCTTAAAGCTTAAGCAGTCCTTTTTGTCCATATGGTTCATTTGAGCCATCAAGGCTTCTCAAGTTTTAAGCAAGTACTCTTGAATACTTGTGCTATAATGATAATGATACAATGACAATGATACATGATACATGATACATCCTGTTTAGCAAAGTTGGTTATAAACTGAATTAAAAAATACATGCTCATCAGCTAAGAACTAAAAAAAAATTAAAATTGAATTATGCAAAAGGTTTTAGTGAAATTAGAATACCATTTTAATGAGCCCTATAGCTGTTAGAATACTATAGCCCTATAGCTGTTAGAATACTATAGCCATATAGCTGTTAGAATACTATAGCCCTATAGCTGTTAGAATACTATAGCCCTATAGCTGTTAGAATACTATAGCCCTATAGCTTTTAGAATACTATAGCCCTATAGCTGTTAGAATACTATAGTCCTATAGCTGTTTTCAAAATTAAAAGCTTCATTTTGAGTAAAGTTTGGATTCCTACCAGAAGATTTTGGTTAACTACATCTGAACTGAACACTTTTTTTTTCAAAGAACCAGGACAGTTTGATTATCAAGACCATATTGTAAATGAAAAACTTAGAAGTTTTCCTGACTGCTCTGGTGGTCTAATGGTTAGAGCATCTGCCTAAGGTGCGGGAGGTCGTGAGTTTGATCCCCAGCTGAGTCATACCAGACTTATAAAAATGGTATAAACAGTTGTCTCGCTTGGTACAGAGCATTAAGAGTTTAGTGTTAGGACTGGTTGGCCTGGTGTCAAATAATGGTGGCACATCATGCTACATGTCTGCGACATGATGCCCCAGTGCTAGACATCACTATAAACTGTCATGCTGCAGGTATCGATATGACTAAAAGATGTTGCAGCTACATTGAAAATCCAAATCATGCATGCACGCACACAAGTTTTCCTATGACAAGTTTTCCTATGACATTTCTGCTTGGAATTAGTAGCTTAAATACAGGAGACTCTGTTTAAGATATGAAGCTTTAGCAAACACAACATTTCATTTAGTTTTAATCATTTGCTTTTATTAGCAATACTAAAAAACTTACAAACTCTGAACATCTGAAAACCCTTAGTAAAATGTTCTTCTGCTGCACTCCTAAAGAATTTAGGACTCATTTGGCTGGGTAAAGTCTTCTCTTGCCAACTGTCCTAAATAACTCAAAACAGCTTGAGACTGTGTAAAAATATTCTTATGCCAACTGTCCTAAATAACACAAAACAGCTAGAGACTCTGGGTAAAATATTCTTATGCCAACTGTCCTAAAGAACTCAAAACAGCTAGAGACTCTGGGTAAAATATTCTTATGCCAACTGTCCTAAATAACACAAACAGCTTGAGACTCGGTGTAAAATCTTCTAATGCCAACTGTCCTAAATAACACAAAACAGCTAGAGACTCTGGGTAAAATATTCTTATGCCAACATTCTTAAAGAACTCAAAACAGCTAGATACTCTGGGTAAAATCTTCTAATGCCAACAGTCCTAAAGAACTCAAAACATCTAGAGACTCTGGGTAAAAATATTATTATGCCAACAGTCCTAAAGAACTCAAAACAGCTAGAGACTATGTATCCTTAAGAATTAGAGAACTCAAAACAGTTGAAACACCTCTGTAGTGTTCTCTTCAAGCAGTCCTAAGAAACTTAAAATTTCAAAACAGCTGAAAACTCTTAAGAGAAAACGTATTGCTGATGGCAAGTTTTTAGCAATCTACTGCATTTAAAATGTTTAATTAACATTAATTAAAATGTAACCTTTTATACTTATTTTCAAGTTTATGTTGAAATTGCTATTACTCATGTATCAGTAAGTCATTAGTTGAATTTGTTAATTAAATCCTTTTATTTGTTGTTTTGCAGGGATTGTCATTTTGGATGATTGGCATTGGAACTTTTTTCTCAGCGTTTGCTGTTCTTCTTCTTGGACCAGCGCCATTCCTTCCATTTATACCTAAGTAAGCATGTCTTAAACTATTAAATATATGTAACCTCAACATTTCAACTTAAATGTAAAACCAAATTCATGGAACCTTGGACTTGGGTGAAAAAAGCTAAATAGATTAAAAATTTTAACAAATAAATTTGATGTTTAGCTCTATTGGTCTTTGAATATTCAGCAGTCACCAGGGATCAGTTGAAACATTATGTTGTCACAAGGTGTTACAATGGGACTGGGCATAAGTTCTAAGAACTTAATTAACCTTCTCACTTCATTATGTAAATATTTCAATATATATCAGCAAGACAGCAATGTTGTGTTATGACTTGAAGGTCATAAACTAAGTAACAGAAAGAAGCAAAGCCAGCAAGTTTTGTAAAACTTAAGAAACAGCTTAATTATCAATGTTATAAAATACAATTTCCAGAGGAACTTAACAGTAATATAAACTGAGTGCAAAATAATCCTGCAAAAGTTCTTTTAAAGTCCAGAAGAATGAAATCTTCTATATAAATTTGAGATCCAAGAATATACTGCTCCACCAGAACTCTTTTTCATGTTAGTTTCAAACTTAAACAGTTTTCCAATGAGCACTTTCTATTTCCACTTAATAATCCCTAATCCAAGCAAATGTTTTTTCTCCTCAAATAAGATCTGAATACAACATAAAATTACAAGATTTGATGTTACAACAAGAACAGAGGAAGAAAAAACCCACCCAGTTTTAAAAAAAGAGATTGTCTACTTGTGTATTTTAAAGCTTGTTTACATTCAAATAACTTCTAATGGTATGTTTTCATTTTTTTTTCTTTCTCTCTGAGTCAAGAAGTGAAAATTTGTTACAGATAAACAGGCATATTCCTTAATGGATACAAATTGTATCAAGTTTAATAAAAATTTACTTGTTAAGTTTATGATTAAATGCAGCAGTAAAATCTTGAAATTTCTTTAAAGAATATTTTGCTATTTTAGAGGAAATTTTAAGGATTCCCTCATTTTGCTATTTTAGAGGAAATTTTAAGGATTCCCTCAGTGATTAAAAAAAAAACCCAAAATAAATCCTTTTCATTATTCCTACACAAAGCAAAAATACAGATATCATATGAAGTATCATAAAGAAGACCATATGGCATCTGAATCTTACGAGATATCGTATGAAGTATCATAAAGAAGACCATATGGCATCTGAATCTTTAGGAGACAAAATGGAAATTTCATTAGAGAAACATTCGCGTTTCTGGATTCACGAATTCACGGATTCGCAAAATTTTCATTGGAACCTGACTGTAACTCCTCAAGTACAGTCATTTTCATTATTTTCACCGTACAGTAATGCACAGCTAATTCATCATCATCATTATCTTCAATCATATTCATCATTGGTGAGTACCCATACTACTGTTTTTTTAATTAAATATTTTTAATGTGTATATGTACTTTTGTTTTCTCTCTCTCTCTCTTTCTCTCTCTCGTAGTTAGCGCTTTTCATATTTTTACAACTTATTATTTCTCTGTATGTCTTTACATAATTTTAAATTGTTTGAATACCTGTACTCTCTATGTACATGTTTTCTTTATTTTATTGAATTTTACCTTTATTATATGACTTCTGTGACATATGAAGTTTACGAAGTTTACCTTCCTGACAATGACAAAGTAAACATCAGTCATTAAGTTTACAGCCCCATTCGTTACTTGGTTTTACCTGACTGTGAGTGCAAAAGAAAATGGCAGCCAATGAATTAGTATAGGGGTATTAGTATACTGTACTATAAATGCGCTAGTGTGGCAAATACCCATTAGGCGATACTGTTCTCTATTTTTATGCCAGCCATTTATTTCTTTTATTTAAGGGTAATGTATTAATCTAACTTTAAAATTAAATTAAAGTGCTTTGGGAGCATGATTTGGGTCATATTTAGGGTTTAAACTCAAGAAATAAGCATTTATTAGCATTTTTAGTGACTCATACCAAACATTCGCGATACCTCCTGATCTGCGATGGGTTCTGGAACCTAACCTTGTGAATGTTCGAGGTGTTACTGTAATCTGATTTCAGTTATCCATTCTCCAGTTGGGATGTTTTACATCATATTTGCCATTTATTCTGCATTCACTGATGCCCTTCTTCACATAAAACTCAATATATTTACCTACCTTATTTCCTTTCATTTTAGGTTGAAGATGCAATGTTTCTGCATTTTTTTCTCACGATTTTTTTTTTTTTGGGGGGGGCATCCATTTTGATTTGTAGCTATAGCATAAACCTACTACATATGTATTCTCAACAAAAAAATGTAGCAAAGAGAGAAGTTATTAACTTTTAAGAATGCTTGGGGAAGGCTTGAAATGCTATTTAGAGACCTCTTCAAATTGGTTAGAGAGGTTTATTATTTAATTGAAGAGGTTGCTGATTCATTAAAAGACATCTTCAATTCATTTATGGATTTGTTAATTAACGTTAATGAGAGAGGTCTCTAATTCTGTTAGAGAGTTCTCATATTGATTTGTAGAGGTCTCCAGTTGAAATAGATGTCTACAATTCAAATAAAGATGTCAATAATTAATAATGTATAGGTCTTTAATTGAATAAGAGTGTCTATACATTATATACAGTGCTCTGTAATTAAATTATTGAGGTATCTAATTTAATTAGAAACCACTAAAGAATTCGAGAGGTCTGTATTGAATTAAATATATGTAAAAATGGTCACCCATAATCCTTTCCATGAAAAGCATGGGGCATGGAATTTGCATTTTCATCCATTAATCCATATGGTCATCAGTCTGTTGTTATCATTTTTCCATCCCACATTTGTGTTGCTGGTTTATAATTTCAATGATTAAGATATTAAAATGCATACGAGTCAGAAATATCAATCAGACAGATCAGTCAGAAATATCACAGACAGATCACAGTCAGAAATATTACAGACAGATCAGTCAGAAATATCACAGACAGATCAGTCAGAAATATCAGACAGATCACAGTCAGAGATATCACAGACAGATCAGTCAGAAATATCAGACAGATCACAGTCAGAAATATCACAGACAGATCAGTCAGAAATATCAGTTGGATAGATCAGTCAAACAGATTAGTCAGAATTATCAGTCAGACAGATCTTAGATCAGACAGAAATATCACAGTCAGAAATAGCAGACAGATCAGTCAGAAATGTCAGTCGGACGGATCAGTCAGACAGATCAGTCAGAAATATCACATACAGATTAGAGTTTTATATGGGGCTGGTATTATTATTATTATTATTATTATTATTATTATTATTATTATTATTATTATTATTATCATGTCACAACTGGGAGATGTAGTACAAATCACACATGGGATTCTGTCTACAAGGTCAAAGTTACAGATCAAAATTTAATATATTTATTTCACCTACATAACTTAAAAAGCTTTTGAGTTTGATGTATGAACCGTTGTACACCAATATTTCCCAGCTATATGGAATGACAGTCAAGATCACTGATCCTTGTCAGGGACAGAAGTTGTTCCCCTTTCTGCTCTACATCTTAAATGCCCCTTTAGATAGGACCACATACATATGCAATGTTAACATAGAATGTTTCTTTTGGGTACCAGTCTAGGCCAATTTTTGATGGCATATGCAATATTAACATACAATGTTTGTTTTGGGTACCAGTCTAGGCCATTATTTGATGGCATATGCAATGTTAACACACAATGTTTGTTTTGGGTACCAGTCTGGGCCATTGTTTGATGGCATATGCAATGTTAACACACAATGTTTGTTTTGGGTACCAGTCTGGGCCATTGTTTGATGGCATATGCAATGTTAACATAGAATGTTTGTTTTGGGTACCAGTCTAGGCCATTATTTGATGGCATATGTTTAGCTTTTTATTATTCATTTTTGTTTATATTCTACAGATATTTAATTCAGTGATTGGCATGTTTCAGCACACAAGTTGCATACCATAATTGCATTTAAGTGTCAAGGTCAGTGTAAGGCTGCAGTGTTTGCCAGATTTATGTATGTGCAAGGCATACAATAATCAGAATTGTGCAATTTCATTGAAACAGTTAAAAAGTAAACTTATTGACTTTTTATTATAGAAATATTTACAACCAGCAAGCTAAAGTTAGTCATTTATACATTTAAATGTTGCAGCCTTTGTCATAGATGGATTTTAATTTTGTTCCTATTATATAAATGAAAAGCTGTGTGTTAGGAAAAAAACCAGTAAAACTTAATATTCATACATAACTATTTCCACACCCAGTTGTATGCCAAAAAAAGTGAAATCTTGAAGGTCAAGGTTACAGTTAGTGTTTCTTGCAATACTGTCTGCCTTTATAACTGTATCTTTGTCTGGAACAATATTTTCATTATTTATGAGTCAAGAACTAAAATCAGATTTAAAAATTAGTAATCATAGAACTAATTTAAGTAATTTTCATTGGATCCATAATCATATCATGATATATGCAGGACAGTGTTATAAAGAGAGGCCTTATACTGAGTTGAACTGTATGCTTCAAAGATGTTCCTATTGTTGGTCTTAATAAAGATAACTGTATGCTTCAAAGATGTTCCTATTGTTGGTCTTAATAAAGAAAACTGTATGCTTCAAAGATGTTCATAGTATTGGTCTTAATAAAGAAAACTGTATGCTTCAAAGATGTTCCTATTGTTGGTCTTAATAAAGAAAACTGTATGCTTCATATTGTTCATGTATGTTTACCTTAAGGTGAAGAAAACTTAAGTAGATGGATAAAGACAAGTGAACCATGGAGTCCAACAATTCCTACAATAGTGACTATCATATTAAAAAGTTGTACTGAACATAATTATTTCAATATTTTGGATAATGTGACCATGATAAGCAATTAATATTTTACAATAGACCTTTTGCATTTTGCTATTAAAATTAGTTACATGGCAATTAACAGAAATTAAAACACAGAGAATGGTTACCATCATGGTTTGTTACCCAAACATGAATATTCATCTTTTTTAAATCAATAAAATAAACAGTTTTAGTCTGAAAATTCCTCTTTATTCATTGAATCATATAAAATGTAGATTGAGAGAATGGAGAGAGCAAGTTTTATTTTTTAAAATCTGAAATGGGATGGGGAAATGTTTGAAAAGCCAAGAGTACTCAGTGCAAACTCAGTAGACATCTTTCAGTAGCACCGTATCATCAGATAGACTATTGTAAGCTGACCATATGACAGTATGGTATTCATGATATGTATTTTTCTGTTTGTATGAGAGACAGAAGTCAGGGAAAGATTATTAGATCTGCTGGGCCAACAAACTCAAAATATTATATCAGCTGATAATGTTATGTTGAGTTTAATAAAACAGTTGACAAAACCGACCCTCATTCCAACACATTCTTGGCAATATCCTGAAGCATATTGAACACACAAACCATTATTAGAAGATATTAAACACACAAACCGTTATTAGAAGATATTGAAAACACAAACCGTTATTAGAAGATATTGAAAACACAAACCGTTATTAGAAGATATTGAAAACACAAACTGTTATTAGAAGATATTAAACACACAAACCGTTATTAGAAGATATTAAACACACAAACCGTTATTAGAAGATATTGAAAACACAAACCATTATTAGAAGATATTGAACACACAAACCGTTATTAGAAGATATTAAACACACAAACCGTTATTAGAAGATATTGAACACACAAACCGTTATTAGAAGATATTGAAAACACAAACTGTTATTAGAAGATATTAAACACACAAACCGTTATTAGAAGATATTGAAAACACAAACCGTTATTAGAAGATATTAAACACACAAACCGTTATTAGAAGATATTGAAAACACAAACCGTTATTAGAAGATATTGAAAACACAAACTGTTATTAGAAGATATTAAACACACAAACCGTTATTAGAAGATATTGAACACGCAAACCATTATTAGAAGATATTGAACACACAAACTATTATTAGAAGATATTGAACACACAAACTGTTATTAGAAGATATTGAAAACAAACTGTTATTAGAAGATATTAAACACACAAACCGTTATTAGAAGATATTAAACACACAAACCGTTATTAGAAGATATTGAACACACAAACCGTTATTAGAAGATATTAAAGACACAAACCGTTATTAGAAGATATTAAACACACAAACCGTTATTAGAAGATATTAAAGACACAAACCGTTATTAGAAGATATTAAACACACAAACCGTTATTAGAAGATATTGAAAACACAAACCGTTATTAAAAGATATTAAAGACACAAACCGTTATTAGAAGATATTAAAGACACAAACTGTTTTTAGAAGATATTAAACACACAAACTGTTTTTAGAAGATATTAAACACACAAACTGTTTTTAGAAGATATTAAACACACAAACTGTTTTTAGAAGATATTAAACACACAAACTGTTTTTAGAAGATATTAAACACACAAACTGTTATTAGAAGATATTAAACACACACACTGTTATTAGAAGATATTAAACACACAAACTGTTTTTAGAAGATATTAAACACAAACACTGTTTTTAGAAGATATTAAACACACAAACTGTTTTTAGAAGATATTAAACACACAAACTGTTATTAGAAGATATTAAACACAAACACTGTTATTAGAAAATATTCAACACAAACCGTTATTAGAAGATATTCAACACACACACTGTTTTCAAGAAGGTGCACCATTTATTTTTTATGGTCATAGGCCCACATTTTCGATCAAAATGGACAGCTAATCCGAATTGTAAGTCAATGACACTGGTTCATTTCATTGGTACAAATCGGAATGTAAGTGAAAATGTGAAAACTCTCCAATCTTCTCTTTTTTGTAAATGTTTGTGTTGCAGTGTTCCATTGCTGGCAAAGTTACTTATTTAGTTTTATTTTTGAGCCGTCCTTGGTGGGAAGAAAAACACCATTTATTATGTTCTTCATTGTCAGTAATTGTTACATTTGTCATTAATGTTTCTGGCAATGCTTTGATTATGGGCATACCATTCAGGTACCAGCCTTCATACTTAGACTCGTGTTATCAATGAAATTCATTTATCTAAAGATATATATGGATGAAAATTTTAACTTATGATCTGAACAAGTTGACTTTTCCCAAGATTTGACTTGACCAGTTAAGATATCAGTTGAGAAACTATTGCAACTGACAGTAAATAATCTTTTTTTAAAATTTTTACTTGCAATAATACCTTGATCCATAATTCATCTGATTTTCTTTTTTCCATCCTGCATTACTGATTGCCATTTTGGCTATGATTTTTAATTTTAGGAAACTTTATTTCTGTCAGGGTCTGTGTAATATTTTGGATGCTAACAAATGCTAAATTGCAGAATCAGGAGAATATTGTAAAACAGCAATGTTTCTAAATAAAATAAGTGCATAAACTTAATTACAGTATATACCACAATCAGGGTAGTATGCACCTCGGTTTGTTAAAGTATTATTATAAAATAATGACCATTTATTCTTGCTCATTGGTCAAATTCACCTGCAAACAAAGACCTTGATCTTCCATTGCATAATGTGTCACCAGATCCAGGTCTGTCTTCTACTGATTACTCCTAAAGAAAACTGCATACACACACATCTATTGAGACTTTATCTGATGACAAATCTGGCTGTAGGCAGTTTGCATACACACACATCTATTGAGACTTTATCTGATGACAAATCTGGCTGTAGGCAGTTTGCATACACACACATCTATTGAGACTTTATCTGATGACAAATCTGGCTGTAGGCAGTTTGCATACACACACATCTATTGAGACTTTATCTGATGACAAATCTGGCTGTAGGCAGTTTGCATACACACACATCTATTGAGACTTTATCTGATGACAAATCTGGCTGTAGGCAGTTTGCATACACACACATCTATTGAGACTTTATCTGATGACAAATCTGGCTGTAGGCAGTTTGCATGCACACACATCTATTGAGACTTTATCTGATGACAAATCTGGCTGTAGGCAGTTTGCATACACACACATCTATTGAGACTTTATCTGATGACAAATCTGGCTGTAGGCAGTTTGCATACACACACATCTATTGAGACTTTATCTGATGACAAATCTGGCTGTAGGCAGTTTGCATACACACACATCTATTGAGACTTTATCTGATGACAAATCTGGCTGTAGGCAGTTTGCATACACACACATCTATTGAGACTTTATCTGATGACAAATCTGGCTGTAGGCAGTTTGCATACACACACATCTATTTAGACTTTATCTGATGACAAATCTGGCTGTAGGCAGTTTGCATACACACACATCTATTGAGACTTTATCTGATGACAAATCGGCTGTAGGCAGTTTGCATACACACACATCTATTGAGACTTTATCTGATGACAAATCTGGCTGTAGGCAGTTTGCATACACACACATCTATTGAGACTTTATCTGATGACAAATCTGGCTGTAGGCAGTTTGCATACACACACATCTATTGAGACTTTATCTGATGACAAATCTGGCTGTAGGCAGTTTGCATACACATACATCTATTGAGACTTTATCTGATGACAAATCTGGCTGTAGGCAGTTTGCATACACACACATCTATTGAGACTTTATCTGATGACAAATCTGGCTGTAGGCAGTTTGCATACACACACATCTATTGAGACTTTATCTGATGACAAATCTTTCTATAGGCAATTTGCAGTTGCATCAGACTTGTGAGCAAGCATATTTGGTAAAAATTATTACTGACTCATGTTAAAAAATAAGGTAAATCATAAAGTTGTTAGTCATATTAAATGACTAGTTCTAGGCTGTCAGTTATTAAATGACCAGCACTAGGCTGTCAGTCATATTAAAAGACTAGTTCTAGGCTGTCAGTTATTAAATGACCAGCACTGGGTTGTCAGTCATATTAAATGACTAGTTCTAGGCAGTCAGTTATTAAATGACCAGCACTAGGCTGTCAGTCATTTTACAGAGCCAGCTCGCGGCAGTATTGTATTTAAAATGAAATACCATGTTTATTCTCTTTTAATTTTGGCATTGTTTTTCTTTTCAGTACATTGTATATAAACATCATATCGCTTATACTACTCGGGCTCCTAGTTGGTTGTGCCCTTATTCCAACATTCAAGGCGTTAATTATAGGTGCCAAGTAAGTATGATTTTTGAATTTTCTTGTACTTGAATGTAATTAGGGGATAAAAAATAACATATTTTAGGATGTTAGTGATGATTGTATTATGACAAATTCAGTTTCACTGCTGAAACATTAATGTGAACAGAGACACAGAAAATAACAATGTTAATTTTGTGTGGCACAATGTCACAGATAGTCAAGCACAGTATTATATTCTCACTTGTACAGTGCCATAGAGAAACATAATTTCATAGAGAGATATGCATGACATTATTTCACTGTACCACAGTCTCATAGAGAGATATGCATGACATTAATTCACTGTACCACAATATGATAGAGATGCATGACATTGATTCACTGTACCACAATCTCATAGTGAGATATATGACATTAATTCACTGTGCCACAATCTCATAGAGAGATGCATGAAATTAATTCACTGTGCCACAATCCCATAGTGAAAAAAAAAGAGGCATGACATTAATCCACTGTGTCACAATCACATAGAGAAAGAAGCATGACATTAGTTCACTGTGTCATAATCACATAGAGAAAGAGGCATGACATTAATGCACAGTGCCTGATTCTCATAGAAAAAGATCCATGACATTAATTCACTGTGCTACAATCTCATAGAGAGAGAGAGAGAGATGCTTGACATTAGTTCACTGTGCCACAATCTCATTGTGAAAGAGGCATGGCATTAATTCACAGTGCCACAATCACATAGAGAAAGAGGCATGGCATTAATTCACAGTGCCCAATTCTCATAGAAAAAGATCCATGACATATTAATTCACTGTGCCACAGTCTCAGAGAGAGAGATGCATGACATTAATTCACTGTACCACAATCTCATAGAGAGATGCATGACATTGATTCACTAAACCACAATCTCACAGAGAGATGCATGACATTGATTCACTGTGCCAAATCCCATAGAGAAAGATACATGACATTAATTCACTGTGCCATAATCACAAAGAGAAAGAGTCATGACATTAATTTACTGTGCCACAAACTCAGAGGAAGAGGCATGCCATTAATTCACAGTGCCACAATCCCATAGAGAAAGAATCATGACATTAATTGACTGTGCCAGTCTCATAGAAAAAGAGGTATGACATTGATTCACTAAACCACAATCTCACAGAGAGATGCATGACATTGATTCACTGTGCCACAATCCCATAGAGAAAGATACATGACATTAATTCACTGTGTCATAATCACATAGAGAAAGAGTCATGACATTAATTTACTGTGCCACAAACTCAGAGGAAGAGGCATGCCATTAATTCACAGTGCCATTGATTCACTATATCACAATCTCACAGAGAGATGCATGACTTTAATTCACTGTACCACAATCTCATAGAGAGATGCATGACATTGATTCACTAAACCACAATCTCATAAAGAAAGAGGTATGATATTAATTCACAGTGCCACAATCCCATAGAGTGATGCAATACATAAATTCACTGTGCCACAATCTCATAGAGAGATGCATGACATTAATTCACTGTGCCACAATCTCATAGAGAGATGCATGCCATTAATTCATTGTGCCACAATCTCATAGTGAGATGCATGCCATTAATTCATTGTGCCACAATCTCATAGTGAGATGCATGCCATTAATTCATTGTGCCACAATCTCATAGTGAGATGCATGACATTAATTCATTGTGCCACAATCTCATAGTGAGATGCATGACATTAATTCACTGTGCCACAATCTCATAGTGAGATGCATGACATTAATTCACTGTGCCACAATCTCGTAGTGAGATGCATGACATTAATTCACTGTGCCACAATCTCATAATGAGATGCATGACATTAATTCACTGTGCCACAGTCTCATAGTGAGATGCATGACATTAATTCACTGTGCCACAATCTCATAGAGAGATGCATGACATTAATTCACTGTACTACAATCTTCATGAGAGATGCATGACATTAATTCACTGTGCCATAGTCTGATAGAGAATGAGGCATGGTATTAATTCACAGTGCCACAATCTTAGAGAAAGAGACGTGACATTAATTCACTGTACAGTAACACCTGTCTTGAGAGACCACTGCTATGAGAGACCAGGTTCTCCATGTAGAGATTTATTGATTATATAGTGTTATGACCTGTTATGAGAGACCACCTGTCATGAAAGACCATTATGTTTTGGCAGAAGGGGTGGTCTTTCAAGACAAGTTCCATTGTACCACAATCTTATAGAGAGATGCATGACATTACTTCACTGTACCACAATCTCATAGAGATGCATGACATTAATTCACTGTATCACAATCTCATATAGAGATGCATGACATTAATTCACTGTACTACAATCTCATATAGAGATGCATGGCATTGATTCACTGTTATTGTGAATATTTCAACTCTGAATGAGTATGGTATGTATTTTCATAGTTTACATTTATTATATTATTTATTACTATCTCTTAGACCATATCTTCAGCTAAACAGGGGAAATAAGGGAAAAAACCTATGCAGAGCTGAAATTTCTCCCTCATCTTGGGCAATTATATTTTAGTCAAACAGGAAATTTGGAAAAAGCATTGTAGCATTAATGATACAATTAACCTAATGCATGTAATCTGAAATAGCATACAGTGATACCTTTAATATTTATAAAAGCAGACATTACTATAGTTTATTTTCACACAACATTGCAAACTTTATCTTATCTGTAACTCAATAAAGTTTTCACGTCAGCAACATTATATGTAGCTAAAAGTACATAATACATTTAAAATACTTTGTGTGAAACAAATTAGGTACTTTTAGTTACATTTAATGATTCTGAACTCTAAGGTACTGAGTTATATGTAGGATAAAATACACCATACTGTGTGAAAAAGACTAAGCCAAGTTATTGCCCTGGCCTTGTCTTATACTCAGAATTGTCTAATATATACATATGGATAAAGAATGGAAAATTTCCCAAATTTGCTTATTTGACTTATACTCTACATCAACTTATTGGCTGGCAAATATGGTATATCCTTGCCATAGCATTGTGGACTTGTTTGTATATCTATGTCATAATAATGTGGACTTCTTTAAATATCCATGTCATAGTAATGTGGACTTGTTTGTATATCTATGTCATAGTAATGTGGACTTGTTGTATATCTATGTCATAATAGTGTGGACTTGTTTGTATATCCGTGTCATCATAATGTGGACTTGTTTGTATATCTATGTCATAATAATGTGGACTTCTTTAAATATCCATGTCATAATAATGTGGACTTGTTTGTATATCTATGTCATAGTAATGTGGACTTATTTGTATATCCGTGTCATCATAATGTGGACTTGTTTGTATATCCGTGTCATCATAATGTGGACTTGTTTGTATATCTATGTCATAGTAATGTGGACTTGTTTGTATATCCATGTCATCATAATGTGGACTTGTTTGTATATCTATGTCATAATAATGTGGACTTGTTTGTATATACATGTATATATATGAAATTCTTTGTATATCCTTGCCATTCTAATGTAGACTTGTTTGTATAACTATGTCGTAGTAATGTAGAAACCATACAGTACTCACATATTAAAAATTTTCTTCAGTGGAGTAATACAAATAACCTGCATTAAAAAGGTAAACTGGGCTGTCACAGATTGATGTAGGACTGAAAAATTTGGTATATGAATATTGCATTAGACCTGAAACTTTCCCAAGATTTTGATACAAAATTGTGATCCTGAATGTGGATTATCAATCATCAGTGCATAATGGATTCCTATCAATCATCAATGTATGACATATTCCTATCAGTCATGAATACATAATGTAATCCTATCAGTCATGAATACATAATGTAATCCTATCAGTCATGAATACATAATGTAATCCTATCATTCATGAATACATAATGTAATCCTATCAGTCATGAATACATAATGTAATCCTATCAGTCATGAATACATAATGTAATCCTATCAGTCATGAATACATAATGTAATCCTATCAGTCATGAATACATAATGTAATCCTATCAGTCATGAATACATAATGTAATCCTATCAGTCATGAATACATAATGTAATCCTATCAGTCATGAATACATAATGTAATCCTATCAGTCATGAATACATAATGTAATCCTATCAGTCATGAATACATAATGTAATCCTATCAGTCATGAATACATAATGTAATCCTATCAGTCATGAATACATAATGTAATCCTATCAGTCATGAATACATAATGTAATCCTATCAGTCATGAATACATAATGTAATCCTATCAGTCATGAATACATAATGTAATCCTATCATTCATGAATACATAATGTAATCCTATCAGTCATGAATACATAATGTAATCCTATCAGTCATGAATACATAATGTAATCCTATCAGTCATGAATACATAATGTAATCCTATCATTCATGAATACATAATGTATTCTTATCAGTCATCAATACATAATGTATTTCTGTCAGTCATCAATACATAATGTATTTCTGTCAGTCATCAATACATAATGTATTTCTGTCAGTCATCAATACATAATGTATTTCTGTCAGTCATCAATACATAATGTATTTCTGTCAGTCATCAATACATAATGTATTTCTGTCAGTCATCAATACATAATGTATTTCTATATAATGTATTTCTATAAATCATCAATGCATGATATATTTCTATCAATCATCAATGCATAATGTATTCCTATCAATCATCAATGCATAATGTATTCCTATCAATCATCAATGCATGCTATATTCCTATCAATCATCATTGCATAATGTATTCCCATCAATCATCAATACATAATGGATTCCTATCAATTATCAATGCATGACATATTCCTATCAATCATCAATACATAATGGATTCCTATCAATCATCAATGCATAATGTATTCCTATCAATCATCAATGCATGCTATATTCCTATCAATCATCATTGCATAATGTATTCCCATCAATCATCAATACATAATGGATTCCTATCAATTATCAATGCATGACATATTCCTATCAATCATCAATACATAATGGATTCCTATCAATCATCAATGCATAACATATTCCTATCAGTCATGAATAAATAATGTATTCCTATCAATCATCAATGCATAACATATTCCTATCAGTCCTGAATAAATAATGTATTCCTATCAATCATCAATACATAATGTATTCCTATCAATCATCAATACATAATGGATTCCTATCAATCATCAATGCATGACATATTCCTATCAATCATCAATACATAATGGATTCCTATCAATCATCAATGCATGACATATTCCTATCAATCATCAGTACATAATGGATTCCTATCAATCATCAATGCATAACATATTCCTATCAATCATCATTGCATGACATATTTCTATCAATCATCAATATATAATGTATTTCTATCAATCATCATTGCATGACATATTTCTATCAATCATCAATACATAATGTATTCCTATCAATCATCAATGCATAATGGATTCCTATCAATCATCAATACATAATGTATTTCTATCAATCATCATTGCATGACATATTTCTATCAATCATCAATACATAATTGATTCCTATCAATCATCAATACATAATCGATTCCTATCAATCATCAATACATAATGTATTCCTATCATCAATTAATAATGTATTCCTACCAATCATCAGTGTATAATGAAGTAGTTTTTTCTCACATTCAATAATAAAAATAAAATTTGAAAGTCAGAATGGTGTATTTTGAATATTGATTACACATTGCAACAGCAAAACACCATTGAAATTCTCCATGCCATTGGAATACACCACTCTGAACCCAAATCCACATTGTTGTAGTTCTAGCTATCAGATACTGAATTTAGTTTAAAAAATTATTATTGTAGACAAAAGCAAATTCTAAATTTTTATAATAGGGTTCTGCAGAAGATCAATTTCTAATGTTAGGAAATCAGGTTTATTATACACCAAAATGAGACCTTTTATTGATTTCATGTACTAGAAAAATATTTCCTAATATGATGTAAGTTAGGATAATTTTTCAGCTTTACCCTTGTCCTACCATGTTTGAGGACCAGACCTAAGTTTCCTTCAGAATTCAAGTGCGTTTGATTAAATTCTTCGTCACAAGACTGTTAAACATTACTTGTTTGTTTGCTATTTTCCCTACAATTTCCCCACCCCACCCCTTACAGTAATTTCATACCTGTTCTTGCCTTGTCAAACAAACTTTGAAGAGCACTGCCCTAATCAAGACTGCAAGAAGCACTATCCCAATAAAGACTGCAAGGAGTACTGTCCCTATAAAGACTGCAGGAAGCCCTATCCAAATAAAGACTGCAAGGAGTACTGTCACTATCAAGACTGCAAGGAGTACTGTCCCTATAAAGACTGCAGGAAGCACTATCCCAATAAATACTGCAAGGAGTACTGTCACTATCAAGACTGCAAAGAGTACTGTCCCTATAAAGACTGCAGGAAGCACTATCCCAATAAAGACTGCAAGGAGTACTGTCCCTATAAAGACTGCAGGAAGCACTATCCCAATAAAGACTGCAAGGAGTACTGTCTCTATAAAGACTGCAGGAAGCACTATCCCAATAAAGACTGCAGGAAGCACTATCCCAATAAAGACTGCAGGAAGCACTATCCCAATAAAGACTGCAGGAAGCACTATCCAAATAAAGACTGCAAGGAGTACTGTCACCATCAAGACTGCAAAGAGTACTGTCCCTATAAAGACTGCAGGAAGCACTATCCCAATAAAGACTGCAAGGAGTACTGTCCCTATAAAGACTGCAGGAAGCACTATCCCAATAAAGACTGCAAGGAGTACTGTCTCTATAAAGACTGCAGGAAGCACTATCCCAATAAAGACTGCAAGGAGTACTGTCCCTATAAAGATTGCAGGAAGCACTATCCCAATAAAGACTGCAAGGAGTACTGTCCCTATAAAGACTGCAAAGAGTACTGTCCCTATGAAGACTGCAAAGAGCACTGCCCCAATCAAGACTGGAAATAGCACTGTCCCAATCAAGACTGGAAAGAGCACTGCCCCAATCAGGCAAAAACACTGCTTCAGTCAAGACAAAAAATGCTCTGCTTCGTTCAAGACTGAAAAAGCACTGCCCCAATCAAGACTGACAAATGCACTGCACAAATCAAGACTGAAAATGAATAAAGCACTGCCCCAAAAAAGAATGAAAATAAAAAAGCAATGTCCCAATCAAGACTGAAAATGTAAAAGGCTCTGCTCCAATCAAGACTGAAAATAAAAAGCACTGCCCCAATCAAGACTGAAAATGTAAAAAGTTTGGCCCGAATAAAGAATGAGAATTACAAAAACACTGCCCCAATCAAGACTGAAAATGTAAAAAGCTTTGCCCCAATCAAGACTGAAAATGTAAAAGGCTCTGCCCCAATAATGAATGAAAAAAAAAAAGCACTGCCCAATCAAGACTGTATTAAGCACTGTCCAATCAAGACTGTATTAAGCACTACCCCAATCAAGATTGCATTAAACACTACCCCAATCAAGTCTGCATTAAACACTACCCCAATCAAGACTGTATTAAGCACTACCCCAATCAAGTCTGCATTAAACACTACCCCAATCAAGACTGTATTAAGCACTACCCCAATCAAGACTGTATTAAGCACTACCCCAATCAAGACTGTATTAAGCACTACCCCAATCAAGACTGTATTAAGCACTACCCCAATCAAGACTGTATTAAGCGCTACCCCAATCAAGATTGCATTAAACACTACCCCAATCAAGTCTGCATTAAACACTACCCCAATCAAGACTGTATTAAACACTACCCCAATCAAAACTGTATTAAGCGCTACCCCAATCAAGATTGCATTAAACACTACCCGAATCAAGATTGCATTAAACACTACCCCAATCAAGTCTGCATTAAACACTACCCCAATCAAGACTGCATTAAGCACTACCCAATCAAGTCTGCATTAATCACTACCCAATCAAGACTGCAAGTGAAAAGCACTACCCCAATTAAGACTGCATTAAGCACTACCCCAATCAAGTATGCATTAAACACTACCCCAATTAAGACTGCAAGTGAAAAGCACTACCCCAATTAAGTCTGCATTAAGCACTGCCCAATCAAGACTGCATTAAGCACTACCCAATCAAGACTGCAAGTGAAAAGCACTACCCCAATCAAGACTGCATTAAGCACTGCCCAATCAAACAGAAAAGCACTTGTCCAGATGTGTGTATGTGTCAGAAGAAAAACAGCTGTTCTTTATGTCAATGGTGTCCTGTGGTAGTATATCAGGACAAAGACATAACAATTCAGTATGTCCTGACGTGTCTCATGTTTGTACATCAGATAAATCAGATATTCATTATGTCCTGACATGTCTCATGTTAGTACATCAGATAAATCAGATATTCATTATGTCTTTATGTGTGCCATGTTAGTGCATATTTACACAAATATATATATTCTTTAATGTAAAACTAGTTTATGATTGGTTTTTATTAACAAAACTAGTTTATGATTGGTTCTCATTAACCAAGGGCTAATGTTAAATGAAACAATTTAAGTAGCAGTAGTTTAGAGAATGTAGTTAATTGAATGAGATCCATGACCCAACTTGCATTTTATATATATTTATATAGTTAATTAATTCTTTTTTCTAAAGAAGTCAGCACATTTCCAGCTGTGGTTATATCAGCTTTCTTCAACTCAGATGTAGGAAAATAATGCCTGGTGACTCACCACTCTTCATGGCTATGATGGCTGCTTTGACCTATGCTCAAATGATGTCATGTATGTCATCTGATGGTAGCAGGTCAGCTTGGTCATCAGGCTTTGGCAGGTTTAGTACTTCTTTGAAGTGTTGGAACCATCTCGCAGCCTGGTCCCTTTGCATTGTTATCACTCTTTCCTGCCTATCTTTAACAAGGATGGAGTGGATGGATCCTTGTCTACAGAGCCGTTTTATAATATTATATACCATGTTCATTTCATCCTTTGCTGTGGCTTGTTCTGCCTCATTTGAAAATTATTCAACAAATGTTATTTTATCCTTCCAGGCATCCCTTTTCATATCTTTATCCTTCAGCTTATTTTTTCTGTGCTCCTTCAGTCAACCATGGTGATTTAGCACTCAGATGTTTGTCTTCAGCCTTTTTTGTATCATCTGTTTTTTTCAAAGTCTCTGATGTTAGCAATTTCTTATCCTTTTTCTGTCGATAACCAATGATTTTCTTTGCTGTTTCAGAGTTTGTATCTTTTATGTTAGTCCATGTACTTTCAACTATGTTATGGTCTTCCCCATCTTCACTGGCTAATGCATGAAAACAATTTTTAAGCTCAACAGTCAAATCTCTCTTTATTTCTGGTGAGCAATGCTTGTTGATGTCAACATTTTTCATAGTTGCTGTGTGGTATGTGTTGTCTGTACTTTCAGCTTTATTTTGGCACCACAAGGTAATGATCACTTTTGACATCTGCCCCATGATCGACCTTGACATCTTGGAGAAATCTGCACCACTTTGTATTGATGACAATATGGTCTACCTAGTCGACAGTGTGCCCATTGGGGGATTTTCAAGTTAGTTTGTGGGTCTCATTGGGCAGGAAGACAGTGCTGTCTTTAATGCATTTTTAAGGTAGAAGTCCACAAGTCTTTTACTATCGTCATTGATGACTCTACAGACATGTTGCCCCATGACCTCCTTATTGTTTGTATTGTCTGTTCCTACCTTAGTATTCATATCTTCCATAATCAAGAGCATTACTTTTGCTAGTTGTAGTTGTTCATACCAGTCCTCCTTATCTTCTGCATCAGCCTTATTTGTTGGGGCATGGCATTGTAGAATCCTGAGTTTGCAATACTAGGAGTTGAATCTTGCCTTGAGAAATCTGTTGGCACCACAACCAACTACCAACCTGGAGGACCAGATGCTATGTATGTATGTATGTATGTATGTATGTATGTATGTATGTATGTATGTATGTATGTATGTATGTATGTATGTATGTATGTATGTATGTATAACGTTACCAATTGTATAACCCCAGGTGGGCAAAGCTTAAGGTGTCAGGAACAAAGCATTGAGAAACAAACAACAACACTAGCTGTGATTGGTGCATTATGTAAGATTTGTACTTTCTGTTAGGCTTTTTAAAAAAGTTAAACCTCTTGACAACATGTAAGATTATTTTAATTCATATCTAGATCATATTTTGTAATTTTTATGATTTGTTTTGAAAATGTGGCACACATGGGTGAAATAATGTTTGTTGTGACTTGATAACTCTAACCCCTGTCCAGTTCCAGCAGAGTTATCTCTCTTAAATGCAGTGGAGTACCTGGTTTTGACCTTGTTGAATTGAAAATTTAACATTGTTCTCTATGACAATGTGTGATATGCATACAGAAGTAGGATAGAAAGTATATTTATTTCACAAAACATTAGCATTAAGGTATATGGAAAATCAACTGGTACCGCAATACTATATAATGCATGCATAACATAAAAAACTGAATGTGAAACTCAACATCTGAGATTTGCATGTCCATGAAGTAGGTTTTGATTATACCCTGTAAATTTCAGTTACCTTGGGATGCCAGATGATCTCAGCACTTCTGGGAAAGTATCTGGACTTTTCAATGCTGGTTTTTCATTAGGGTAAGTTATACCATAGAATACCACAGAATCTGTTTTTTTATGGGATTAACTTTTGTTCATTGCATGGATTTTGAATTCCACAAAACCTGCACAAAACTTTGTCCCTGTACAAAAAGCATCTGTTGAATGCCAATGAAAAATCCTAACCTAGTCAAACTTGGTGTTTGTACAGTATTGCATTTTCACAGCATTATAACTTGCCAACAACTTAATTGAAGCTAAAATAAACTTTCAAAGTAAACTTGTAAAATAAGAACTAAAAATATTTTAAGTCCAATGTAGGAAATTGAATGGCATTAAAATAAAAGATGAAGTGACTCGTCCGTCATACAAGAGGGTACACAGTGATAAGACCACTATATATTTTGCACCAAAGTGCTATATTTTTACCATTTTGTAATCTTTAAAGAAGTCATTTCTCAAAACACTATCAAATCTTCATAACATATAGTCAGTTTATCTTTAGTTATTGTGATTTTCAGATCCTTTGTGGGTCCAACAGCTGGTGGAGCACTTGTTGAATATTATGGGTTTCCTTGGGCATCCAGTGGATGTGCAACATTGTTTGCTGTCTCAGTAAGTACTCATATTAGACTGTGTATGAGATCTGAATAGTTTAGTAAATCTTTAAACTTCAGTGGTCCTCAGTTCCTGCAGATACATGGTTGCTTTTCCCTGATTAGTATTTCCTTTGATTTGGTTAGGTCCACATTCCAACACATGCAAAAGTTTGATGTCTATCTCAGGTTTGATATCCAGATGGTGAGGTTGGTCCCCAGTTCCAACATGTGTAGGGGTATGGTTGTACTTACCAGGTCCCTGTTTCGCACAGGATGAGTTTGGTCCCAGATTACAAGACATGCAAAGGTACAGTCTTGCCCATCCCAGGTTGCAAAACATTCAAAGGTACATTCTTGCTCATCTCAGGTTGCAAGACATGCAAAGGTACATTCTTGCCAATCCCAGGTTACCAGACATGCAAAGGTACATTCTTGCCCATCCCAAGTTGCAAGACATGCAAAGATACATTATTGTCCATCCCAGATTGCAGGACATGCAAATATACATTCTTGCTATTCCAGGATGCAAGACATGCAAAGGTACATTATTGTCTATCCCAGGTTTCAAGACATGCAAAGATACATTCTTGCCCATCCCAGGTTGTCATTTCCTCCAGGGTTTTCAACTTCATCTTAAGAATCACATAATACCAACATATGAGCCATCAAGAGTGTGGAGAATCAGTTGCAAGAACTATGCACTCAAATTAAAGTAATGAGCCGCATTTTCTTTATTCACTTATCCTTCCCTTATCTGTGGGCTTTATCCGGCTCATTCTTGTTTAAGATATCAAAATTCTGAAAGGGTTTGGTTTTAAAGTTGTCTCTATTTGTTATTAAGGGTAACTCATTCTTTTTGTTAGTTCCCATGTAGTTGTTTTGTTTGTCCATATCATTTCACGTGGCGCCTAGTGACATAGCACTGCAGTGTCTGTGCATCGTAATTCACCCACATTGCGTCCCTTTGTATCCCTAAACTCTATTGAAAGATGAAAGAAATATTTTTAATTAGGTTGTTAGACCTTTTTAATAGTGAGCAGTTACCAGTTAGTGGTATATTTTAGATTAATATTTAATGTTTTGAAATCAATAAATATTGGTTTGGATATTAAAATCAGGATTTTTATATATATATATATATATATATATATATATATATATATATATATAATGCTTAGAGCTTTCTTAGTAGCTGGGAAGTTTTTATATGGAGAAGCAATAACAATTTTCACTGTATGGACATCCGTTAAAGTCATTGGTTTGTCCATTAGTCTTGTTTAGTAGTTTGCATGAGAGATGAAGCTGAGGCTCCAGACTGTGCCAAGCTGATATTTGGGCCCTTTTCCCATCTCCCCCTTCTATTCTTTTATTTTAATAACCTGTTCACAGTCTAACATGGTTTTTGTAATATAATGTTATTTTTTGCATTGCATGTTTATCTAAGTTCCAATCTAGGAATAGAATAATTACTTTTATTGTATATTTATTATCATTTTTCTTACAAATTTCTATTATTAGTTTGATCATGTCATTTTTGGTTTTATCACACTGCGGTAATTTCTATTATTAGTTTGATCATGTCATTTTTGGTTTTATCACACTGTGGTATAGTATATAGCTTGATAAAATTCTCTGCTTTACATCGGGGACTTTTTGGCATTATTTTAATAATACAGTAGAACCTATCTTGAAAGACCACCCTTTCTGCCATAAAATTATGGTCTCTCAAGACAGGTGGTCTCATAACAGGCCATAATACTATATAATTATTAAATTAGTTTATTGAGAATGTGGTCTCTCAAGACAGGTGGTCTCACATAACAGTGGTCTTTCAAGACAGGTTTTATTGTATGTCATTTTGGGAGTAATACTTACCTGCTGTTACGTGTACTAGCCTTCCTTCTTTGTCCCTGCTGTGGTGTCCTTTTACTGTTTGTTCAAGTCAAAGGGCAATATTTCCAATGACAGAAGTGACAAACTTATAGACTGGACCATGTATCCTGGCCTCCAATTAATAATTAAAGGAGGTAATTCAGCTTGGACTAGGTAATTAGTGCCAGGAAAAGGAAATAAAGTTAATAATAACAGGTGGGTATTACATAATTATGTTCTCACAGCACTTGAATCTTTATTGGAGTCCTATGTGAAAACGTGTCAATAAAATAATTATAGACCTATATAATTGTTTGAATTTCATCAGTGTAAGTACTACACTTTTAATTGCATGTTTATTAGGAAATCTTCTGGTTGAATTAATTATATAGTATGGACCAGAAATTTGTTTGAAGTCGTCAAGACTCCAAATTCTAACTTAGCATCCAAGAAAACTGTTTAAGTGGAATTTGACACAGAAATATGTTGGTACAAATGTATTATTTTTTGGGATTTATTTAGATGAAGTTAATTTTTGTTTCTCATTAAAATTGTAGCAATACAGAAACACAATACAAACATTACAAAAAAGACTTGCATCTTTTCATTATATATATATATATTTTTATCGATGAGTATTATCCTTTATTAGGATTCCTTTCATTATTAATATTGAACTCCATTTTGCTGATGAATATTTTCTATATGTAGCCTACGTCATTATAATAATAATAATAATAATAATAATAATAATAATAATAATCTATAATGATATGATTACAAAAACAAACACCATTAAATTAGAAAACAAAAAAATGCCGAAAATATGCTAGGAAACATTATTAGGTCTTTAAGTTTGTTTTTGCAGTCAAAAAAAGTATGCTTTTAGAGCACTCTTGAAAGAAATCACTATATCTTTGTGTCTAATTTAATGGGCAATTCATTTAACATTGCTGGGCCCTGGCATGCAAAAGAATGTTGCCCATATGACTTTATTTTCGTAGTGGGAATAATAAGTATGCGATTGTCAGAAGAGGAGTGTAGGTATCTTGCTGCTGTATACACATGGGTGAGGTCAGATAGGTATGTTTTGACTGGAGTCTGTCAGTGAAATATAGCACAGTGAACACATTTTGTGTTTGGTTTTGGATCGAATCGATAGCCAGTGTAGATTACAGAGCAGCGGGGAGGTGTGCTCTGATCGTGGTACTTTAAGGATGATGTGAGCAGCTGTGTTTTAAACTGTTTGAAGTTTCTGGAGTAGATATTGAGACAAACCAGATATAATTGAGTTACAATAGTCCAGTTTTAAAAGTACTAAAGAACACACAAGTATTTTAGTGGCATCAACTGAAAGATATGTGCTGATACTTGTATAAAACTCCTTTACAGTGCTATTGTGAGGGAACACTGTATTTTCTTTTATGTTTTAAAAATTTCACTATTTTTTTTCTAATCCACAGGGGATCATCTTCAGTATCTACATATTTTTTAGCATGCCAAAAATGCCAGCTACCTTGCCAGATGCCTCAAAGGATATCCAAAACGAAAGTAAAAATATAATTGACACAGCCAATCATGCCATAGTTGTTATGAATGGAGATGTGAAAGATGAAAGGACAGGCACTTTATGGAGTGAAAACCTTGATGCATGACATGAACCTACTTAGATTCCTAATTTTTACCTTGACTTTTATTACAAATTGTGCAATATTGGCATTCATTTCTGTAAGACAACTCCAGGATGTACTGAGAGGTTTTCATTGGATGATGTGCACTACAATGGATGATGTTTCATTTTATCAGTGATATACACTACAATGGATGATGTTTCATTCATCAGTGATATACACTACATTAGATGATCAATTAATTCATCACTGATGTACACAAGAGATATGCCAGATATTTAAATAACTATCTACACAGAGCTTTTAAAGATGTAATACATTGATTCATGAGTTTGTATATCAATATTCTATTTTAAAACCTTGCCTTGAATTCATACAGCATTAGACACTGACTCAAACTCAGTTATTAAGAATAAGTTTATCCAGCAAGCAAAGCATTTCAAAATTTATAGAACTATTCTAAAGGAATAAAGTCATCACATCAGAAAAATTAATGTGATTCTCATGTAATACTTTAGAGGTCTTTGATTTCCAGTGTTCCACAACGTTTTTTTGCAGGAGTTATGTCCCCTGCCTGTCTTTTTAATTTTACTTTCAGTAGTATTACTTTATGAAGGATTGTTAGATTTCAATAAATTTAGTATGGACCTTTATATTGATAGCAACTTTAATGAATTTTATTTCCAGTGTTCCAAAATGTTAATTAGAAGAGTTATGGCCCCTGAGTGCCAGGATTCTTGGATTTCAATAATATTTATCTTTATATTAATATGGTGATGAATGTTTTAGATTTCTTTCACTCCATGTCATCATTTTAAATTGCAGCGATCATGGCCCTTTGTAACAATCCATTGATATTTACTCTAGTCAGAATATTTATGCAATCCTATTCAATGTTATGTCACCAAAGTATTTTTAATATTTACTAATAACAGATTCCATTATCTTAACACCAGACTAAGTGTACCAAAGTATTTTGAATATATACTAATAACAGATTCCATGGTCTAAACACCAGACTAAGTGTACCAAAGTATTTTGAATATATACTAATAACAGATTCCATGGTCTAAACACCAACTTAGTATACCATTCTCATACACCACTTATATTAATCAAAATTATACTGGACCTTAATGGGAAAGGACACAGAAAGGTTAAAAAGAAATAAAGAAAAGTCACATTTAAGCCAATAAGCTTGCAATCATAAAGAATGGTAAATCTAATTTTTAATACATAGTTCCATAGAAAGAGAGAGAGTGTATTTCTCCATTTTGGTACAGTTGTACTTGGAAAGATCAAATGTTTTTTATACCATTATGGTTATTGTTACTTGTATTTTGTTATAATTATTCACATATTGTTTTAAATACTTGTTCTATTTATTTTATTTAAAATTGTTAATTGCGTTTTTGTTGTGATCTTTGAATTCACAAATTTACAGTCAATATTACTTTGTATATCATCCATATATATTGTTAATTTATCAGGTTTACGTAAAAGAGGTATAAAATGCATGACTTATTCAGTTAAAATCTTCATCAGACTTAAGTATGATGCATATAATAAAATGTACATCTCAGAAAATGTGTTTGAAATGGAGGGGTCATCTGGAAATGTTATATTTTTAGGCATATAAATTGTAGTAATTGTTTTTTTAAATAAAATAGTCTTTTATGGCATAGCAACACATTGAAGGTAATATCAGGCTTGGTAAATAAAGTGACTTGACCAAAGATACATATCAGTACCTGATCTGGATGACTTGACCATAGATACACCACAGTACCTGATATGGTTGACTTAACCAGAGATACATATCAGTACCTGATCTGGATGACTTGACCATAGATACACCACAGTACCTGATATGGTTGACTTAACCAAAGATACATATCAGTACCTGATCTGGATGACTTGACCAAAGATACACCACAGTACCTGATATGGTTGACTTAATCAAAGATACATATCAGTACCTGATCTGGATGACTTGACCAAAGATACACCACAGTACCTGATATGGTTGACTTAACCAAAGATACATATCAGTACCTGATCTGGATGACTTGACCAAAGATACACCACAGTACCTGATATGGTTGACTTGACCAATGACACACCACGGTACCTGATATGGATTTGACCAACAATACACCCATGGTACCTGATCTGGGCTGATTGGAGGCTGGTAGGTTTGGAAACAAACTAGTTCGTTTTTATTCGCAAGTTTAGTGTTTTTTTATCACCTAGTCTCATGTCATAAAGAAAGTTAATATTTTTTTCTTTTCTTGGCCATACAAATTTTAAAAATATTTTATCTACACACTTATATATTTTATCTGTTGACTTAAATCCCAGTATAAATTAAACACGTCTGTTCACTCAAATTCCTGTTACCCTTTTCCCTGTATATAAGTAGGTAGGACAAGGCAGTTTTCTCATTCTTAATGCTTGTGTTCTTGTTGTAACATTAAGTCTGCAGACATATTTTTATGTTGCATTTGGATATTATTTGAGGGGAAACACCTATTTGGATTATTCACTGTAATTAGAAAGTGCTCATTATATTTATTGGGTTTCCCTCTTACGAGGGGTCGTTAATTGGATTTAGCTACGTTATCAATGGAATGACCTCCCTTGATGTTATGACCTGGTGTGAGTGACAGAATATCAACAGAGAACTGGGCAAGATTATTGAGAAGAAATAGTGCAATGCGAGCCCCCTTAGACAAGAAAAATAACATTTAATCAAACAAATTAATAGTGGTAATTTCAATTCAACTTAAATGATATCAACAGGATTTATTAGCAGTGTCTAATTGGATTTATTTCATCATGATAAAGAGTGGTGAAAAATGTGCAATGTCCACAACTGATTGCATCACCTTCCCCTCGACTTTGTTTCAACGTTTCCTATTTCATCGAGTCTTCCTTTTCCGACTGCCTCATTCTTCTTGGACTTCCTAGATTTTACTCTCTACTCGTTACTTAACTCTTTCAGACCTCACTCATCACTTCTCCCTTTTTTTTTCTGGGTCTGGACTGTCAAGTCCTCTCTCCCTTGGAAAACTGTTTCCTTAAACAATAAAATGTACCATTTATTGACTGCTAACCTGACACTAAGCACACATATTATATTGATTGATATGTATTGTTCTAAAGCATTTCATACACTATGATATATGAAGCATTAATCCCAAATCTTTAAATGCTGATTTGATGCAAAGAAATATGGTTTCATTGCATCACAACGCCATACTTTATAAATACCAATTTATCAATACATGGATGTTAACAAAGCAATATAGTTTCTGATTCACAGAGTTTGTGAAAACTAGATTTCATATTTCTAATCAGGTTTGATTTGATTTGGTCTGTGAGCTTGCAATTTTGAGATCTCAGACGAGTTCATTTGATGACAAGTAAGCAGTATGAATATTAAAGAGCTGATCTTGAATCTAGTTGATTGAACTTGTTCTGGAGACCTTATTAGCTTTTGATTAAATTTGATACATATATATGATCAAGATCTCAGATGAGTTAGTTTAGGAATGACCTTCACATATATATTGATGAGTTTATCTTGCACCTGAATGGCTAAGCTTGCAGTAACTATGGAGGCTATATTTTTAATTGGATTTTGACTAGAATTGGTTTGTATGCTTGCAGTCCCTATGGAGGCTATATTTTTAATTCGATTTTGACTAGATTTGGTTTGTAAGCTAATTTAGCACTGTGATCTCAGATGACTTGGATTATGAGCAAGATCCACATATTAATTAGGTGATCTTGCATCTGATTGGCTGAGCTTATGAATTCTAGAGGTTGCATTTCTGATCAGATAGGATCATACTTTTTTAATGTAAGCTTACAATTATCATCTTTGATCTTGGATGAGTTTAGTTTTAAGCAACATTGATGAGTGTTCTTGCATATTAATGAGATGATCATGCATATTAATAAGGTGATCATGCATATTAATGAGGTGATCATGCATATTAATAAGGTGATCATGCAAATTAATGAAATATTGCATCTTACTAGCTGAGCTTGCTAAATTTTATAAAGGTTGAATCACACTGGGAACAGTGCATGGTCATTTATTATTCCACTGTCACATAAATTACTTCCCACTAGCTTTCATATAAATTAATTAGATTAAATAATTTGCAGGTGATAGTCTTTCAAGAAAACATTCAACTCCATCATGATCTAACTTGTCTCAGTTTCTGAAAATTGGATAGCAGAATTCCATCAAGTTAAATGTTATATTCTTAGACTAAGCAGATCAAGACAACCAGCACTTTTATTATACTATATGAAGAACCCTTTGAAAATTTGTAGAAAACCTCAGCTTTAGCTTTGTCATTCACAATTGCCCAGAAATGGACAAACATACAATAATTTGACTTTAAATAAAGCCATTAGTACACTGGATTTCATTTTGGAGAAACTGAAAATCCTTCCTCCTTGACCTTGAAAACACTACATGTAAATTGCTATTACCCACAGTCCTGTAATAGAGCTCAACCTTTCAGGACTCCTAGCTACATGTAAATTGCTATTACCCACAGTCCTGTAATAGAGCTCAACCTTTCAGGACTCCTAGCTACATGTAAATTGCTATTACCCACAGTCCTGTAATAGAGCTCAACCTTTCAGGACTCCTAGCTACATGTAAATTGCTATTACCCACAGTCCTGTAATAGAGCTCAACCTTTCAGGACTCCTAGATACATGTAAATTGCTATTACCCACAGTCCTGTAATAGAGCTCAACCTTTCAGGACTCCTAGCTACATGTAAATTGCTATTACCCACAGTCCTGTAATAGTGCTCAACCTTTCAGGACTCCTAGCTAAAGAGCAGCATTAGCTAATTGGTAAAAGTTTAGCACCTTATTGCCATATTTGTGTGTAATGACAAGAGGTGATGTGTGATGAATATGATGAGGACATTAGGATGGGATGCCATTGAGATGAAACTTATGCACAGAATAGTACAGAACCTTTCATATAAACAGACCTGTTTATACAACAACACTCAAAACACTAAAACATTGATTTTTATTTAGAGATTTTTTTTCTCCAGAAAAAACTCTCAAAGACTATTTGATGGGTCTTATTATCTTTTACATATATAATTTATTTTATATACATTTTACTGTAATTTAACATCTTTACCTTTTAAAATTTTATCTTGTAGTATTTATTGATTGCATTTATTTGGGATTAAAACAAGATTATGAGCATCATACATGCATATTAATGATATGTTTTGTTTCACTGAACTCGTAAGCACTCTAGGGGTTATTTTATATTTTGTATTACATATTGGTCAGATTTAGTATGTACACTTGTATCTTTATGATCTCAGATGAGTTTGATCATAAGTCTCAGCTGATCATATTGTTGGAATTGTACCATCTGATAACTACCCAGATTAAGCTCTTTGTTTATTAAATGTGAGTGGAAACTCAGCTTTTAAATTTCCAAGTCGGTTCTATCTATTTCCATATTTTGTGTCAACATTGACAGTGTGAATGTTTTCTGTACCAGGGTGCATGTTACACATTGGTATATACAGTAGTTGTTGTTTTGGGTTGAATGTCATTTTTAGCACATCATAGGATATATATGGTGGGTAAGAAACCGTAAACACCCTGGGAGAAACCACTGACCCATGGGAAGCTACTCGCAAGCGACATAAAATGATTACTATGAGCTCACATATATAGTAATTAGATTAAGTACTCCTATCAGCTGATGTAGTAATTAGATAAAGTACTCCTATCAGTTGATATAGTAATTAAAGTACTTCATTTAGCTGATATAGTAATTAGATAAAGTACTCCTATCAGCTGATATAGTAATTAGATAAAGTACTCCTATCAGCTGATATAGTAATTAGATAAAGTACTCCTATCAGCTGATATAGTAATTAGATAAAGTACTCCTATCAGCTGATATAGTAATTAGATAAAGTACTCCTATCAGCTGATATAGTAATTAGATAAAGTACTCCTATCAGCTGATATAGTAATTAGATAAAGTACTCCTATCAGCTGATATAGTAATTAGATACTATCAGCTGATATAGTAATTAGATAAAGTACTCCTATCTGCTGATATAGTAATTAGATAAAGTACTCCTATCAGCTGATATAGTAATTAGATAAAGTACTCCTATCAGCTGATATAGTAATTAGATAAAGTACTCCTATCAGCTGATATAGTAATTAGATAAAGTACTCCTATCAGCTGATATAGTAATTAGATAAAGTACTCCTATCAGCTGATATAGTAATTAGATAAAGTACTCCTATCAGCTGATATAGTAATTAGATAAAGTACTCCTATCTGCTGATATAGTAATTAGATAAAGTACTCCTATCAGCTGATATAGTAATTAGATAAAGTATTCGTATCAGCTGATATAGTAATTAGATACTATCAGCTGATATAGTAATTAGATAAAATGATTACTCTTAGATGAGATACCATATATACTTAATTATAAGACAAGTCAACCTGCAAACTGCACAGACACAGGTCTGCCATCTCGTAATGATCATCTTTAATTGTATGATACCATCTGACCAAAAGCTGAAATCTTGGGTTGGATGTTGGTAATGTTTGACATCCAAAAGCTGAAATCTTGGGTTGGATATTGGTAGTGGTAGTGTTTGACATCCAAAAGCTGAAATCTTGGGTTGGATGTTGGTAGTGTTTGACATCCAAAAGCTGAAATCTTGGGTTGGATGTTGGTAGTGTTTGACATCCAAAAGCTGAAATCTTGGGTTGGATGTTGGTAGTGTTTGACATCCAAAAGCTGAAATCTTGAGTTGGATGTTGCTAGTGTTTGACATCCAAAAGCTGAAATCTTGGGTTGGATGTTGCTAGTGTTTGACATCCAAAAGCTGAAATCTTGGGTTGGATGTTGGTAGTGCTTGACATCCAAAAGCAGAAATCTTGGGTTGGATGTTGGTATTGTTTGACATTCAAAACCAGAAATCTTGGGATGGATGTTGGTTTTGTTTGACATCCAAAAGCTGAAATCTTGGGTTGGATGTTGCTAGTGTTTGACATTCAAAAGCAGAAATCTTGGGTTGGATGTTGGTATTGTTTGACATCCAAAAGCTGAAATCTTGGGTTGGATGTTGGTATTGTTTGACATCCAAAAGCAGAAATCTTGGGTTGGATGTTGGTATTGTTTGACATCCAAAAGCTGAAATCTTTGGTTGGATGTTTGTTGTGTTTGACATGCTGACCATAGATGGCTTCTTGATGATAACAGTATTTAAAAACATTGAAATGATTACATATGCAACTAAATATTGGCAAATAAATTGATTTCATGTTTTCTAATTATTTCAGTAATATTTATTAATGATTGTTCTGAATAATTAAAATGATTTGTTTTATAAGGTCTTTTTTTTAAATTAATCTGATGTCTTTTGCATAATGATAGTTTTATTGTTGACATGTTTTCTCATTTCTTACTATTGTATTCTCTTTTAGATTTTGGGTTAAATATATATATATATATATATATATATATATATATATATATATATATATATATATATATATATATATATATATATATATAGTCATAGTATCACATAATCAGATTCATTTCTGTACATTGGACTTCTACAAAGTGTACACATATATGCATTAATCCATGCACTGATATATCCTTACACATGATATTCCTACAAAGTATTCACACATAGGCAAACCCCTTTTAACATTCATGTTGCACACTGTAACCACTATACAACGTTTATAATTCAATTCAACATTTGAAAATCTATAATTCAAATGAATAAATGCACGAGGTTACTACGAATTAACCAAATAGCGAATTACACTATTAATGCTTTACATAAACATTGCTCATATCTCAAAATATGCCTGTATATCAAACACTACGAATACATCAATCCCTACAAACGGTAATTCTACCTACTTGAGTATACATACTGCAGTAATTAAAGTACACTTACTTTGCCGTAATATATAACACCAATCGAGCAAATAATCACTGACCTGTACTGAAGCTCCTTGTAATTCCTGCCAATTTCAAATGATGTTGGGGTAGCTTATCTTCCCTTAATTCATGCAAGATGGTTTTAGCAACTACTGGAGTTTGGTTCTCAAGATAATAGATTTAAACTTGCGATTCTAATGTTGGTCACGCCTTGCTCAGTTCCAAGTGGATGTTGGTTCCTTTAATTATCAGACACTGCCCCCTCCCAACAGTCTGTCAAGGGGGGATTTATGACGTTCCTTTGATCCGAAAATAGAATTTCGCCACTTTCCTGTGATCACAATTATCATGTAACTGGCTTGCCCAAAATATGGCGAGTTACAAATTTTATGGCCATGTCAATTAACTGGCTTGACACCTTTGTTCACCGATTTGACCTCCGTACATATTGACTGTGTGAAATCAGCCTCAGGGTCTAACAGATTCATGTTGAAATCTGGTTAATCCTTACAAGATGACAGTGGTACAGTATATATAAGTGTAATAATAATAATAATAATAATAATAATCAGGAACGACAATGTTCATGATTGCAAGGTTTTTCAGAATAATAATAATAATAATCTGATTAATCAGCATTTTCTCCTTTCTGGTCTTATCTGTAAAGCTGTCTTTAAGAAGTTATTCTGTGTATGATGATTTTTCTGAATTAGCTTGACCTTAATTTGGAATTCAGAATTTGGAATCAAACTAAATGCCTATTTGCTCTAAGTCTAGTACTGTTCTTTTAAGACAAACATGATACAATATATGGATGGTGTATGCTTCAGTAAAGGAAAAAAGATTAAAACTAATGTTATCATTTTGACAGTATCCACAATGCACTCTAAAATAATGATTGGGATAAACTTTGTGACATTTAAGATGATTATAGTATTGTGTACAAGTTTTTCCCCTCATCAGCATGTACATACAATAACAGCTTCCATTTTCTGTTTTTCAAGTTATCATAGTTGGATATGTTGTTGTTGTTTTATTGTTGCAGTTTTTAAATGCCATTTTTCAGCACATGGCATATCTGGTATCTGGTAGAGGAAGAACTTAGCTAAACCCTTTGGACAAAAAAACAAACAACCCACAAGAAGCTACTAGCAAACTTTCTCAGATTCCCACATTGACATTGGCCAAGCCTTAAACTTGAACACACATGGACAGAAGTGAGATGACATGTCCAGATGAGTGCCCTGGGTCACTTGGTCATCTGGGACCCCTTATCTCTATTTTTCACAACATGGCCTTGCTGAAGCAAGCGTGTTTAACATTTAGTCCATTAGGCTTAGTTGGACAAGAAAATTATAAGGGAAAGTGTTTCAGAGTTTTTATTACAAAAAAAAGAAGGGGTGTGTATGTGTTGATATTACATAAAAAACTACATTTTCACTCCAAAAGGTAAAACTAGATTACATTGGAATAGCATGTAGGGTTAGTGAAGATCCAATTGTCAGTTTCTATTTACAAAGAGTCAAGGATATGAACTGATGTATGCTTAAATGACCAATTTTAGGGGAAAGAGTGGTCAAAGTGACCTAAATTTATATGGATCATACAGTTATCTTGACCTTAATTTACAAGAATACTCTTAAAAATATGAACTACTTTCCATCCAAACTAGCTATTTGAGAAAGAAAATTTTAATTCTTCACCAAAATAGATGACTGCTGTGGAAATTCAATGATTGCATCATCATCTAAAAATTGAACATTGAAATGTGTTAGTTTGATGTAGTGTCAAAGATAAGTAAATGTTATGTTGAGTGAAACTGTATAGGATGATATAACCCTCCCAGTTTCTTTTGTTTCTAAAGGTGAAAGTAATTTTTCTTATTGACTTGATGAAGGTTGTGCCTTAATGAGCATCTGGCAATAGACTATGTAATGCAGATAAGTTTTCATTTCTGCTCATTTAAGTTTATTTGTCTCTCTGTGAATCCGATGCTATATTGCTTTGTTAACATCCGTGTATTGATAAATTGGTATTTATAAAGTATAGTCTCGTGATGCAATGAAACCACATGGTACACAAATCTTTTAGCTATTGTTTTGTAATATATTGTTCAGTCTGGGTACACATGGTACACAAATCTTTTAGCTATTGTTTTGTAATATATTGTTCACTCAATATTCATTCACCTTTCTGCAATGATAAGATTCTAAACATGATCTGAAGAGTCTTAATATGTTTCATTGTGATGCTAGTTAAATCGGAAAGGAGCCCGCAATGACACAAAATCTAAACTTGATTGAACGAGGCTTCTAACACTGAAACCTAAAACAATATTTGCATTTGGAAGATAGTATTCACAGAAGATAGTAGTCACACACACACACACACACACACACAAGAGATCTAGATCTTTTATTTCTTTGCAACCTTTTAAATCATTATCACAAAACAAGAACGTATTGGGACCAATAATATTATTACAGGTCCCTGAACAATAGTATTGCATATTTTGTTGCTCATTAATATGCATCGGCTATGAAGTCTTTGAATGCAAAGCAATGAAAGTGACATAACATTAACGATGGTACAAAGTTGTGTTTTACTGAACTGAAGTCTTGAAAGAGGTGATAGATATATGAAGTCTTGAAAGAGGTGATAGAAATATTTTTTTTTGATTGACATGAAGCAAGAAAGTCTAAATCTTGGAATAATTTGTATTTGGATGGTCAGAGCTGTTTGTGTTATGAATTAAGATGCAACAAAATAAAAATAGTTGATACACTGATTTCAAACATCAAAAAGATATTCTGAAAAGATGCTGATTTACATTTTATATTCAATGATGATAACATCATAATACACATCACCAGCTCTGATGGCAGGATGGGTAAAACAGTGCATTATATAAGGAAGTAATAAATTATATATTTTTTATGTGTTCAAATACACAGATGTGTTTGTATAAATTTTACAGTACAACTTAAAAATCATACAAGTCCAATTTACAGTGATTCAACAAAAACAAAAATGTGGAAAATATTTTTTAAAAATGGTGATATAGTACATGAAATAGCTGTTTTAGAAACTATGGGAATGCAAGAATTAGACATTAATCTGAAATCATTCAAATTTATTGGAAAAGTTTGATGAAACGTGGCCAATTATTAAAAATAAAAAATTCGCTTGTCAATAACAAAAAACAAATGATCAATTATCAAGTAATCTCATGATGTTTTCATACACAATTTAATGAAGTACCACCAAAGGTACATCTTTCTATCAGAGATGTCAGACAGTTAACGTTAAAGGAATATTGTACTAAAAGATGTACCTATGACACATCTCTTGAGACAGAAGCACATTGCATAGAAATCAAAGAACATAAACATTTCAATAGTTTTTAAAGATAATGAATTTCAAAAAGCTGATATGTAAAAGTGGTGCAAAGGTAGAATGATATTTAAACATGTCAGTTACATGAAATACCGGAAGGAAAAGAAAAGGGCATAAAATGGTATTAGTGAAAAACATGCCAGTTACATGAAATACCAGAAGGAAGAAAAGAAACATAAAATGGTATAAGTGAAAAACATGTCGGGGCAACTTGTGTACACAACATCTTGCTATGGTAACGGATGCTACGGAAGAAATATAAAAAGTGAAGAAACAAATATGGATACAATACTAAAGACTTTAAATTTGGCTACGAGATTAGGAGAAGAAAGGTGTAATAAAATCACCAATGTTGATGCAGTGAAAAGAATGATTGTCACTCAATGTATAACACTCATGCCAAATGCAACATCAGGTGTACATTTTTGGTGGCCAGATCTTTTCATGGGTAAAGTTTTAAGATGTACATCAAAGGTTGCTTCACAGTGCAATATTATAAATGTAACCAAAGGTAATTTATATGAGGAGTTTTTACACCACATCATCATCAGTCTCTTGACCTAGTATGGTGATTGAGGCACTTTGCTGCTAACATCTGAACAGTTCCCTCCACTTATCTCGATCATGTGCCAATCCCTGTGTCTCTACAAAACATTTCCTGGTCCATTCTGTGATGTTGTCAGTCCACTTTTTTCTGTGTCTACCTCTCCTTCATTTAAGCTTTCTCTTTTTGATGGTGGTGAGGAGGTCCTCATATTGGCCTACTTTGCACCTGATGGTATTATGCATTTCTTCATTTGTGATGTGGTCCATGTAAGAGATGCCAATAATGGTTCTGTAGCATCTCATTTCAAGTGTCCGGATTCTTCGTTGTAATTCTGCTGTCAGGTCCAGGCTTCACATGAATATAAGATGATTGAGATTACTAGTGCTCTCAATAGTCTGATGTTAGTTTTCAGACAGATATTCTTGTCTTTCCAGATGGGTCTTAGATTTGACATAGCTGCCGATGTTTGTGCTGCTCGTAACAAAATTTCTGCTCTTGATCCCTCTTCGGTGATTATGGAACCAAGATATTTGAACTGGGTCACTGTTAGCAGTTCCTGTCCTATGACTTTAATTTTGGCTTAACAACGCTTATCTCCATGTAAAATCTGAAAGATTTCCATCCAGGTTCTTCACTAAGGCGGCAAGCTCGTCTTAACTGCCTGCCAGCCCATCAATGTCGTCTGCAAAGCGGAGGTTTTCTCGTGCTTCGCTAATGATGCTCTCTAAGTAGATGTTGAAAAGCATGGGTTTGACGTACTCCGACTGTTGTTTGGAACCAGTCCCCCACATAACCTTGAGTAATTACTACGGTGGTATCCTTGACACACATCTTATTGATGGTATTGGTTAACTTTTGACCCATGTTGTACTTCTTCCTTATGGCCCACAATGCCTCATGCCACACTCTGTCAAAATCCTTTTTGAAATCTATGAACACATGATAGATTTCTTGTTGATTGTTGTAATACTTTTCACACATAACCCTGAGATTGAATATTTGTTCTCTTGTGCTTCTTCCACTCCAGAACCCTACCTGTTTTTCAGCAATTATTTCTTCCACTCCAGAACCCTACCTGTTTTTCAGCAATTATTTCTTCCACTCCAGAACCCTACCTGTTTTTCAGCAATTATTTCTTCTGCTTGTGGTTTACTGACTTAACTGATAATATAACGTCGAAAAAATTAACAATTTTTAATAAATTTAAAAATGACATACAATTTAATATGTTTGAAAGATTGCGTGCAAAAGTGAACATGTTCTAACGAATGCTAGAAAAATATACAGATCAAGAAATCTTCATGCTATAGGTGTTGTATTATAAAGTATAGAATAATCAGATAAAAGGTGAAAAGATTAAGGACTGATCATACACAAAAGTTAACAACAGAAACAAGTTAATACTCAAAGAAAAAACGACCAGCATTACGGAATAAATGATACAGTTTAAACAGAAATAAGGCAGACTTAAATGAGATATCACATATTTGTGAAACAACGAGAACACTAATATTGTGTCAATTAACACATAGAGAACAAAATGTATATTAAATATTATTAACTTAAAGGAAAAATTGGGGAAAGGTTATTAGATGAAAGGTTAAAACGAGAGTTCAAAGAAAAGGTATAACAGTTGCTACTTTTTTCTACAGGTATTCGTATTAGCAACACTACCTACCATATTATATTTTGTAAAACAGAAGGTAGCGGTGATAGCGGTAGTTTTTGTGCGTACATAATTAATACTTACCTTTTCTTTACCTAGTTTTGTTACTTTTTTTCTAATTTTTGCAGACAGTTTATCATCTTCTGGCATTATATTATTTAGCACTTTAGTATTTATAGTATCATTCATTCTCAGTAAATGGTATTATTATATTGTTATTATACACATGATTGTACTAATTGGAATTGTACAATGAGACTAATTTCAATTATATTTTCTACTTAATCATCCAAAACAAATATATTATTCGTGTTCTAATACTTTGATTTAGACTCTCTATTTCAATTTGCTTGACGGTTACTACCTTGTAGAAAAAAAGAGATATTTTCAGCATATTGATTCTTCTGGTAAATTCGTTCAAATAGATTTATTCTAGACGTTCCGTAAAGCGTAAATTCATTCAAATAGATTTATTATAGACGTTCCGTAAAATGTAAATTTTTTCAAATAAATTTATTCTAGATGTTCGGTTAAAGTGTAAATTCGTTCAAATAGATTTATTCTAGACGTTCCGTAAAGTGTAAATTCATTCAAATAGATTTATTCTAGACGTTCGGTAAAGTATAAATTCATTCAAACAAATTTATTCTTGACGTTCCGTAAAGTGTAAATTCATTCAAATAGATTTATTCCAGACGTTCGGTTAAAGTGTAAATTCATTCAAATAGATTTATTCTAGACGTTCCGTAAAGTGTAAATTCATTCAAATAGATTTATTCTAGACGTTCGGTAAAGTATAAATTCATTCAAATAAATTTATTCTAGACGTTCCGTAAAGTGTAAATTCATTCAAATAGATTTATTCTAGACGTTCCGTAAAGTGTAAATTCATTCAAATAGATTTATTCTAGACGTTCCGTAAAGTGTAAATTCATTCAAATAGATTTATTCTAGACGTTCGGTAAAGTGTGATGGCTTGTTTTTATGTTTGTAATAGATGCTTCCTATTAGGACATATCCAATTATTATCGAGTGGAATTTTAACGTCATTACGGATTTCATCAATCCTTGTTATACATATCCCAGTTTTGTTATATTTTACTAAGTTATAATCTGGTAAAGATATTGGATACAGGGATAGAAGTGTTCTGACTTGAAAGCAAATATTAAATCTGGAAACAGAGTTGACTTTTTCATGTATGACTACATCTACTAATTGTCAACAATAATTACACATTCTGATGATACCATCCATACATAACCAGTTTTATTGATTTTATGAAAATTTTATATCAAACTGTACTTTGTATCTATCAACTGAATCATTACTGTCAAATTTAATAGGGTAGTGTTTGAAAATGTTTAGGGTTGTATATAAAATAGGCATACGCTGCGTAACTTGGTTTTAAATTTATAATTATTTTTTTATGTTCATTTAGTAAAAAATTATTTATAAAGTCGTGTTGCAGTACAATGATCCTTAGTCCATCCTGTATTATGTATGATAATACAAATCGTCTTTGATTATTTTTTTATGATACTAAAAATAGTTACTTATATTACTTTGTAACGTGGAATATTGACCCCTAAAAAGTAAAACGTGGAATACTGACCCCTAAGAAGCCAAAACGTGGAATATTGACTGACTGCATCAAAAGAAGTTTTACTAAATACAACCATATTTGCACGTGTACATAGCATTAGTCAGAGTTTCCTCTGACCCTTTGCCACCCCACTTTTTGATATTTGGACCTTCATGTTGGGGTTAGGGTCAGGGCGCATTCTCGATCGAAAAGGAATTTGCTATTTGGTGTCGGCATGGGGTAGCCGCTTATTTGCAAGCGCAGTAATATTGAACGATCTTTCATCGAGATATACCTGCATGAAATCGATAGGAATATGATTTATTTTCTCAAAAATAGTGAGCATAGTATTCGTTATGTCTTTAACCCTCTGATAAACGAGACGAAAGTACATCGTTGCTGAAATTTGACCTGGATCTGGCCATTCGCAATCTCAGTCACGTGACTATACAAATCTCGCAAAAAAAAAAAAAAAAAAAAAAAAAAAAAAAAAAAAAAAAAAGGATTTGCAGCTTTTCTATCAGGGTTGTGCCTCCTTCTTTGTAGACTTCAGCTTAGATGGAATCTGAACCAAGTGATTTACCCTGGAGAGCAGACGTATCGCTTTCTGTGTCTTCAGCAAGGTTGGAGAGTCATCCAGTGCTTATTCGATGGGTAACTGGGGTAGACGACTGATGACTTAATCACCGATGGATAAAGGGTGATTCATGTCGCTGTCAAAGTGTTCAGCCCATCGTTGAAGAATCCTCTTTTTGTCGGTAATTAGTGCTTTCCCGTCTGCGCTAAGAATGGGTGGGTGGGTGGGATGGGGTGGTGATCAAGTGGATGTAGGTCCATACACTTCGTTTAGGACATTGTTAAGTCCTTCATATCATGTTGGTCTGAATAGCATTGGATCTCATCAGCTTTATTGCTCAGCCATGTATCTCGCCTCTGACAACGCTTCTTCTGTACAGTTTTGCGTATGTTGATGTATGCATCTTTCTTAGAGGTGGACTTGGGGTTGTTGAAGTAGTTTTGAAGGAGATGTTGTTTCTCAGTCAGCAACTGCTTGATCTCGTCGCAGTTCTCATCAAAACAGTCTTGATGCTTTCTGGTTGCGGGTCCTAGTATTTCCGAAGCTATGCTGTAGAAAAGCTCTTTGAATGCCTCCTAGTCAGTTTCCACGTTCTGATTTTCGAGAGAGGTGGATTTCAGACGTTCTTCCAGGGCATCCACAAGATACTGTTTGGTACTGGTGCATTTCAGCTTGGTGATGTTCTGTCATTTAGGAGTCTTCTTTCCCTGTGGGCGTCTTTTGGATTAAATGCGGATGTTGAGCTTGGTGATGATGAGGTGGTGGTCTGGTCAACAGTCAGCGCCGCACAAAGACTTGGTCACACGCACATCCTACCTGTCCCTCTTCCTGAAAATGACATAGTCGATGAGGTGCCAGTGCTTAGAGCGTGGGTGCATCCATGACGTCCGGTTACGGTTAGGGAGGTGGAAGACTGTATTGGTGACCAGCAGTTCATGCTCGACGCAAGTCTGGAGCAATAGGAGACCCTTGCTGTTACAGTCACCCACTCCGTGCTTTCCTAGCGCTCCATCCCAGGTAACGTGATCACAACCTACTCTTGCATTTAAATCACCAAGAATGACGAGATTATCTGCCATTGGAACCTCAGCAAGATCCTCATACAACTTGACCTTCACTTCATCTGGGCTGATCATGGTTGGAGCATAGCAACTGATGATGTTACGGTGTTTTCATCCAGACAAGAGGGGGAGTTTCATGGACACGAGTAAAGTGTGCTGTCTCGGTGCTGTCTCACTGCAAAGCCGACACCAGGCTCACGGCTCTCCTCACTTCCTCGAACACTCTAAAAGAAAGTGTATCCGGAGCCCCTTTCACAGATTTTGCCTTCTCCTGCCAGTCAGGTCTCGCTCAAGTCAGCAATGTCCACGTTGTATCTGTTGAGTTCCTTTCCTATAAGGACGGTTCTCCTCTGGGGTCTTTCCGCATCGTCTCTGTCCATTAAGATACGCACATTCCATGCGCCAAGTGTGAGAGGACAATCCTCATCTTCTTTTTTTGTTGTTGTGTATTTTGACCGCTGGAGTAGGGTCCCCGTCAGCCGCGTTGTGCTGGCTATGGAAGTTTATAGCAAGCAATGTTTAGGGCACATTTTTTAACCCCTTCCTCATGCCAGCGAGGTGAGCAGTGCATTCATAAAAGGGCTGCTCAGTCGCTCAGGGAGACTGTCGGACTAGATTGCTGTTCCATGTCAGTGGTTAAAGAACCTAATTCCCTGATAGGTTTGCGGCTACGGCTGCCAGTTTACCCACACCTGCCGCTACGTCGCTTGCCTGTCGCCACAGGACTTTAGTGGGTGATGAAATGGGATGGGTGGATGAAAAGAATGACTTGCGTGGTGACTTTGTTTAAAGTAAGGATGAGTTGCGGCGTTCATCGAACTCACTCTCTCGCCCAAAACCATTTGCATCCAGCAGAACGACAATGTCGAGACGGCCAGATACAGAGTTGAACACAGTGGATGACCAGGACTTCCTACGTGTCTCGTCGTGCTCTTAGAGCTCCACGACGCTTTTCTGGGAATCACCTTTCTGCCCGTTGACCAGCAGGTGGTTCCTCCGCGTAGACTGCCGAATCCAGTCTTCACATGCTAGGTAGACAAAGAATAATTCACTGAGGGTTTAAGAACAGTCGGCTATCCTCGGCCTGGTTTAGCCGGCCAGTCAAGGCCGTTTACCGGGATGAGACCGTTCCACAGCTTCCTGGAGCCACAGGTGAAAGCTGAGTGTCAAGTGTGGACCAAAGGTGGACGAGCTATCCCTGAAGAAGTACAACTGCTTAGCCAGCCAGAGATATTACCCCCTCCCAGGGTACCCCATACTCCCCAAAATGGAGGGTTAGTGACTTTTCACTGTATCTGCAGACAGTGAAAAGTCTGCACCTACCAAAAAAAAGTATAAAGTCCTTTAGTTTAGGTGAATTGTTATTTTGGAAGTAAAAGATGTACATACTAATTGGTACGTTGACATTTAACCTAGTTATTACATAATATGATATATTGTTATTTATCCCATATCACCCTTGTGAAGTTCAATAAGTGCTGATATAAATAAAACACAACCCATATTTGAAACAATTCATTTTATTCCCAAAATGTAGTTTGGTAGTAAAGCACAATTATGAAAACAGCAGCTAAAATACATCAATAACCATTACATACACATTAATATAAGACACAGCATGGTACCTCATAAACTTGTTTTGGCAAGCATTTGTACAGTCCCGAGCTATATCACATATTACTGAGAAAGAAAAAAAAGTTGGCTATAGGTATGACGGTACCAATTGTACAACCCAGGTGGGCGGTGCTTAAGGTGTAGGGAACATTGCATTCAGAAATAAACAACACTAGCTGCGATTGGTGCATTATGTAAGAGCTAAATTTTCTGATAGGCTTTTTTTTTTAAAGTTATGCCTCTTGACAACATTTGAAATTATGTTAATTCATAACTAGATCATATTTTGTATTTTTTTATGATTTATTTTATAATGTGGTACAAATGGCTGAAACTGTGTATGTTGTGACTTAAAGTCTTACTCCGTTTAGTTACAGCAGTTATCTCTCATAAATGCAATGGAATACCTGGTTTTGTCTTTGTCAAATCTAACATTGTGTGGCCTATATGATGAGGTAGGATAGACAGGATATTTATTTCACAAAACATTAGCATTGAGGTCAGTAGAAATACATCTGGTACCGTGATGCCATTTGCGTTCTTCAGTACGACCTTAGGAAGGTATCAAAGACAAACAGCTGTTTTAGAGGCGCTCTACTGTTTCGTATTCTGCCAGGATCTCCTTTTAAAGAAAAAGAATTCCATCGGTTTTTCTAACTAGTTATATTGGCTATGTAAAAAGAAAGACAATTTATATATTAGTTATTGTTTAATGAACGTTTACTTTTATTCTTTTGGTATGATTAATATATTTTAAATGGTTTATAGCGTATACAATGTACAGTTTGGCCTCACATCAGATGTGCATCTTTATACAAAAGATTGCTAGCTCCGCTTGGTTTAAAAAAATTATCTGGACTTAAGGTAAAGTGTAAATAGAATATTAAACAAAAATAGAAATTTAATATAATTTGATAATTCATTCGTTGCACTTACAACAGCTGGTATTGTTTTGTCTGGCAAAATTCATTTCGGTATTGTAATAACTTGAACTGCTAAAATTAGTTTTCATTGGACTAATTCAGGCTCTTTTTTAGGCACAAAGGGAGCAGTGTGTTTACTTAGCTGTGTGCTTAGACAATATATAATTTCCACGAGTAAAGTATCCAAAGAAATTTCAGCCACAGTACAAAAAGTAACATAGAGGTATACCAACATTCTAACAACTGTGCATGTTGCAAATGAAAACAGCTTCACCTTACTCCCTCCACTTTGTCAGAAGTTCATATTAGCCCATATGTAGAGCGCCCCCTTGACCCCTGTTGCCCAATCGTGGTGTAATTACGGAAGATAGATCAATGCAAATGACAAAATGTATTCTTATTGAGCCAGCTTGTATATATGAAAGGTATGTATTTTTTATTATTAACACGTGATTAAATGTATGAATGCATACAATCTCCACAGATCTCGAAATGCAAAGGCACTCGTTTTTATTTTGGTAGTCAAGACTCGAGATTTGAGTCAAGTGTGACTGCATCAACGTTTGGAATTAGTAAATATAATTTTACTAATATTTAAAATGGACTGAAGAACTGTATTATCATCATACCAAATATTTTTTATCGATACATATTAAAACGGTTTTGATATTGCTGCATGGTTACAATTTGTCAAATTTCTCTGACGTTCTCAGTATCGATATAAAAAAGCGTGTAAATGTAAATAAAGCAACATGTAGCTGACACAGCCTAATGTACAATGGGGGAACAACTTGCGGTATATGGGTATTGTAGCCCTCGCGTGTTATTAATATAAATTGCATCATATCTATAAGAAAGAATGTTAACGCTTGAATATTTCCCCACAAACGAAAGAATTAATTATTAAATCGAACACACAAAATGTATTGAAATTAAAGCTGAAACGAGTAACAACAGTATAAATATTTTTAAAATATTTAACTATACATGATATTGAAATGCAAAAATGGACTAAAAAATATTAGTATATTAAATAATATATTATTAACATCATTATTGAATATTGCAGACTTAAAATTGTTTAACTTATTGTATTCTTTTTTATGTAAGATTAGTGGGATCATAAGCGACATTTTGTCAGTTTTGATTCATATAATTGGCAACCATGGAATGAAAGCATAACCTTGTAATGACATGTATATCATCTTCGGTATATGACCTATAATGGTCAAACATCAGATGATAGAGTCTATATTATACTCAAGACCAGTGATGACATAGTGTGTATGTGTGAGAGTAATTTGGAATTTTAACGTAGCTTTAACAAAAATTCAGTCATATCGCTACGATGTCTGCACTGTAGCAGTTTATAGTGATGTCTAGCACTGGGGCATCATGCCGCAGACGTTTAGCATGATGTCCCACCCAGTCACATTATTATTATTTCACCAAGCCGTCTAGTCCTAACTCTAGCCACTTAATGCTGAGTGCCAAGCGAGGTGGCTGTTAATACCATTTTTGTAAGTCTTTGGTATGATTTGGCTGGGGATCGAACTCATGACCTCCCACATCTGAGACGCATGCTCTAACCACTATGCCACCAGAGTGGTTATGACATAGTATGTTTGATATGAATTTTATATATGACCATTAATGAAACTTCATACACTTTACAAACAAGTAATGTTCATTGTTTTTCAAGATAGAATTACCAAAAATGTTGACACTTTAATAATAGAATAGAACCAAATGAATTGATCCTGAGCTGCTAGTACATTATATGGTGGCATATTATGGTATGTGTTGTTTGCATTTGGACTTGACTTATAAGAGAGCATATATGGTAAGCAGAAAAAGCATTGTTATTATAAACTTAGAAATTCACTTAAATAGAAGTTTGGGTGTGCCAAATCATGAATCATGCCTGTTATCTTACCAGGTTACAGATAATAATAATATGGACTTTTTATAGTGCCTAATCTTTAGAAGCTCTAAGCACTTTATAACTTCTATAATGATATGACTACCAAAAAAAACCAAAACAAACACCATGAAATTAGAAACACTTTATAAAACAAATGCTGAAAATATTTAAAGTAGGAAACATTATTAGGTCTTTAAGTTTGTTCTTGCACTCAAAAAAGGTGAGTTCTAAGAGTACTCTTAAAAGGGATCATTGTGTCTTTGTGTCTGATTTCAATGGATAAGTCATTCCATGTTGCTGGGCCCTGGTATGCAAAAGAATGTTGTCCATATGACATTGTCTTCATAGTGGGAATAATAAGTATATGATTGTCAAAAGAGGAGTATCTTGCTGTGTATATATGGGTTAGGCCAGATAGGTATGTTGGACTGGAGTCAATCAGTGAAACATATGACAGAGAACAAAATGTATGTTTGATTTTTGGATTTGGACAAGAGCTTAGGCTTTTTGACATTATGCCCATTGTATCCGGTAGACTATGTGAAACAGAGAAAATTGCATTGAGATATAAAAAAAATACGCCGGAAAATTAAAATATTTTGTTAAATGGCCAATATGTATCATGAATTATAAACAAAAATTGGAATTTCTGATTGACTTTATCAAATTTCCTATGCAAGGCAGAAAGCTGTATAATTTTTCTTTGTCCTGTCTTTTTGTTCTAGATTTTTGACTATTGAGAGGCACTGTATCAATGGCTGAAGAATTTAGAAGTGAAACCACACCTCTTCTGGAACCACAGTTTGAACCACCAAATGAACTCTCATCACATGACACAGAGAAGAAAGATGAATTTTCCTGGAAAAAAATCACGCGCCGGCAGAAGTTTATTTTCATCTGCATGGGATTTATTAACTTTGCAGCATGTACTTGCTTTTCACTTTTGGCCCCATTTTTTCCAGTTGAGGTGAGGATGCGCTGTGCATTATTAATGTCTTTTATCTTTGATTCCTGGTATTAGCAGAGTTAAGTGGTTTCCTCCTGAAACTCTTGTTGACCAATAAACAGGCCTTCAAAAATACTTTGTATGCCTTACTTAGCTTTGTATAATGCTGCAGACGGCCTAGACCTGGGTGTCATGCCTTCATGTTTTGCCATAGTCTTGTGCTCTGCCATCCTCCATTGTATTTAGTACTAGTCCATCAATGCTTGTTTATATACCATGTTTAGCCTTGTGTAATATTTATATACCCTATTTAGCCCTGTGTAATATTTATATACCCTATTTAGCCCTGTGTAATATTTATATACCCTATTTAGCCCTGTGTAATATTTATATACCCTATTTAGCCCTGTGTAATATTTATATACCCTATTTAGCCCTGTGTAATATTTATATACCCTATTTAGCCCTGTGTAATATACTTTATATAACATATATGTAGTCCTGCCTAATATACATTCAAATGCCATAACATTTGCGTGAAATAACAAGTAGATAAAACAGAAGGGTCTTGCTGGACAATTTTTCCTAAAGAAAAGCTAATTGGATCTTTGTTCACCATCACATAGCTGCCAACTGTCCCGTTTTTTTCGTATTTGTCCCGTATTTTGGACCTGAATACGGGTGTACGTTTTTTTTTGCAAAAAATACGTTTTTGACTTTAACAAATAATAATAAAATTTCTTTGGAATTGTCAATTTAGAACGCGCTCTCGGTTCTATTTTGATAGAATATCACAAGTATATACGAATTCAGTTCTACAATACGATTGGTTCATTCGAAATCGAGGCTACCAGGCCTGTCGTTATCTGACATATTGGATTTCGCAATAGTTACAGCTGTTGCTGTATCTAGTCTTCGTAACATTCAGCTTCTAATCATGATAAATTGGAAGGCAGAATATTCAGAATTTTCTCCAGGAGAAGTAGGAGACATCTGGAAGGATAGTTGTGCCGTCTTGTATAGATTTGTGAAACCATATTGCAAAGGAGAAAAATTGACGTTTTGTAAATTGTGTAACGTGATTTCGCTATTGGGCACGGAGGCGCCCATAAAATTGCAAGAGCACGTATAAGCTAATAAAGATCCTGCTTCATCACACACAACTCAGCCTGAACTTACGACGTAGATAAATGACAGAGAAAACCTTAATGTACATCGTTCGAAATTTGATTTGTAAATTTCTTTTAGAAATAAACTTTCCTTTTTCAGTTAATAATGTTTTCAGACATTAAAATGGCAAAAGATAATTCTTATGCTTGAACAAAGACATTTCAATAAGAAAATCTCGGAACTGAGATTATCAATGAAAGTTGGTACATTGGAATCAATAATTAAAAAAGAAAAGGCGATGAAAGGGCTCCTATAAATACCTTGTGTTTGAGTGTGTTGCACTCTTGCACCTTTTGAATGGGCATCCATATGGAACATGGTGCAACTCCAGAAGGTACAAATGTGCAACATGTACATCTTTGACATTAAATAATTACCTAAGGCACTGTTCAACTTTACTGATGATTGTATATGTTTTAAATAGATACATACGCATTGCAATTTAAAAATCAGTATTTGCTCCTGAAAATCAGTATTTTTGTCACAAGTAATCAGTATTTTTGCACTCAGGGGTTGGCAGCTATGCCATCATTGAAAATATCTGAGCAATTTTTTTTTTTTTGTATCCTTTATTAACATCAATAAAGTATTTTTCTTTCCCGTTTAATATTTTTTGACTCATTTTTAGTTGAATTACATGATTTGATACAAATAATGTTTAATGGGTAATTTAAAACATCTAAAGCAATTAATATATGACAGGTCATTTTTTCAATCCATTTTCTGTTATTCATACCAATATGTTTTTACCATTCACACACTATTTTCCTTTTGTTTTAAAAATAAAATATCTGATGTCTAATCGGTTTACCCTTGATCACTTCATAGACAGTGTACATTGTTTCCTGAAAGAATTACTGTTATTATATCATCATCAATCCAGAAAAAAAGGTGTTAAATAAACTTGAAATCTAATGAGCATATTAGAAATGAAACCGGTTATTTAACCAGAAAAAGAAGATGTAAAAGCTAGTTTTTGAAAATCATTTGTGACACTCAAACTGTTTCTGAATTAATTTGAAGCAAAAGACCACTCAAATTGAACTTGTTTCATACATCTGTTTTTATTATTATTCAACTCTAAGCAATTATGACAAGAAGGTAGGCATACTTTTCTTTCATCTGTCAATCAGCAAAAGGGCGTGTACTTTGTATAATGTTGGGCTTTCTATACATAGGTAATACACTGCTTCCTCAATAACTTGTGCCTAGATTCCTTATCATGTGGGGGCAGGCACGGATTTATTTTCTTTCTAGAAAATGTGCAAAGAATTGACCTTGAACATGAAGAAAATCGCGAAGAAAATTGGTAAATTAAATCCTGATATATTGCTTGTTTTTTTTTTGAAAACAATATTTAGTATCATAAAAAACCAATATTTTGGTATATTTTCTTTACAAAAATCAATTCTCTAATGTAAATAACCTTTGATTAAATTATTACTTACTGAAAATGTCACAAATGCCTACCTGTGACAACATGCACTTTAAGAAATAAATAGCAATGAAAAAAGTTTTGACAAGTGAAATTTGTGCTTTAAATCTTCAGTATATTTTAATTTGGTTTCAGTGTAATCATCATAAATGTTATTAATTTGGTTTCAGTGTAATCATCATAAATCGTAAATGTTATTAATTTGGTTTCAGTGTCATCATCGTAAATGTTATTAATTTGGTTTCAGTGTAATCATCATAAATGTTATTAATTTGGTTTTAGTGTAATCATCATAAATGTTGTTAATTTGGTTTCAGTGTAATCATTGGTTTCAGTGTAATCATCATAAATGTTATTAATTTGGTTTCAGTGTAATGATCATAAATGTTATTAATTTGGTTTTAGTGTAATCATCATAAATGTTGTTAATTTGGTTTCAGTGTAATCATTGGTTTCAGTGTCATCATCGTAAATGTTATTAATTTGGTTTCAGTGTAATCATCATAAATGTTATTAATTTGGTTTTAGTGTAATCATCATAAATGTTATTAATTTGGTTTCAGTGTAATCATCATAAATGTTGTTAATTTGGTTTCAGTGTAATCATTGGTTTCAGTGTCATCATCGTAAATGTTATTAATTTGGTTTCAGTGTAATCATCATAAATGTTATTAATTTGGTTTTAGTGTAATCATCATAAATGTTATTAATTTGGTTTCAGTGTAATCATCATAAATGTTGTTAATTTGGTTTCAGTGTAATCATTGGTTTCAGTGTAATCATCATAAATGTTATTAATTTGGTTTCAGTGTAATGATCATAAATGTTATTAATTTGGTTTTTGTGTAATCATCGTAAATGTTATTAATTTGGTTTCAGTGTAATCATCGTAAATGTTATTAATTTGGTTTCAGTGTAATCATCGTAAATGTTATTAATTTGGTTTCAGTGTAATCATCATAAATGTTATTAATTTGGTTTTAGTGTAATCATCGTAAATGTTGTTAATTTGGTTTCAGTGTAATCATTGGTTTCAGTGTAATCATCATAAATGTTATTAATTTGGTTTCAGTGTAATCATCGTAAATGTTATTAATTTGGTTTCAGTGTAATCATCATAAATGTTATTAATTTGGTTTCAGTGTAATCATCGTAAATGTTATTAATTTGGTTTCAGTGTAATCATCGTAAATGTTATTAATTTGGTTTCAGTGTAATCATCGTAAATGTTATTAATTTGGTTTCAGTGTAATCATCGTAAATGTTATTAATTTGGTTTCAGTGTAATCATCATAAATGTTATTAATTTGGTTTCAGTGTAATCATCGTAAATGCAATGTTTTGTTCTGTATTCAAATGTGAAAAGATTCATTCTACAATCACAGCTATGTTGGCTATTGCTTCTGTGAGAACCTTGTTGACTGTATTTTGATGGATGACTGGCTGAGTTATTTTTATTCTATTGTTTCATTCAGTTAAAAGTAGTTATTATCATGTTAATTATGACTATGTCTTTTGTATCAGATTGAATGAAGGTAATGGAATCAGGATAAAGTTAAATGGTATACAAATTTAACCTGCACAAGAGTTAGTGGTCATGGTTGTATTGTTGTTGTGGGGTTTAATGTCATTTTCAGCACAAGATAATATAATTGGTTGAGGAAGAACCAAGGAAAACTCTGGAAAGAACCACAAACCCATGAGAAGCTACTGGCAAGCTTTTTCATGTACCCACATTGTCTGAGCCTGAGACTCAAATCCATGCAGACATAGGTGAGATGGCAGTGATCTGGAATGGTGAGCACTTTAGACCACTTGGCTAAAACAGTTATTAATATTATTGTGTAAGTAACAATTAAATTACTTTAAATTATCCTGCTCATTCAAAAATGTTATCAAAGCAAGGTTACTAAGAACCAATGACCCACAAAAGTGTCTCAATACACACATCGGTTGAGCCCAAGACTAGAACACAGAGATATGTAAAGGTGAGTGCCTTAGACCACTCAGCCAACTGGGGCCCAGAGAAAGATGTGTTAACTGACTGCATGTTTTGTTTCTACTATGTAAGACTTTAATCAGGACTTTTCTTTTCAATTTTCCTCTTTATGGAAAATAAAGTTAATAGATCTGTTAAACTAATCACATATGTCTAATTTTTATGGGATATTCTAGCAGCTATTTATGTACTTATACCACAAGAAGTGTAGGGATGCTATAATAATGTTTTTCCATTCATGCATTCTTACATGAGTATATTTGAACTCCTCCAATACCATTAAAACTAGACACATCAAACATGGATCAGTGATAGTCTTGTAATGTAGATTGTGCTAACATTTTTATCTTGTCAGTGGAATCAGCTTCAGAGTTGTGTATCTTAGATGTCTGAAATTGGTTTTGTGGTCGAAGTCAAAGGTATCAGCACATGGCAGAATGTGCTGTCTGGTTTATTCCTACCCTCCCTCTCCACCATGAGGCTTTCAGTGATAATAATAATAATAATAATAATAATAATAAAAATAATAATAATGAGGACTTTGTATAGCGCCTAATCTTTAGAAGCTCTGAGCACTTTACAACTTCTATAATGATATGAGACTACAAAAACCCCACAAAAAACACCATGAAATTAGAAAACAAAAACAAAATGCTGAAAATACTTAAGGTAGGAAACATGTTTAGGTCTTTAAGTTTGTTCTTGCAGTTGAAAAAGGTGAGTTTTAAGAGCACTCTTGAAAGGGATCACTGTTTCTTAGTATCTAATTTCAATGGGCAATTCATTCCATGTTGCTGGGCCCTGGTATGCAAAATAACATTATCCATATGACCTTGTTTTCATAGTGGGAATACTGAGTATACGATTGTCAGAACAAGACTGTGAGTATCTTGCTGGTGTTTACACATGGTTGAGGTCAGATAGGTATGTTGGACTGGAGTCCATCAGTGAAATATTAAATATATTTAATTATAACAAATTAAAATATAATTACATGCGTATCACTTAAAGTGCTCCATACTTATACAGGGGACTCCATAGTTTTACAAGGGGTTCCAACATTTACAAGGGATTCCATTGTTTTACAATCACAGTTATATTTGTCCATTGGTTCTTATTTTAGGCACAAAAGAAAGGAGCGACACCAACTGAAGTTGGATTGGTCTTTGGTGTGTTTCAGCTTGTGATATTTGTATCTTCTCCTGTCTTTGGAAACTTTGTAAGTATACTGTATTTGTAGCTACCATTGACCCTGAATCTTTTACATTTTTCGGGAGAACTTGTGGCTTTTAATTGCTGTTTTAATATGTCACAAATAGTGATAACTTACAATGGTTTTAATTATATATGCATTAAAATCAATTATGCTTAACATTTAGCATCCATTATATGATAAGGCCTGGAATTTAAGTATGGGTCACATACTGGTATAAAAACTGTTCAGAAATGATACAATTTATAATGTCCATATTTTTTTATTTCCACATGTCACACAAATAAGCAATGAAAATTAAGTCCACATGTCACACAAATAAGCAGTGAAAATTTAATCCACATGTCTGTGATTCACAATATCCTATACCAGATCAAATTTCATCTGGTGCAAAATCAAAGAATTGCTCCTTTTTATGATCTAGTCATCAAAAATAATGTCCAATTTTGTTTCCTCAACTTCACTGTCATATGTGGGTGCTAAAGTAGAGACTGAGCATGGACTCTGAATTAACATTTTGACAATGCAGTGTGTGAAAAATCTTTTAAAGGCTGCAACTGAATATACATCAGTTGTGTTGCAAGATGACAGGGAGTTCAAATAACCACCCTTTTTTATTTTTATTAGTGAGCAAGTATCAAACTCGCAACTTGATCAAAGGGTATTAATTTGGGCAAATATGCTAATAGATTAAGGTCAAATATTCACTGGAAGATGTAGAGCTCTACTCGACAAAAAACATGTACATATACTGAATTTGATCAAAAGGATTGTCAACTTGAAAACAAAGCCAAGATCTTGTCTGGCCGAATATAGAGGCAAAACACTGATATTAATACAAATACAGATTGTTCAGATGTGCATGGCAAATGGGAGCTTTATAAATGCATGCAAATGGGAGCAATATAAATGCATGGCAAATGGGAGCAATATAAATGCATGGCAAACAATGCTGACAATCACTTCACTTTGAAGTGGGTAGTATTTAAATTACCCATAATATTTTCAAATGATTAAAATCCAGATAAATGCAGACAAGTATTGTGTAATGAATGCCATCATACAACAGATAAACACAGAGCTTACAATATATACATTTCTGAATGTGACTGGAGGCATGTAGACATAAATATAATTGAATTTGCAGTATTTTTGTGTACTTGGGAGATCTTTAGTTTCCAAGATTATCCCAAGACTTATATATATATATAGAAAATTTGTAAACTGCACTTCTAAGATGACTTCTACTCGGCATGTATCAGATTTTTTGTAAAAAAAGAAACATTGACTTATATATGGTACATTTCAGTCCTGATCTACAAAATCATGAAATTTTGAATGCCAATTTTTTATTTGAATATTCACAAAAATATGTTCTAATTTGAATGTTCAGATATTCATTTTAGCTGTACCAAATACATTAGATTTTAGCAGCAGTAGAAAAGTTTTGAAAATGCCTGGACAACCAGTATTGAATACACAACATATTTATTGTTGCAGATTACTAAGGTTGGTGCAAAGTTTATGTTTGTGACTGGTATAATGGTATGTGGAAGTTGCTCAATATTATTTGGGTGAGTAATATTGCATGCCCTTCATATAATCTATTGGGAATGATTCATATAATCTATTGGGAATGATTCATAATCTATTGGGAATGATTCATATAATCTATTGGGAATGATTCATATAATCTATTGGGAATGATTCCTTTAATCTATTGGGAATGATTCCTATAATCTTTTGGGAATGATTCATACAATCTATTGGGAATGATTCATATTATCTATTGGGAATGATTCCTGTAATCTATTGGGAATGATTCATATAATCTAATGGGAATGATTCATTTAATCTATTGGGAATGATTCCTATAATCTATTGGGAATGATTCATATTATCTATTGGGAATGATTCATATAATCTATTGTGAATGATTCATATAATCTATTGGGAATGATTCCTTTAATCTATTGGGAATGATTCCTATAATCTATTGGGAATGATTCATACAATCTATTGGGAATGATTCATATTATCTATTGGGAATGATTCATATAATCTATTGGGAATGATTCATATAATCTATTGGGAATGATTCATATAATCTATTGGGAATGATTCATATAATCCATTTTTGATATTTGACCTTCTTTGTTAAAATATAATGTATATGAATTGGAAAAGTGAATAAAAATAGAATCTTTATGCAAATATACATGTTCGGTATCAAAAAAATATTTCACAAAATATAAGCAATTGAAACAGAATGTATGAATATATGCATATTAAACACAAAGTCTGATCAGTTAGGTAATTGAACAATCAGCAAAGGCATTGAAACAATTGATAAAAAAAATGAATACAAGTTGATTAGTGAATAAAGCATGCCTTTATGAATGGAGTAGTTAATTGTTTGATGGATGGATGAATGAATAAATGAACATTGCACTTCTAATGATAAAAGTAACTAACCTGCATTTAAATTTTTCAGAAACTTAAATGCTAGTCCAGATGGTACAGTCTTTGTAGTGATGTGTTTCGTTGTCAGGAGTGTAGAGGCATTGGGATGTTCTGCTTTTGTCACTTCCTTATTTGCCATAGTTGCCTATGAGTTCCCTGCATACTCTACAACAGTCATTGTAAGTTATCCTAAATCTTAATATATTTGAGTCTTATTTTCTGAGAGGTAATGAAATTCAGCACAAGTCTTACCTCACATTGTTGCTATTTGCTTATAGGCTGTATAGTATATACATGCTTTTAAGTCTAGTTCAAATGCAAACTGCACTGATTCAGATAAGACTACATAGACCCAGATCAGACTGCATAAACCTGGATCAGACTGCACAGACCCAGACCATGTGGCATTGACCAAGATCAGACTGTATATACCGATATCAGACTGCACGGATTCAGATCAGACTGCATAGACCAAGATCAGACTGCATAGACCAAAATTTGACTGCACAGATTCAGATAATAATGTACAGTCATATCGATTATCTTATAATGTGCTGGCATCTATAACAGTGAAAAATTCCCATGACAAGCAAGACAGTGAATAATTCCCATGACAAGCAAGACAATGATTTCAATGACAGGCATAGCAGTGAATAATTCCCATGGTAAGCAAGTCAATGATTAATTCCCTTGGTAAGCAGGTCAATCATTACTTCCCATGGTAAGCAAGACAATGATTAATTCCAATGGTAAGGAAGTCAATGATTAATTCCCATGGTAAACAAGACAATGATTAATTCCCATGGTAAGCAAGATAATGATTAATTCCCATGGTAAGCGAGATAATGATTAATTCCCATGGTAAGCAAGATAATGATTAATTCCCATGACAGGCAAGACAATGATTAATTCCCATGGTAAGCAAGACAATGATTAATTCCCATGGTAATCAAGACAATGATTAATTCCCATGGTAAGCAAGATAATGATTAATTCCCATGGTAAGCAAGATAATGATTAATTCCCATGGTAAGCAAGACAATGATTAATTCCCATGGTAATCAAGACAATGATTAATTCCCATGGTAAGCAAGATAATGATTAATTCCCATGGTAAGCAAGATAATGATTAATTCCCATGACAGGCAAGACAATGATTAATTCCCATGGTAAGCAAGACAATGATTAATTCCCATGGTAAGCAAGACAATGAATAATTCCCATGGTAAGCAAGATAATGATTAATTCCCATGGTAAGCAAGATAATGATTAATTCCCATGGTAAGCAAGACAATGATTAATTCCCATGGTAAGCAAGATAATGATTAATTCCCATGGTAAGCAAGATAATGATTAATTCCCATGGTAAGCGAGATAATGATTAATTCCCATGGTAAGCAAGACAATGAATAATTCCCATGGCAAGCAAGACAGTGAATAATTCCCATGATAAGCAAGACAGTGATTCCAATGAATTGAATATGAAATGAATTCATGTATCAATGTGTTCAGATCATATTCAATATTTTGGAGAGTTACTATGTCTGTTATTTATGTTGCTATATTCAGTCAATCCAGAGGATAATGTCATTAAAACTAATAATACAAGAGCTATAAATTTACAGAAATGAAGGCTTAATATGATCCTGCAAATACAAGTCAGTATTAATGATATACATGCTTTAGTGCTAGAACACTTAGTTAATGAATGTTAAATGTCTGCACATAAATATTATGACTTGCTTAGGTATTGGTTATTTGCACCAAGTGAAATTTACCTTTAATATGCATTATTTGTATTTCATGTTACATCATGTTATAAAAAAGTTTCTGATGTATTCTTATTTCCAATAATACAGTGTTTCTGTATCTCTGGTTACAGGATTCCATGTATTTTTATATTTACATCATGTTATAAAAAGTTTCTGATGTATTCTTATTTCCAGTAATAGTGTTTCGTTATCTCTGGTTGCAGGGTTCCCTGGAGACTTTTAGTGGTCTGGGGTTGATGGTTGGCCCACCTATTGGAGGAGCTTTGTATGAGGTAAGGGGACAAAATGTAATGTTTTTACCTGTGTGTGATGTGCGTAGAATTGCAGACATAATGTCAGGATCATAATGAACACAATGCACTGATGGTCAGAGTCTATCATGATATGGGCTGATCTGGGTCTGTCAGGATCAATAATGTTGAGTTAGATCAAGAGCATAACAAGGAGCAGCCATAGACCCTGATCTGTTTGTGTTTTATGTGATGACAGGCCTAGATTAATGTTATGGCTCAGTTGTTATGGCATTGGATTCATGACTAGAGGGGTAGCTTCTCTGTTGAATCATCCTAGAATTGTTCCTTTGGTCTTTCCTTAGGCAATGCACTAGCCTTGGCATGATCTAATGCTTATTAGGCAATGCACTAGCCTTGGCATAATCTAATGCTTATTAGGCAATGCACTAGCCTTGGCATGATCTAATGCTTATTAGGCAATGCACTAGCCTTGGCATGATCTAATGCTTATTAGGCAATGCACTAGCCTTGGCATGATCTAATGCTTATTAGGCAATGCACTAGCCTTGACATGATCTAATGCTTATTAGAAATAATGCTGTGCCAGAAAACACCAAAAACAAATGCATTGATTGAAGTTGCTTGGTTATGCATCAGATTATCTGCATATGCAAGATATATTTATAGTTTTGTTGTAAACATAACATATACCAAATATTCATTAAATGTATTGGAATAGAATTAGAATATTTCATTGAATGTATTGGGATAGGATTGGAATATTCATTGAATATATTTGAATATGATTAGAATATTTACCGAATAGAATTTAGTAGGATTAGAATATTCTTTGAATGTAATGGAATATTAGAATATTTCATTGAATGTATTGGGATAGGATTGGAATATTCATTGAATATATTTTCAATTTGATTAGAATTTAGAATATTCATTGAATTTATGAATGGATTATAATTAGAATATTTCATTGAATGTATTGGGATAGGATTGGAATAGTCATTGAGTATATTGGAATATGATTAGAATATTTTATGAATAGAATTTAATAGGATTAGAATATTCAGTGAATGTATTGGTTTGTTTGATTAGGATTTTTAAAGTAGCTTTAACAATTTTTCAGTCATATTGCTACGATGTCTGCAGTGAGGCAGTTTATAGTGATGTCTAGCACATGGGCATCATGCAGCAGATATGTAGCATGATGTCCCATCCAGTCACATTATCCTGACACCAGGCCGACCAGTCCTAACACTATGCTCTTAATGCTGAGCGTCAAGTGAGGCAGCTGTTAGTACCATTTTTGTAAGTCTTTGGTATGACTCGGCTGGGGATCAAACCCACGATCTCCCACTTCCACGGTGGACGCTCTAACCACTAGGTCACCAGTGCGGTTAATGAATGTATTGGAATATTCATTGAACTAGGATTAGAGTATTGATAATATTTAATAAATGTATTGTTACGTATATTTGATATGTCATTTATATTTATTTTTATTTTTGTTTGTTTGTTAGATTTAAATTTGGCATTTTAAGTTTTAAGATGCGTTCATTGAAGGGGGTGGGGTGACCTGTCCTTTATAGAGTAAACACCAGGTGTTGACCTCATTTCTGACCTGGTTTCAGAGTTGTAAACAAGCTTTTAAAATGATTGGTTCATTTCAAGGACATTGTGAAGTTTTTTTTATAAACATCTTTCTAATTTTAGTTGGGTCATATACTGGGTATGTGAGTTTTTGAACGTAAATTTGTTCTGATAGTTTCTAGGAGATCACGTAACCCCTTGTTTACGTAAAAAACATATAAACTATGTTTTGGGAGCAAGCTATTGAGTAGAAAATTGGGCTGTTAGAATATTAAGTTGTCTTTTTGAGTTATTTTAAATTACCTTGTACTGGAAATTGTGTCAATTCGTTTGGATCAAGAGGAATTATTTTGTTATTTATCTGAAAAAGAATTGTGCTAATAGAGATTTTTATTAACAAGAACTGATTTCATCAAGTGACATTGTTTTCCATATTGGATACATTGCTGGAATTTGAACTTAGAATTATTTGGACATTTTATTACCAGGACTTTTGCAATTTCTCTAGTGGATAATATTTTGAATTATATTTGGATTAATTTTGGAATTTATTCTTAAAACCGTAAGTTTATTTTTTCTTGTCTGAAAAATATTTGTACTCAATAAATTGTTTATTAAGTTTTACAAGCTTGTTATTTTCACTCTTTCTATGTTACTGTTTATTCGAACCTAAGCACGTAACAGTATCAAATCTATTACCTTTTCTTCATCTACGTTGGTATTTATTGTCATCCCTACCACCAGCCAAGCCACTTGTAAAGCACAGTGAACTAAGTCATCTAATTAAATAACATTATTAAGTCTTGAGTAAACTTTTTGATTATTAGTTAACCTAGGGCACTACGTGGTCAAGTGATCAAAGGCATTCACCATTACAGATCACTCACACAACTCATCTGTCGGTGTGAGCTTGAGTTTCAATAGAACCAACATGAGAAAGCTTGCCAGTTTATTCTCAGTGATTTTTCCCAGGTTCTTTCTCTACTGAATATATTAGCTTCTATGCATAGACTATCATTTGCCAAGAAATGGCATTCAGGGCCACAAAATGAAAAAAACCTGAATTATTGCAGGAGTATATAATAGTCTTTTTATTCTTTGTATTCTTACTGTAAGACACATTGTATAAAACAACACAAGTCTTGTATTATAGATTGTTTGTATTACTCTTTCAGCTGGGAGGATTCGGATTGCCATTCTTTGTTCTTGGAAGTATGGTGATTGTGACAGGCCTTTCTGTTGCTGCTGTTATGCCATCTATTGATCGTAAGACAAATTTATGTTGACATCCCATATTTAGACATTTTAATTAAAATGGGGTAGGGGAAGAATCAGTGATACTTTATTTTCTGACAACAGGTGGCATTATTCAATTTCCTCATTAAAAAAAAATAAAAATATAAAATATTCCCTTAGATTGCACTTTGTGTTTTCCTTGTTCCATGCAAATAATCATCCTTATTTTCTTGATAATGATCAGCCTCATGTTCTTCCCAAGCTTCCAGCAGGGAATGATAATAAATGTCCACTTTTTCTCCCTAAGCCCCCAACAGGGAATGCCTACTTATTTTTCCTAAACCTCCAACATACAATAATGATAAATACAGTAGTCCCCCTCTTATATGCCCACCCCTTCTTATATAGGATGGGTGGCCTTTCCAGAGGGGGACTACATTTTTTATGAGATGTACATGTATATGTAATGTACATTGTAAGAATGCTACATACTTCAGAATATTTAATATCTTCGTTTAAAAGTAACATTAATCAGTAAAAGGTTCTTTTTGTTATAATAACAAACTTATTTCAACTGAATATACATTAATAGTTCTTTTTCTTGGCATAAGTTTGATATGCGACTGGGTATTAATGTCATGCACATTGCAAATGCATTCCAGAACGTCATTTACATCTTTGTACATACATAATTATCTTTCCATTTGCTTCATTTTTCCACTGCTGCTGAATAACCTTCTTATTGGTTATGACTTTGTTTATTCGAGTCATTTCAACATAAACTTGTTTTTATCGAGTCTTTTCGTATTAAAATATGTAATAACGTTATACACAGTAAGGTATACAGATTTCATTGCTGGTACAAAAATTACTAAACAAGTTCATAAGTAAACCCTGCTCAATAAGAATCTTACTGTAATAAAAAATTTCTTAAAAATGTAGCCTTATATTATTCTTCTGAATCCCTTGCTAAGTCACAAACAAGAATAGAAATATGTGCATTATACTGCGTAAGCTACATAGCAAACATTAAAAAAAAATAGACGTGATAGTACAATAGTGATATTTTATATACAAGAAATTATTAAACTTATATAGCTCAAAAAAAATAATAAAACCTTACATACCTTATAGCTCACTGACAAGACAATCCATAATTGAAGGCATTTGGTTCTTCCCATCGAAAGCACTTCACATGTGCGGCATAGGATGGACGGACCGTACTCACCATTTCGAAATACAAGACAACATTAATCACCCTCGGGTATTGTTGTACACACAAAATGAAACTCGAGTATATTTATTTAATAAATAAAAGCATTTATACAATTCCATGACAGTTTTACACCAGGAAAATAGTTGAATCGTTATGTGATAGTGTTCCAAACTTTTGCGTTCGGGGATAGGTTTTCTTAGGGTTTTAGGTCTCAACAGGTGTGGAATTTGTAGTAAATTAACAGTGAGAAAATAGGATCGTCTGGCACAGACTGAGTTGAAAAATATTTGGGTATTGAAGTCATGGTTGACTTGTTGGAGGTTAGTAAGAGAAGGTGTCTCTGAATAACGCAGTCTCTAACCTCGTGATGTGTACAGGTGTACCAAGGTCTATTGGGAGAACATGTGTCCTGGTGGAAACGCAATCTCCAGACCAGAGTTGTAATGTAAAGAGGAATGGTTCTGTGTGACATTTGTTGTCTGTTGTTAGAGACCTATGCTTAGAGAAGTGTGTTTATTACAGTCAATTTCGAGGAGTTCGTGAGGGAGTTTGAACCCGACTAAGTGGTTGAAACATTATTTCAGGTTGGATTCAACTTGATTAAACTTTGTATAGGTTTTGTTGTTGTATATAATCATATTGGTAATCGTTTATCGGGTGTGGGGTTGAATTTAGAAGAAAGAAAAAAAAAACAAAAAAAAAAAACAACAAAACAAAACATCAAATTGTGATTTAGACCACAGAAATGTGACATTTGTGCCACTCGTGGACGAGTGATCTTTTAAAGGTGGGGGTAATGTAATAAATTTGGAGTATGTGTATTTGACAGCATCCCGTTTTTAATTTGTGCGAGTATTTGGTCTTCGGTGCCATGGAAACTTTACTAGCCCGAAATAGTTAGCCAGTTAGTAGGAGCAAACATCACAGAGCCGAGTGTTAGTGAATTTGAACCATGCTGGGGTCGTTAGTAGTGAATTTGGGTACAAGCCGAATGACTGTCCCTGGAGTAACATAGTCCATATTAAAATTTCGCGGGGTATAAAAGTGATGTGATTGAAATGGCAGTATTTATGGGGGGAATATAATGGAATCAATAAGTTGGAACTTGGTAGGTACCATTTATGTGTCCATAGTGGAAAATGGGCGTATGTATATGAGCGTGATACGCCGGAAATTCTGTGGATTGACTGGCCTAGGGTCGCGCAGTTAAATATTTCCCAGTTAGTAAGGGAATACTAGTGGAATTTCTATGCGGTACGGAAATAGGATGATAAAGAAGAAAAACCATAAACCATGCTAAGGTGCGGTTAATGGACTCTTGGGCAAGTTGTCTCCTCTGGGTCTCCAATTGATTATTGCAAAGATTATTAATTATAGCAGACACGTCTTTCTTTCCATTTTACAACTCAAGTTGTATGGAAGTCTTTGGAAATTTGGGGAAAACATATGACTTCCAGCGTGGCTCGCGCCAGGGTTTTGCCACCGCTCGGTCAAGTGAATACCCCTGTGCGTGTAACAAGTATTACAGTGTTAAATCTTATATTGATGGCTGACTATACAGTATTACAGTGTTTAATCTTATACTGATGGCTAACTATATAGTATTACAGTGTTAAATCTTATACATATGGCTGACTATACAGTATTACAGTGTTAAATCTTATACTGATGGCTGACTATACAGTATTACAGTGTTAAATCTTAGTAAATCAGTCATTTATACTGATGGCTGACTATACAGTATTACAGTGTTAAATCTTATACTGATGGCTGACTATACAGTATTACAGTGTTAAATCTTAGTAAATCAGTCACTTATACTGATGGCCGACTATACAGTATTACAGTGTTAAATCTTATACTGATGGCTGACTATACAGTATTACAGTGTTAAATCTTAGTAAATCAGTCACTTATACTGATGGCTGACTATACAGTATTACAGTGTTAAATCTTATACCGATGGCTGACTATACAATATTACAGTGTTAAATCTTAGTAAATCAGTTTTGATTGTGACATTGGAATGATTGTTAAGGGCAGTGTCTTAAATACTTTATATGATGCATAATAAAACTACATGCATAAATCAGCTAGTTTGAGTTGTGAATATTATATGTTTAATCATTCTTTATAAGCCATATGCTGGTTCAGCAAGTTCTTTATTAAATAGTAATTCGCTTCAAACAGGAAGATTTAGCTAGAGTGTACTTGTCACAAATATTACAGGTTATATAACAGTTAGTTAGGAGATGCATTACAATGCTGGAAAATATTGTTTTTCTGATAGTGCTAAAAATGTTTTTCTGACAGTGCTAAAAATGTTTTTTCTGACAGTGCTAAAAATGTTTTTCTGACAGTGCTAAAAATGTTTTTCTGACAGTGCTAAAAATGTTTTTCTGACAGTGCTAAAATTGTTGACTAAATTGTGATACTTTATAGATCTAATAATCTTCCCTATGAACAAGAACGGAAAATCTGAGTCAGTGGATAAGACATGAGTCGGTACAATGCTTACCAAGTAACATTCATTGATCTTCTCTGCAGGATGGGTTTTACATCCATTTACACCACAATGTCAGCTTCCTATAATGTGGTAACAGTTTCAAGTCAATGTGCAATGTTCACTTGAATTTGTGGTGAAAATAGCTATGATCACTTGATGTAATGAAATCTTTTGTAACTGACATCATTTTGTACCAAGCTTTTCAACAGTATCCGTGGTAGAATTGTAATTAAGAAAACTTTTGATTGTATGTGTGGTTGAATTGTAATTAAGACAAGTTTTGAGTGTATCTGTGGTAGAATTGTAATTAAGAAACGTTTGCATATCACCTTATCTACTTTTGGGATAAAATAAACTTATCTGCCATGAATAATGTTTGAGAAAATTATGTCTCTTGTGTCAGAAAAAATGTTGATGTTTGATATTGGGACATTTCTGTGAAATCTTCATTATCTGTCTATTAACAGAAGGCCAGAAGCTGTATGACGGGTCAGTTTTGACCCTTTTGAAGAGCCCACTGGTGTTGGTGACCCTTTTGGTAATTATGTCCTGTTCCTCTACTCTGGGCTTCATGGATCCAACCTTAGCAGACCATCTTGCACAGGTAGGAATGTTTTCTTGTTAATTTGTCTGAGAAAAAGATCGATATTATTTTTGCAATGGTGTAATTGTCATTGGTTGCATAGGTCTGAATTTTTATCTGCAGTTCTCTTAACATTTTCCATAATACTTGATGGATGCATTGATCAAGAGGAGTACTTATTGTTAGAAAACAATGAACTGTTGATTCCATAAATTCAAAAAGTGGGGCCAAATGGCCCCTACAAAGTCTCTGGTTGCATTTAGGACATGTGAACATGAAAATACCCTGAAATGTAAGATTTCTTGCAGAATTTCAATTCTCTGTGGGGAGAATTATGTTACAGTCCCAGTTGTCACTGAACAGATATGTTGTCCTATTGACTGTTGTGTCACATCTAGTATTGGAGCAGAAGTAACCAAAAGACTGTGAGCTGTGCAAAATTATACTTATCATAAAGAAATGTTTTCAAATTTGTGTAAGCTGGCTAAGCTAAATAGGTATATTAATATATTAATGCTTATACAATTTGAGGCAACCTCATTTAAAGATTTTAATTTCAATAGGGATTTAACAGAGTGGAGCAGGAAGAAAGAAAGATGGATATTGAAGTGTTATGTAAATATTAAACTATGGCAAGTCTCCCCTCCATGTTTGTGTTTCTCGTTTTTGTGACAAGGGGGCAATTTCGCCCATTATGATATAATTCTGGGAACATTTTCTGAGCAATTAAACATGACACAATTTTTTAGTGTTTATTACAGTCCAAACACCTAAAAAATCTTCCTGTATTTGACCTCATATTCTCCATATTCCAGCAGTAAGGTAAACATTTAGCAGCTTATTCTGTACACATGTCAGTTGTCTTTGAAAAATGGCTCTGCCATACATGGTGGAATATTTCGGGACCCTGGTTGACTGGTTCTTGCTGGTTTCTTTAATGTGTTGATAGAACACGTAAAAATGCCATGTTTGGGATTATTAATGAAATTTTTAAAACAAATCTTGTAATTTTCAAAAGTGGTAAGTTTCAACTGCAAAACTGTGTGTGTGGGAGATGACCTTAAAACGGTATTTTTGGCCTGCTGTCCATAGAATCACAGGTATAGGGAACAAATATCACCAGACTTATGCATATACCATCACAAAGAGAAAATCTGGACTAGAAAACTGCAAAGAGCTTGTTACGAGTGAAACTTCATAATCATGGTGAATTTCATCAGTGGACACATAGCAGTAAATTTGTGAAGAAAACTAAAAGTGATTGTGAACTATAAAAAAAAAAAAAAAAGAGTCTTTGTTTAAAACTATGGATATAAAACTCTTCCTTTTTCGTTTAATTGACAGTACATTGCTATCAGTATCTCATTCATGTTCAAAACATGCTGTTTAATTATAATATGAAAAGAAAAAAATTTTATGGCAAAAATAAAAATATACTTGTTTTGCTTGTTTTGCTTTCAGTGCCCTAAAAATGAATACAATTTGTGTTAATCAGAAATTCTCCTGATTTCAGAGCTTCTGTTGATCAAAATAAATCGACCGGTTTGATCCTTGACCTAGTTCTGTCATGTACAGCTGTTATTTCGCTGGAAGTTCTTTGTTTATTCCACCACAAAACACATCATTAATCACCTTTTGTACTTTTCAGTTTAAACTCGAAACATGGGTGGTTGGTTTTATATTTCTGATTGCTCCAGCAGTGTATGCCATGACAGCTCCTGTCTGGGGATGGCTGGGAGATACAAAAGTGAGTACTGTTTATAATCATTGTGTATAATTCATTTTAAGTACAGTGAAATAAAAAGGTGAGTGCTATTTGAACTCACTTTTGGAATTGATTTAGGTGAAGTGAATATTATTTAGTATTCTTTCTCTGGACTGACACACATGTGATGTGATGTGGAACTCTTTTACTAAATAAATTCAATTTGAATTGCATTAGCAATTCATAAAATTTGCATTTGAGCTAATCAAGTGTGAAAAGTACTATCCATTTTTAGAACCATGTAAGTAAATGTTATCTGCAGTATAATATTTTTTGTCTGAAAGATTGAACAGTCCTTTCTGTCCATGTTTTTTCCTATAGACAAGATGAAACTCCATTTTAATATAGATCATAGAAACTATCAAGGCTTCACGAGTTGTGAGTCAGTACACCAGAATCTTAGTATGATATAACAAGGCCGTGTTATAATAATGCATCCTGTTGTACAGACTGCTTTGTCTACAGACACTACAAAGCAGTCATGGTAGACAGTAGGCAGTGTTACTTTATTACAGCTTGCTTTGTCTGCAGACACTACAAAGCAGTCATGGTAGACAGTAGGCAGTGTTACTTTATTACAGCCTGCTTTGTCTGCAGACACTACAAAGCAGTCATGGTAGACAGTAGGCAGTGTTACTTTATTACAGCCTGCTTTGTCTGCAGACACTACAAAGCAGTCATGGTAGACAGTAGGCAGTGTTACTTTATTACAGCCTGCTTTGTCTGCAGACACTACAAAGCAGTCATGGTAGACAGTAGGCAGTGTTACTTTATTACAGTCTGCTTTGTCTGCAGACACTACAAAGCAGTCATGGTAGACAGTAGGCAGTGTTACTTTATTACAGCCTGCTTTGTCTGCAGACACTACAAAGCAGTCATGGTAGACAGTAGGCAGTGTTACTTTATTACAGCCTGCTTTGTCTGCAGACACTACAAAGCAGTCATGGTAGACAGTAGGCAGTGTTACTTTATTACAGCCTGCTTTGTCTGCAGACACTACAAAGCAGTCATGGTAGACAGTAGGCAGTGTTATTTTATTACAGCCTGCTTTGTCTGCAGACACTACAAAGCAGTCATGGTAGACAGTAGGCAGTGTTATTTTATTACAGCCTGCTTTGTCTGCAGACACTACAAAGCAGTCATGGTAGACAGTAGGCAGTGTTATTTTATTACAGCCTGCTTTGTCTGCAGACACTACAAAGCAGTCATGGTAGACAGTAGGCAGTGTTATTTTATTACAGCCTGCTTTGTCTGCAGACACTACAAAGCAGTCATGGTAGACAGTAGGCAGTGTTATTTTATTACAGCCTGCTTTGTCTGCATACACTACAAAGCAGTCATGGTAGACAGTAGGCAGTGTTACTTTATTACAGCCTGCTTTGTCTGCAGACACTACAAAGCAGTCATGGTAGACAGTAGGCAGTGTTATTTTATTACAGCCTGCTTTGTCTGCAGACACTACAAAGCAGTCATGGTAGACAGTAGGCAGTGTTACTTTATTACAGCCTGCTTTGTCTGCAGACACTACGAAGCAGTCATGGTAGACAGTAGGCAGTGTTACTTTATTACAGCCTGCTTTGTCTGCAGACACTACGAAGCAGTCATGGTAGACAGTAGGCAGTGTTATTTTATTACAGCCTGCTTTGTCTGCAGACACTACAAAGCAGTCATGGTAGACAGTAGACAGTGTTATTTTATTACGGCCTGCTTTGTCTGCAGACACTACAAAGCAGTCATGGTAGACAGTAGGCAGTGTTATTTTATTACAGCCTGCTTTGTCTGCAGACACTACAAAGCAGTCATGGTAGACAGTAGACAGTGTTATTTTATTACAGCCTGCTTTGTCTGCAGACACTACAAAGCAGTCATGGTAGACAGTAGGCAGTGTTATTTTATTACAGCCTGCTTTGTCTGCAGACACTACAAAGCAGTCATGGTAGACAGTAGGCAGTGTTATTTTATTACAGCCTGCTTTGTCTGCAGACACTACAAAGCAGTCATGGTAGACAGTAGGCAGTGTTACTTTATTACAGCCTGCTTTGTCTGCAGACACTACAAAGCAGTCATGGTAGACAGTAGGCAGTGTTATTTTATTACAGCCTGCTTTGTCTGCAGACACTACAAAGCAGTCATGGTAGACAGTAGGCAGTGTTATTTTATTACAGCCTGCTTTGTCTGCAGACACTACAAAGCAGTCATGGTAGACAGTAGGCAGTGTTATTTTATTACAGCCTGCTTTGTCTGCAGACACTACAAAGCAGTCATGGTAGACAGTAGGCAGTTTTATTTTATTACAGCCTGCTTTGTCTACAGACACTACAAAGCAGTCATGGTAGACAGTAGGCAGTGTTATTTTATTACAGCCTGCTTTGTCTGCAGACACTACAAAGCAGTCATGGTAGACAGTAGGCAGTGTTATTTTATTACAGCCTGCTTTGTCTGCAGACACTACAAAGCAGTCATGGTAGACAGTAGGCAGTGTTATTTTATTACAGCCTGCTTTGTCTGCAGACACTACAAAGCAGTCATGGTAGACAGTAGGCAGTGTTATTTTATTACAGCCTGCTTTGTCTGCAGACACTACAAAGCAGTCATGGTAGACAGTAGGCAGTGTTATTTTATTACAGCCTGCTTTGTCTGCAGACACTACAAAGCAGTCATGGTAGACAGTAAGCAGTGTTATTTTATTACAGCCTGCTTTGTCTGCAGACACTACAAAGCAGTCATGGTAGACAGTAGGCAGTGTTATTTTATTACAGCCTGCTTTTTCTGCAGACACTACAAAGCAGTCATGGTAGACAGTAGGCAGTTTTATTTTATTACAGTCTGCTTTGTCTACAGACACTACAAAGCAGTCATGGTAGACAGTAGGCAGTGTTATTTTATTACAGCCTGCTTTGTCTGCAGACACTACAAAGCAGTCATGGTAGACAGTAGGCAGTTGTTGCAAAAGATTAAAGAAAATGTCAGTAATGGACATGTGTTTTTCAGAAGGGTTACTAATAGCATTGCCAAATACAGTTTTTTGCCAGAAAATCTTGGTTACTATTCACAATTTACAGGTGGTTGCTGTTAAGAGTGTGTTTATATAAATAAATACAATCTATACATGATGATTGTGGTCATAAATTACGGTTGGTTGCTTATTGCAGCGGTTGCAAAAACAGGTTTTTCTGTATATATTATCAATATTTTTCACATTATGCAATTTTTATGTTAAAAGTTGTTATAACAAAAAATATGTATAGAAAGAAGTATAATACTAGGTGTAATACAAAAATACAAAAGAAATTTCAAAGCATATTATGAGGAATCTCTTATACTTTTTTTAAAACTTATTTGAATTGACATTACTGTTACACAAGTATCAATAAGTTAATTAAGTTAATTAATCTGTTAATTACATTTCTTGTTTTTGTATTATAGGGTCTGACATTCTGGATGACTAGCATTGGAACTTTTTTCTCAGCATTTAACCTTCTTCTTCTTGGACCAGCACCATTCCTTCCATTTATACCTGAGTAAGCATTTCACAAAAATTGATTTTTTTAAAAACTTTAATATATGTGTACCTTGGTTTCTAATTAGATATACACCAAATTCAAGCAGCTGAGGTTGTGTGAAAATGATTTTAATAAGGTAAATTTACTTTTTTAAAACTATTTACATTCTATCCTTTGATATTGGTCCTAGCAATAGGATTCATACTACTTTCATTGATACATGAGAATTATAACTGTCCTTCATCCAATAGACTTTAATATTTATAGATATTCGATCTGAAGAATTCAATTAAAGTCAATAACATAGACATTTGATATAGATCAAGCTGACAGGCAGTTGTCACAAATTTGTGTATTAGTTAAGTTGCAGTTGCTTCCATTTTAAAGTTTGAACATGTGTCAGTTGCAACCAGATACCAATGGAAAAAAGCTGCCCAGCTAGATTATATATAGTATACTTCATACACAAAGGTATCTCAGCCGGATTATGTGTCGTGTGCTTTGTGCACTAATGTATCTCAGCTAGTTTGTGTGTTATGTGCTTTGTACACTAATGTATCTCAGCTGTTTTTGTGTGTTATGTGCTTTGTGCACTTATGGATCTCAGCTAGGTTGTGTGTTGTGTGTTGTGTACTTCATACACTAATGTATCTCAGCTAGATTATGTGTTGTGTGCTTTGTACACTAATTTATCATAGATTATGTGTCGTGTGCATTGTACACTAATGTATCTCAGCTGTTTTTGTGTGTTATGTGCTTTGTGCACTTATGGATCTCAGCTAGGTTATGTGTTGTGTACTTCATACACTAATGTATCTCAGCTAGATTATGTGCTGTGTGCTTTGTACACTAATTTATCATAGATTATGTGTCGTGTGCTTTGTACACTAATGTATCTCAGCTAGTTTATGAGTCATGCTTTGAACACTAATTTATCATAGCTAGATTATGTGTGGTTTACTTCATACACTAATGTTTCTTAGCTAGATTATGTGTGGTTTACTTCATACACGTTTCTTAGCTAGATTATGTGTGATTTACTTCATACACTAATGTTTCTTAGCTAGATTATGTGTGATTTACTTCATACACTAATGTTTCTTAGCTAGATTATGTGTGGTTTACTTCATACACTAATGTATCTCAGCTAGATTATGCAGTTTTGCAAACCTTACTTTTCTTATCTCAGTGAAGGTGTCCGCATGCTCAGAACTACTTTAAACAAAAAAAGAAACCCTTGTTGTCTTCTGCTGTGCCTGATGTATTTGTTATCTGTTTTAAAATCAAACAGCAACAACAAAAAATATATAACAAAACATGGTAACTTAAGGTTGATTCATCTTTGAGAGCTCACCATACAGAAACATTTCGAGAGAGACAAAGACATGCACTCATACCTTTCAAGCTTTTTGGTATTAAGCTAGTTCATTCCACATGGCATGGTCATTTTCCTATATGCAGCCTTAGCTCAGTCAATTTTCAGGTCTGTGTGTAGCTAAAGCAATCTAACTAGTTTTAAATACTTCGTGTGAAATAAATTATATACTGTTAGCTACATTTAATGACGTTGAATTGAATTGTGTTTCCCCACAACGCTTTGACATAATCATGAAGCTTTTTTTCACTAAATTACATCATACACATAAAAGTGTTCGGATTACGCTTTTCCGATATATATACCCCTAAAACAAATGAATAATTTGTTTTATTTTTCATTTTTATTAACACCCCATTAATTCCTCAGACCATATTCTAGAACAGATGTCTTCTATGTAACTACGACATAAGAGTGTGATTGTCCATAGATTTAACTTGTAATCCTTGCTCGCAGATTCTTTGTTCAAATTCATATCTGGTACAATACCAGTCTGTAAATATTTGGCGCTAAAAGTCGTCAGATTTATTCTAGTCAATGAGTGCATTAGAGCAAAAATGTTTTAAAATTAAATTAACAGATGGATTAAAAAACATGAAATTCATATCTGGTACAATACCAGTCTGTAAATATTTGGCGCTAAAAGTCGTCAGATTTATTCTAGTCAATGAGTGCATTAGAGCAAAAATGTTTTAAAATTAAATTAACAGATGGATTAAAAAACATGAAAAATCGATTCAGAGATGAATACATGAATTACATATTACAGATTTCCATTTTTGGGCAGCTTCATTCTCCTTGCAGGCTGTGTGGAAAGGATTTTAATATTGGTCATGCTGGTAAAACAAAGAAAACCTTGAATTAGCTCATTTTACTAACTCCAATACTTGGTAACTTCTCATTTTACAGGAGAACTAAATTGTCGACTCAATGTTATAAATGCTAAGGCATTATGTGCCAAGTTCTTAATAGAACACTGACTACCCCTAGCAGTAGAAAGACTACATTTGGTCCTTTGTTTAAACAGATGTGTCCCGATTCCAAAATTGCAGAAATTATGCATGTGCCAAAACCATCATCCAATATTGTTAGGTGTTTAGCAGAAGATACTTCACTTAAAATTGCAGAAGCCATGAATATTGGGCAGTTTATTATTGCAAAAAAACAAGAGTAGTGATTATGTACAGTACCCAGTCTGTGCAAGAGACTTTGACAATGAAAAGGGCAAAGTCAGAGTGCTCATCTTTCATTACCAGAATTAACAGTAGATTCCACTGGAGAAAATTTTTTTTATTTGCTTGATAATGCTTTGAATAAATATAGGTGGGCAGAACTGTGTGGGCTTTTCAGCTGATACTGCATCAGTGATGACTGGAATTCATAAAGGAGTTGCATTCTATATTTTTAAAAAATGTCTCCATCATTGTTGATATCAGGTTATATGATGCAGGACAGGCTGCTTTTAAATTAGAAGAACTCCCGAAGTATCAAGTTGGCACTCTACCTGACAATGTACTTCATTTGGATAGTTTTTTTCTCATCTTATTTCCCAGCTAAAAGACATAATAACTGGAAGATATAAATTTCCTCTTCTTTGACAGGTTATGAAAGGAATATTGGTTCTTTACCATTCTAATGCTGACTGTGAATGATTGTTCAGCATTGTTAACAAAAGCAAAACTTAATTCAGATCCAGGCTACGTAACCCATCACTTAGTGCTCTCATCGTCGTCATCATCATCATCATCATCATCATCATCATCACTCTCTTCACCTAGTGTGGTCATCACTGTGCTGCTGAACATCTGACTAGTTCCCTCCACTTCGTGCTCTACTTGTGTGCAAAACATTCATCGTCTCAGCTGGTACAAAGTGTTTTGAAATGCAGTATGATGGTCTGTTGCGTTTTAAAGCTCTAAGTGTTATATATGAAAACTTGAAGCAGTAATTGATATTAAAAGAACAGAGGGTTAAATAAATCATTTTGTACATATAATTGTTATAGAATATCATAGAATTGTTATCATGTTATTTGTGGATTACTCTTTTTGTCCATTACACTTTTTTCTCGCCAGGGGTTGGCATGTATGGGTATATGCATCCAAGGACTTAGCAATGTGGTAATCAAAACAAAATGTACAGATAAGCAATTAATCAGATTTAATTACACAGCATAAGGTTGTTGAAATTATCAAGGATTGCTTTTTAATGGCATATAACAAACAAAATTCTACGTGGTTTAGCCATGTTGTCAGACAGTCATCATTTATTTAGTCAACCAGTGAATCATATAGACCATTTTCAAATTTTACAAAATGACTCCATTTGTTGATACTGGATTAAAAAAGAGTTATGTTTTCAGGGAATTTAGCTGAAAAATTCTTGAAGTTTGAAATGTATAAAGATGCTGCTAAATGACATGTACATGTGTGTACTTATAGAACAACATATGGTCTTGACCTTACCTTACATTATTTTGGAGTAAAGTATTGAATTTAGATCTATCCTGAAATGAATGTAACAGGTGCTTCTTTGTGAACATTTTCCTTAGGAATTATTTTAGATTTACTGTCATGTATGCAATTATATCAGATTGTACTGTATCAATACATTACTTATTCACTGGTATATCACTCTGCTTAAAATCAATTGCATTATCAGTATTTTCTCTAGTTAATATTTATTGTTTAAAATGTAATCTGTTAAGATATACCATTGAGTTTTGTACATTTGTACCCTCCACACACCATTTCTTTCGCCAAGGGATGTGTAGGCATCAATTTCTGTACATACCTGACTTTGTTGCAATATTGTTCAATACATTACATAGTACATTGACACTCTGTGGACCCTTTCCATCATACTATTGTAGGGTTTACCTGTTTTTGCCATTCTAAATGAAATCGGGGTTTCAGATAAGGTGACAATACATATCAAATGCAGTGTGTACAGTAACCATTTTGACAATGCTGTGAATGACTGTATCACAACAAATATATATTTAATCCTTTGTAACTTTGACCACTTAGGAGGGTCTGCGGGCAAAATGCAGACTTGTTTTACACAAGCACAAAAAAAAGAATGAATCTGTCTTCTGGTTTCCTAAATGTTTCAGGGTATTGTTGTATGCTAGAGATCATAAACCAGACTAAATAACATGTCCTTAACTGCCATTATAGTACTGAACTCCATGTACATCAGTATTACAATGAACCATGCTATCTTTAACTACATGTACATCAGTATTACAATGAACCATGCTATCTTTAACTCCATGTACATCAGTATTACAATGAACCATGCTATCTTTAAGGAGTGCTTGTTTTTGAGTGGGGAATTGTATCAATTTTGTATCAACAAGATTTCTTCTACAACTTCCAAAGCCAAAACATGTTTAGTAGTCTGATTAAAAGTATATCCCAGTATAATAAAGCTATGTACCGTGTTTAATAAATGAACCCATCTGAATCTACAATTAACAAAATTAGCTATTTAATATGGTATTTACTAAATGGCTCTTTTAATCTATAACCATGACAATTAACACATTGAATAATTGTTGTTTGTACAATTCACATTGAAGGATTCCCTTTTAATTTTGACATGGTTTTTCTTTTCAGTGCATTGTATATAAACATCATATCACTTTTGCTAATTGGGCTTCTCATTGGCTGTGCAGTTATTCCAACATTTAAGGCTCTGATTCTAGGTACCAAGTAAGTATGATCTTTGATTGTTCTTGAAGTGTAATGTAATTGAGGGATACAAGTCAAATTTGTGGATTGAAATATTTTAGTGGCAGTTTGATTGTGGCTAATTGAATTTTAGCACTGACATGTTAATGGAGTTAGTAAAACAAATATTTGCAATATTAACACTGTGAGTAATGTCATAGTTCTCAACACATGTGCAGCTGCAATACACTCTGGAGAATTAACATATTGCCAAAGGAGAAGTAACCACACCTATTCATTTGTATACTACTTCATACAAAGTAAAATTGGTTCCATTTTACATTCACTATATTACTAGATGTACCAATATGTATTAGTATGAACACAAAGTATTACAAAATACACAAATGTGGATTAGTAAGCATTACCAGATACGCCAATATGAATTAGAGCAAACACCAAATTATGAACACTAAGCATTACCAGATACACCAATATGAATTAGAATAAACACCAAATTATGAACACTAAGTATTACTAGATGTACCAATATGCATTAGTATGAACACTAAGTATTACCAGATACACCTATATGAATTAGAATGATCACCAGTTATTACCAGATACACCAATATGAATTAGAATGAACACATTATTACCAGATACACCAATATGAATTAGAATGAACATCAAATATAACCAGATACACCAATATGAAATAGAATGAACATCAAAAATTACCAGATACACCAATATGAATTAGAATGAACATCAAATATTACCAGATACACCAATATGAAATAGAATGAACATCAAATATTACCAGATACACCAATATGAATTAGAATGAACAACAAATATTACCAAATACACCAATATGAATTAGAATGAACAACAAATATTACCAAATACACCAATATGAATTAGAATAAACATCAAATATTACCAAATACACCAATATGAAATAGAATGAACATCAAATATTACCAGATACACCAATATGAATTAGAATGAACAACAAATATTACCAAATACACCAATATGAATTAGAATAAACATCAAATATTACCAAATACACCAATATAAATTGATATGAATAGTATAGGTATATACTGAAAGTTTGTTAAATATTGCCTGCAAAATTATAAAGTTATGCCCATTTCAGTTTGATTGTGTTCTTTAATGAAAGTTAGCTAGGTTATGGAAATAATAGTGTGTCAGAAAGTAGGTGGAAATTTAATTTTTTTGTGGCACTATGTCACAGAGAAGACAATGCGGTTACAATTTTTTAAAGAGTTTTAAATCTTACATTGCAGCAAATTTTGACATTGAAAAAATTCAGGAAGTGTGTTACGATCACAGATGTGTTAAAAAGTTTAAAGGATATTTACTTTTCAAACTCCAAGGGATTTATAAAAGACATCATAGGAAAATGTCTTTAAGCAGATTAAGATATTTATTGACTTTACTGGTATCATGCTCTGAATTATAATTTGTAATCTTATTTGTATATCCATACAATGGTAAAAATTAACTTTGGTAATGTTTTAAACTGTTCAGTCACATACACAAGTAATATAGAGAAAACTAACCTTGTACTTAGGACTTCATCAGGAGACTGATTTAAGCTCTGTTGACTGATAATGGAATGGTGAGCGATGTTAACAGATTGTCCCAGAAATATGCCAGGTTGTAACAGACTCTTTCCCTGTTTAGTATTGGTTTGTGTACACTGATGTAGATATAATGTTAATCCCCAGACAGATGACAGTTCACCCAAAGGATAAGTCTGATGATAAGAAATATATGTGTGGACATATCTATCACATTAAGTGTGAAGGACATGGTGAAAGTCAGTGCCATCATGACCATGGGACAACGGAATAAAGATTTAATGACCATAGAAGAACAAGTTCATGCTAGTCTGACCTAATGTGATAACAAGACAGGTTTGAGGGGTAAAAAATAACTTCTCAGAAAAATTGACAATATTTGACAGAAAACATTTTGGTCAAAGGGGATTTCAGATTTGTTCAGATTATTCCAGTTTGCCATCAAATGTAGTTGCCATTACTAAACAAAGAAAATCCTTTAAACCAACAGATTTTTCTAAATGCCACATGACCAGATATGCAGTCAGGGTGCACAATTGGATGAATCTCAAAACATTTTGAAGACGAGTACTGTGTGAGAACTCCTGCAGTTTAGTTTAAAGTTGTGCATATGAAATTGTATACCATTTTTATTCCGCTGTTAACCCCTAAAATACGCAAGTCACTGGTATCGAATTGCTTGGTACATGTTGGATATTTTGTAACTGTTTACACATGTGGATTCTTTAACCTGACATGAGTGGTTGTTAAACTAAATCTTCTTGGTACATTGAACATATTTTCATAATTTGAACTTTGCATCAAAGGAAGTTTTATAAATGCATGTTTAAAATACATGTTACTTAGAAAACCCTAAAATGGTTTTATATTCCTAGAGTGGTTCAGCTTTAGCATACTTATTCATATACAATGGTAATACTGACAAGCATACTTATTCATATACAATGGTAATACTGACAAGCATACTAATTCAGATACAATGGTAATACTGACAAGCATACTAATTCATATACAATGGTAATACTGACAAGCATACTTATTCATATACAATGGTAATACTGACAAGCATACTAATTCATATACAATGGTAATACTGACAAGCATACTTATTCATATACAATGGTAATACTGACAAGCATACTTATTCATATACAATGGTAATACTGACAAGCATACTAATTCATATACAATGGTAATACTGACAAGCATACTTATTCATATACAATGGTAATACTGACAAGCATACTTATTCATATACAATGGTAATACTGACAAGCATACTAATTCATATACAATGGTAATACTGACAAGCATACTTATTCATATACAATGGTAATACTGACAAGCATACTTATTCATATACAATGGTAATACTGACAAGCATACTTATTCATATACAATGGTAATACTGACAGGCATACTTATACAGATACAGGGTTATACTGACAAGCATACTTATTCATATACAATGGTAATACTGACAAGCATACTAATTCATATACAATGGTAATACTGACAAGCATACTTATTCATATACAATGGTAATACTGACAAGCATACTTATTCATATACAATGGTAATACTGACAAGCATACTAATTCATATACAATGGTAATACTGACAAGCATACTTATTCATATACAATGGTAATACTGACAAGCATACTAATTCATATACAATGGTTATACTGACAAGCATACTAATTCATATACAATGGTAATACTGACAGGCATACTAATTCATATACAATGGTAATACTGACAGGCATACTTATTCATATACAATGGTAATACTGACAAGCATACTAATTCATATACAATGGTTATACTGACAAGCATACTAATTCAGATACAATGGTAATAGTGACAAGCATACTTATTCATATACAATGGTAATACTGACAGGCATACTAATTCAGATACAATGGTAATACTGACAAGCATACTTATTCAGATACAATGGTAATACTGACAAGCATACTTATTCATATACAATGGTAATACTGACAAGCATACTAATTCAGATACAATGGTAATACTGACAAGCATACTTATTCATATACAATGGTAATACTGACAGGCATACTAATTCAGATACAATGGTAATACTGACAGGCATACTTATACAGATACAGGGTTATACTGACAAGCATACTTATTCATATACAATGGTAATACTGACAAGCATACTAATTCATATACAATGGTAATACTGACAAGCATACTTATTCATATACAATGGTAATACTGACAAGCATACTTATTCATATACAATGGTAATACTGACAAGCATACTAATTCATATACAATGGTAATACTGACAAGCATACTTATTCATATACAATGGTAATACTGACAAGCATACTAATTCATATACAATGGTTATACTGACAAGCATACTAATTCATATACAATGGTAATACTGACAGGCATACTAATTCATATACAATGGTAATACTGACAGGCATACTTATTCATATACAATGGTAATACTGACAAGCATACTAATTCATATACAATGGTTATACTGACAAGCATACTAATTCAGATACAATGGTAATAGTGACAAGCATACTTATTCATATACAATGGTAATACTGACAGGCATACTAATTCAGATACAATGGTAATACTGACAAGCATACTTATTCAGATACAATGGTAATACTGACAAGCATACTTATTCATATACAATGGTAATACTGACAAGCATACTAATTCAGATACAATGGTAATACTGACAAGCATACTTATTCATATACAATGGTAATACTGACAAGCATACTTATTCATATACAATGGTAATACTGACAGGCATACTTATTCAGATACAATGGTAATACTGACAAGCATACTTATTCAGATACAATGGTAATACTGACAAGCATACTAATTCAGATACAGGGTTATAGTGACAGGCATACTTATTCAGATATAGGGTTATAGTAACAGGCATACTAATTCAGATACAGGGTTATAGTGACAGGCATACTTATTCAGATACAGGGTTATAGTGACAGGCATACTAATTCAGATACAATGGTAATACTGACAAGCATACTTATTCAGATATAGGGTTATAGTGACAAGCATACTTATTCAGATATAGGGTTATAGTGACAGGCATACTAATTCAGATACAGGGTTATAGTGACAGGCATACTTATTCAGATACAGGGTTATAGTGACAGGCATACTTATTCATATACAATGGTAATACTGACAAGCATACTTATTCAGATACAATGGTAATACTGACAAGCATACTTATTCATATACAATGGTAATACTGACAAGCATACTTATTCAGATACAATGGTAATACTGACAAGCATACTAATTCAGATACAGGGTTATAGTGACAGGCATACTTATTCAGATCTAGGGTTATAGTGACACGCATACTAATTCAGATACAGGGTTATAGTGACAGGCATACTTATTCAGATACAGGGTTATAGTGACAGGCATACTAATTCAGATACAATGGTAATACTGACAAGCATACTTATTCAGTTATAGGGTTATAGTGACAAGCATACTTATTCAGATATAGGGTTATAGTGACAGGCATACTAATTCAGATACAGGGTTATAGTGACAGGCATACTTATTCAGATACAGGGTTATAGTGACAGGCATACTTATTCATATACAATGGTAATACTGACAAGCATACTTATTCAGATACAGGGTTATAGTGACAGGCATACTAATTCAGATACAGGGTTATAGTGACAAGCATACTTATTCAGATACAGGGTTATACTGACAAGCATACTTATTCATATACAATGGTAATACTGACAAGCATACTTATTCATATACAATGGTAATACTGACAAGCATACTTATTCATATACAATGGTAATACTGACAAGCATACTTATTCAGATACAATGGTAATACTGACAAGCATACTTATTCAGATACAGGGTTATACTGACAAGCATACTTATTCATATACAATGGTAATACTGACAAGCATACTTATTCATATACAATGGTAATACTGACAAGCATACTTATTCATATACAATGGTAATACTGACAAGCATACTTATTCATATACAATGGTAATACTGACAAGCATACTTATTCATATACAATGGTAATACTGACGAGCATACTTATTCATATACAATGGTAATACTGACGAGCATACTTATTCATATACAATGGTAATACTGACAAGCATACTTATTCATATACAATGGTAATACTGACAAGCATACTTATTCATATACAATGGTAATACTGACAAGCATACTTATTCATATACAATGGTAATACTGACAAGCATACTTATTCATATACAATGGTAATACTGACAAGCATACTTATTCATATACAATGGTAATACTGACAAGCATACTAATTCAGATACAGGGTTATAGTGACAGGCATACTTATTCAGATACAGGGTTATACTGACAAGCATACTTATTCAGATACAGGGTTATACTGACAAGCATACTTATTCAGATACAGGGTTATACTGACAAGCATACTAATTCAGATACAGGGTTATAGTGACAGGCATACTTATTCAGATACAGGGTTATACTGACAAGCATACTTATTCAGATACAGGGTTATACTGACAAGCATACTTATTCAGATACAGGGTTATACTGACAAGCATACTTATTCATATACAGGGTTATACTGACAAGCATACTTATTCATATACAATGGTAATACTGACAAGCATACTTATTCATATACAATGGTAATACTGACAAGCATACTTATTCATATACAATGGTAATACTGACAAGCATACTTATTCAGATACAATGGTAATACTGACAAGCATACTTATTCAGATACAGGGTTATACTGACAAGCATACTTATTCATATACAATGGTAATACTGACAAGCATACTTATTCATATACAATGGTAATACTGACAAGCATACTTATTCATATACAATGGTAATACTGACAAGCATACTTATTCATATACAATGGTAATACTGACAAGCATACTTATTCATATACAATGGTAATACTGACAAGCATACTTATTCATATACAATGGTAATACTGACAAGCATACTTATTCATATACAATGGTAATACTGACAAGCATACTTATTCATATACAATGGTAATACTGACAAGCATACTTATTCATATACAATGGTAATACTGACAAGCATACTTATTCATATACAATGGTAATACTGACAAGCATACTAATTCAGATACAGGGTTATAGTGACAGGCATACTTATTCAGATACAGGGTTATACTGACAAGCATACTTATTCAGATACAGGGTTATACTGACAAGCATACTTATTCAGATACAGGGTTATACTGACAAGCATACTAATTCAGATACAGGGTTATAGTGACAGGCATACTTATTCAGATACAGGGTTATACTGACAAGCATACTTATTCAGATACAGGGTTATACTGACAAGCATACTTATTCAGATACAGGGTTATACTGACAAGCATACTTATTCAGATACAGGGTTATACTGACAAGCATACTTATTCAGATACAGGGTTATACTGACAAGCATACTAATTCAGATACAGGGTTATAGTGACAGGCATACTAATTCAGATACAGGGTTATAGTGACAGGCATACTAATTCAGATACAGGGTTATACTGACAAGCATACTTATTCAGATACAGGGTTATAGTGACAGGCATACTAATTCAGATACAGGGTTATAGTGACAAGCATACTTATTCAGATACAGGGTTATAGTGACAGGCATACTAATTCAGATACAGGGTTATAGTGACAGGCATACTAATTCAGATACAGGGTTATGCTGACAAGCATACTTATTCAGATACAGGGTTATAGTGACAGGCATACTAATTCAGATACAGGGTTATACTGACAAGCATACTTATTCAGATACAGGGTTATAGTGACAGGCATACTTATTCAGATACAGGGTTATAGTGACAGGCATACTTATTCAGATACAGGGTTATAGTGACAGGCATACTTATTCAGATACAGGGTTATAGTGACAGGCATACTAATTCAGATACAGGGTTATAGTGACAGGCATACTAATTCAGATACAGGGTTATACTGACAAGCATACTTATTCAGATACAGGGTTATACTGACAAGCATACTTATTCAGATACAGGGTTATACTGACAAGCATACTTATTCAGATACAGGGTTATACTGACAAGCATACTTATTCAGATACAGGGTTATACTGACAAGCATACTAATTCAGATACAGGGTTATAGTGACAGGCATACTAATTCAGATACAGGGTTATAGTGACAGGCATACTAATTCAGATACAGGGTTATACTGACAAGCATACTTATTCAGATACAGGGTTATAGTGACAGGCATACTAATTCAGATACAGGGTTATACTGACAAGCATACTTATTCAGATACAGGGTTATAGTGACAGGCATACTAATTCAGATACAGGGTTATAGTGACAGGCATACTAATTCAGATACAGGGTTATACTGACAAGCATACTTATTCAGATACAGGGTTATAGTGACAGGCATACTAATTCAGATACAGGGTTATACTGACAAGCATACTTATTCAGATACAGGGTTATAGTGACAGGCATACTTATTCAGATACAGGGTTATAGTGACAGGCATACTTATTCAGATACAGGGTTATAGTGACAGGCATACTTATTCAGATACAGGGTTATAGTGACAGGCATACTAATTCAGATACAGGGTTATAGTGACAGGCATACTAATTCAGATACAGGGTTATAGTGACAGGCATACTAATTCAGATACAGGGTTATAGTGACAGGCATACTAATTCAGATACAGGGTTATAGTGACAGGCATACTAATTCAGATACAGGGTTATAGTGACAAGCATACTTATTCAGATACAGGGTTATAGTGACAGGCATACTAATTCAGATACAGGGTTATAGTGACAGGCATACTAATTCAGATACAGGGTTATAGTGACAGGCATACTAATTCAGATACAGGGTTATAGTGACAGGCATACTAATTCAGATACAGGGGTTATAGTGACAGGCATACCATATGTGTGTGTGTTCATAAATCACCCATTGTATTTAAAAATTATTTCATGTATCACATAAAATACATTAAAATTCTTCAGATAGGAGTTGTTACCAAAAAGAAACAGTGTCTACCTTTTCAAACAAAATGTGAAAATATGTACCTTATTTTCCAGCCTATAAGTCGATACTTTTTTACTTGAAAGTTGGGCTTCGACTTATACTCTGAATCGACTTATATATGGATTGTGTCATTGAAAGTTTAACTAAGTTACATTTGTAACTACAGGTAATAAAATGAACTACAACATGGATGTGTTTTGAATTATAATAAAACAAGCATGGACTGTTTATTCAGCTGTGTCAATTGATAACAGAATATAGCAGTGATTTGTTCAAAAGTAAAATCACAAACTTGTTAGCATCGGTAATGCGATTTCATGATTGCCGGTAATATGGAATATCATACAATGATACCATTACTAGTGTAAAATACGAAACCAAGATATTGACCTGGCTTTGTCTAATACTCTGAATCGACTTATATATGGACAAAGGATGGAAAATAAGTTGATTTGTAGGATGGAAAATACGGTACCTTAAATGTATTTCATGGTGAAATCATATTTTTTAACTTATTATATACTCTGTACATTTCAGAAGTCTTGGAATGCCAGAGGATCTTAATACTTATGGTAAAGTATCAGGAGTGTTCAATTCAGGCTTTTCATTAGGGTGAGTTTGTTTTTAAAAAAATAATTGTTGAATCCAAGCGTTGTGTTTGGGGATTTAATGTTGTTCTTTTGGTAGACTTTAAATTCTCAAAAAAGCCTCAAATTAAATTTGTAATATTGTTCAAGTAATGTGATCAAGCTTTCATATGTAAAGCTTTGACATGGCACCAATAGCTTCAGTTAAATGTCAGTAACAGATTGTGTTTCTGTAATATTGCAATTTTATACCATCACAATTTACTAACAAGTTATCTTGCAAACTATCAAAGGTTCAAATGTTTTGAGTTGCATAAAGTCTATAAATTAAAAGTCATGGATATCGAATGATAACAGGCCACACCCTGGTGTGAGACCATTTTATCCTGGACCAACCTGATACATTTTTACCATTTTTATATGTCTGGTATTCACCCTAGATTAGGGAGGTGGTGTGTTTGAAAAAACAAATATATATAAATGGTACTAATAGCTGCCTGACTGAGCACTCAACATTAAGAGGTTAGTGTTAGGACTGGTCGGCCTGGTGTCAGAATAATGTGACTGGGTGGGATATCATGCTACATGTCTGCAGTATGATGCCGCAGTGCTAGACATCACTATAAACTACCACACAGCAGACATTGTAGTCAGATGACTGAAAACTTGCTAAAACTAAAAGTCCAAGTTTCATGCACACACATGCACCGCGTATACACACATTTATCCTGGATCGAACTGGTACATTTTTACCATTTATGTGTCTGATGTGACACCATTCTATCCTGGACCAAAACATTTACATTTTTACAGACCACTCCAGTGACCTAGTGGTAAGTGCCCACCTCGGATGCAGGTCTTGGATTCCAACCCTGGCCGAGTTATACCAAAGACATATAAAATTGGTACATGCAGCTGCCTTGCTTGGCACTCAGCATTAAGAGGTTTGTGTTAGAACTGGTCTGCCTGGTGCATAGCTGTCAACCCTCACAATTCTGGGATGAATTTAAAAACAAATTTCAGCGATTCATGAATTCACACTGCATGCAAACAATTAATGAATTCACCAATTCTCAATTATTTAAAATATTTTATAAAATAACCGATTTCTCGTTAAGCACTAGTTAATACTGGTCGCGGTATTAGTGACCCATAGCTTATTGATACTGTCAGCCTGGTAGCAAGCATTTTAGTGTGTGTGTATATATATATATATATATATATATATATATATATATATATATATATATATATATATATATATATATAGTGAAACCCCGCTATAATGTGATATTCGGGGTCCAAGGAATCTGATCGCGTTAAAAGCGGGGTTGCGTTATTGTAGGGTTTTACAGTATTTTGTTTCCAGCAAACACCGCATTGGAGTATATATACGTGTCCTAGTGTATGATGTAAATAATCAGAGTATTATCGGATGAATATTAAATGGAATGCATTAATAAGACTTATTCAAAAAAGTGGACGGATAATATATTTATAGGTTATTATTTTGCGTTAAAAAGTTTTACTGATTTTTATTGTTTTCCCCGAAAATACACGTTGATCGATAATACCTCGACTGACATAATATAATGAATAGGGTGACAACATCGCTTGTGGCACGCAATTCATCCATAATGCATGTAATTCCATTGGAAAATTGCACAGATTTAAAATATTCAATAATTTTGTTCAACATCGTTGTCTGTATTCAATGTCCAATATATAGCATGAACAGAGTATTAACACCGTTTACTTAACATCTGATATAGTACCGTCGTGGTTTGCATCCATAATACCTGTAATTCCATTGCAAAAATTGCAAACGTATTTAAACTATTCAATATTTGTGTCACAAATCATTATGTCTGAATTCAATGAGAAAAATTAACTGAAAATTAGGTTATGAAAGACGAAGCAATTGTATGTTTCATTACATTCCAGGGTCTATGATTTGTTTTGTTTTTATGGTTTAACGCCATTTTTTCAGAACAATATAGGCTATACATGGTGGCCAGTATTAATGGTAGATCAAGAATCTGGAAACCCCTCGGAAAGTACCACCGACCCATGAGAAGCTACTGGCAAGCTTTCTCACATAACTACATTAGCCGAATCTTAGACTCGAACCCACGCAGACAGAGGTGAGATGGCAGTGATCTGTAACGGACAGCGCTTTAGACCACTTGGCCACTCGGGGCCCCCCAGGGTCTATGAACGGTGTCTATACAAATTGTAAACTTGATTTTCCATAATGATAAAATATTTTTTATATATACAAAAAATAGGAAAGTAATGAGTTCATAAACAAACACCATACACATAAAATTCGAGAACTAAATCATGAAATGCAGTGAGTCTGTAATGGTCATGCACCACTGATATAATGTTTTTTCAGCTGTTTGCATGTACAATTTCATATCCTTTCAATTTCCAGCTAACAAAGCCGACACTGTTTGCTAGTTAAATGATTCCCTCTAATAACACCACCAAGCCCAGAAAACATGTTGGCGGCTTTCGTTTTTTGATGTTTATTAAATTGTGAGAATCTTGTATCAACCACCACTTTGTCAGCTGCTTGGTTGTTTATGCAGTTAAAGAACACGTGTCTTTACTCTTGGATTAATAATAAGTTATATTTCTAATGTTTATTTAGGCATAACAATTCAAGGACCTGGTGAAATTAATACACTTCAGAAGCTGCGTTTTACACACTATTTCTCGTACTTTATCATATTATATATTGTATTATATTAGAATTCATACATGATCTCTTCCCCAAAATCATAATAAACTTTTTTTGCACAAAGTGCAATGAATGACTTACGTTTCTGAACTTGATTTTCCGTATCGATAAAATATTTATTTAAAAAAGAGGTGGGGTGGAAATTAATAACCATTTCATAAGCAAACCCCATACACATGTAAAACCCGAGAACTAAGTGCAGTAGGCCTGCAATGGTCACAAGTCACTTTTATAATTGTTTTTAAGCTGAACGCATGTCAATTTCATACCCTCTCAATTTCCAGCTAGGGAAGCGGACATTATTTACTGGTCAACTGATTGTGTCCAATAGCACTGCCAAGCCCAGAAAACATGTTGGCGGTTTTCTTTTTTTTTTATGTTTATTAATCTGTGAGAAGCTTTTATCAACCACCACATTGTCTGTTACTTGGTTGTGTGTGCATTTAAAGAAGAAACACACATCGGCTATTGTTAGAGCAACAATTGTATACAGAATTAATTGAAGACAGCAACAAAAACCACATCATGTTTATTTTTGGTATAACACTTCAAGAAGAAAAAAATAATGTGCGAATAAATATACAAAATTTTGGGAGCCACGTCGCAACCGTGTTATATCCAAATTCACGTTATGACAGGGCACGTTCTAGCGGGGTTTTACTGTGTGTGTGTATATATATATATATATATATATATATATATATATATATATATATATATATATATATTTATATAAGAATAGTTTTACAAATGCTTTTAAGAGAAACTGGAGGGCCTAACCATGTTGTTCTGCCCATGCGCTGCCAACGCAGATTAGAATTATCATTTGACAAGTTGTCTTGAAAATGTCTTCATCACCAAGGAAAAATATAGTTTGAGTTTCCGCTGACCCTTGTTACCCAGTTTTTACTTTGGAACTTTATTTATTGTCCATATCACGTGACTATATTACCTCGCTGACATGTAGGTTGCAAGATTTGTATAGTTATGTGACTGAAATTAGCCAGACTCAGGTCAAATTTCAGCAACAACATACTTTCGTCTCTTCTGTCAATGGATTGAAGTCACATTGAATGCTATGCTCACAATTATTGAGAAAATAAATCATATTCCTATCGATTTCATGCTCGATATATCGATATGCTTGTATATCTCGATGAAAGGTCGTTCAAATTCATTAGTAAGACGCTACCCCATGCCAACACCAAATAGTGTCTGCAAATTCCAACATTTCGATAGGGAATTGGCTCTGACCGTACACCCCAACATAAATGTCCAAATATAACAAATGGTGTGGCAAGGGTCAGCAGAAACTGGGAATAGTAAAAAGAATTATATTGCACAAAAAGTGAAGTTTAGTTTGGAATATGTCAAACATTTGCTGTGCATTCATTTGTTCTGACATATATTCGCTGACTCTATTATCACTTCACGAATTCATGTCAAAATTAACTAAATTTTGACACCATTTTTACAAATTGCAAGCCTGGAGGGTTGGCAGTTATGCTGGTGTCAGGATAATGTAATTGGGCGGGACATGATGCTACATATCTGTGGCATAATGACCAAGTGTTAGGCATCACTATAATCTGCCACACTGCAGATATTGTAGTGTTATGACTGAACAATTGTTAAAGCTATGTTAAATAAAAACAAACACACACACACACACAAACACACACACACACACAAACATATTTTACATTTTTTTCCTATGTTTATTATCTTATCATGTCTTGATATTGTCCTGCTGAATCTCAGTCCATCCATTCATTAGTTCCAGCTTTATTTTTCAACAATAACTAATGTTCTCTACCATTTATTGTTTCTGTACCAAATTTGTGACTGCTCTGGTGTCCTGGTGGTTAGAGCATTTGTGTCAGAAGTGGGAGGTTGTGGGTTCAAACTTGGGCAGAGTCATACCAAAGACTTACAAAAATGGTACTAACAGCTGCTTCACTAGCACTCAGTGATAAGAAGTTAGTGTTAGGACTGGTTGGCTTATTGTCAGGATAATGTGACTGGGTGGGACATCATGCTACATGTCTGCGGCATGATGCCCAGTGCTAGATATCACTATAAACTGCCACACTGCAGACATTGTAGCTATATGACTGAAAAATTGTTAAAGCTACATTAAAATTCCTAATCACATACACACACACACCAAACTTGTAAAAAGTATCCATATGGTAGAAGGTAGAGGTCTGTTCATTCAAGGGTCTGAGGTCAAAAGTCAAACATGGTTTCTGCTTAATGACAATACCAAACATCTTGGATCAGACTTTCACTGAAGGTAAGGAACAATAGATTCTGGAGTCAATAGGTGATGGTCACTGATTGAAAGAAGAAAAATGGTTTCCACACAACTGCTTTAGATCTACTTCTCATATCATGATTTTGGGGTCAAAGGATGCAAAGTCAAGATGAATGAAAGAAGAAAAAAAATATCTGCATGATAATCTTTGTCCAATATCACAGACCTGAGCCAAACTGTTTGAGTTACTGTTACTGTTACTGTTTGAGTCTATCAGTTATTTTTGTCAAATGGTCCAATCCAGGTCACTGACTGAAGAGATAAAAATGTTTCTGCACAACACTTTTAATTCAAAGCCACACATCTGTACCAAATTTAAAGTTTATAGTTTGCATGCAATTGGAGTAAGGTAGATGTTAAAGGTTAAATGTTAAAGGTTGATTTGGTAACAGTACATGTATCAGTATTACTTTCTTTACTAAAGTTAAACTTAACATATTCATGATACACTGTAGAGATAGGTGGAAAAGGAAGAGAACCAGGCAGTCTTGAATTAAAAGTATTGAAAACAACATGCATGTGTTTAACTCCATTGTCATCTACATATATTCACACTTTGTACCACAACAAATATATAACAGTGCAGATTTGGGGGCTAAGTCACTGTAAAGGACAAATTAAAAATATTTTATGAAAAAATTTTAAATTCTTGATTCAGTACCTATATCAAAGTATTTGGATAACCTGCACTTTAGGTAAGAATGAAACTTATAGAGTTTGACATCAAAAGATGAAAATTCTAGGTCTTTGTAAGAAGAACAAAAATAGTTTTACCCAGTACCTTTAATTCTTGTATATTTACTACGTTTATGAAGGATTTACAGATAGAGTATGGGAGAGGCCTGTTGATTTTTGGGTCAAAGGTCAAGTTCATTGTTATACAAAGAGAAAGGGCATTTGCGCCAAACATTTCCTTGTAGATGAGAGCAATGCCACAGTGACCTATTTCTGGTAAGATGTATTAACCAAAATAATGTGGATTGCTTGACTTTGTGTGATATAAAATATCTGGAATTTTTAGGTCTAAAGGTCAAAGGCCATAGTAAGTTTAATGATAAAATAATTATTTATGCTCAGTAAGTTTAGATCAAGACTGCATGCATTGATCAGATGTCAATGTATCAAGACTGCATGCATTGATCAGATGTCAATGTATCAAGACTGCATGCATTGATCAGATGTCAATGTATCAAGACTGCATGCATTGATCAGATGTCAATGTATCAAGACTGCATGCATTGATCAGATGTCAATGTATCAAGACTGCATGCATTGATCAGATGTCAATGTATCAAGACTGCATGCATTGATCAGATGTCAATGTATCAAGACTGCATGCATTGATCAGATGTCAATGTATCAAGACTGCATGCATTGATCAGATGTCAATGTATCAAGACTGCATGCATTGATCAGATGTCAATGTATCAAGACTGCATGCATTGATCAGATGTCAATGTATCAAGACTGCATGCATTGATCAGATGTCAATGTATCAAGACTGCATGCATTGATCAGATGTCAATGTATCAAGACTGCATGCATTGATCAGATGTCAATGTATCAAGACTGCATGCATTGATCAGATGTCAATGTATCAAGACTGCATGCATTGATCAGATGTCAATGTATCAAGACTGCATGCATTGATCAGATGTCAATGTATCAAGACTGCATGCATTGATCAGATGTCAATGTATCAAGACTGCATGCATTGATCAGATGTCAATGTATCAAGACTGCATGCATTGATCAGATGTCAATGTATCAAGACTGCATGCATTGATCAGATGTCAATGTATCAAGACTGCATGCATTGATCAGATGTCAATGTATCAAGACTGCATGCATTGATCAGATGTCAATGTATCAAGACTGCATGCATTGATCAGATGTCAATGTATCAAGACTGCATGCATTGATCAGATGTCAATGTATCAAGACTGCATGCATTGATCAGATGTCAATGTATCAAGACTGCATGCATTGATCAGATGTCAATGTATCAAGACTGCATGCATTGATCAGATGTCAATGTATCAAGACTGCATGCATTGATCAGATGTCAATGTATCAAGACTGCATGCATTGATCAGATGTCAATGTAATTGAGACCATTTATTCAATATCTAGAGTTAATCTTTGCACTACTAGAATGTTGATCTTGTGCTATTAAATAAGGGGTGGGTGTAGTCTTGAGAGTACTCTCATTAATTTCTAAAGTCCTGCCACTAAGTACTTTAAAAAAAGTCTAGATAATTAGCATGAAAAGTCCTCCCACAAAGTACTTTGCCCCACTATGTACTTAAAAATCTGGAGAATAAGCATGAAATGTCGTCCCACTAAGTACTTTAAAGTCTAGATAATAAGCATGAAATGTTGTCCCAATAAATACTTTCAAATCTGTATAACAAAGTATATGCATTGCTTTTTAAATTAGTGAGTGTTGTTTGCATATTCATGACATTAAGTTAAAAGTTAGCATTTGTGATTTTCAGAGCCTTTGTTGGGCCAACAGCTGGTGGAGTGCTTGTACAGTATTTTGGCTTTCCTTGGGCAGCCTGTGTATTTGCAGCCATGTTTGCATTCTCAGTAAGTACTGTCCTGCGTTTAGTTGCCAACTGCAATATATGCAAGGTACATTATTTCCTATCCCAGATCAGTGTACCAGCTTTTTTACTTTAAGTACCACATAACATTTGAGTTAAGACTATAGTGTCCGTTCCAAGCACTTGAGGTAAGCAAGACATAGCTGTTACATTATGCTGTTAATAATTTGTTGAGGTTTTGGTTAAAATGTTTGCATATATTTCTAAACCACATGAGAACAAATAATGCTAAAGTTGCTAATAATATATACAGTTAGCGAATACTTTGCTGACTGTGCTTCAGTTATATACAAATATAAATTGGTATTTATTAGGACATTTATGTAGTTTTAAAGAAAACATCTATAAATTACATGTTAATATGAAAGGACAAGAATCCATAAAGTACTTGTCTGTAAAGGTCATCTATCCATAATATGCCAATCTTTAAAAGATATATGCATGTAAGAATACCTGTCAATAATGGTATCTATATGTAAGAGTACCTGTCCATAATGGTATATATATGTAAGGGTACCTGTCCATAATGTTATCTATATGTAAGAGTACCTGTCCATAATGGTATATATATATATGTAAGAGTACCTGTTCATAATGTTATCTGTATGTAAGGGTACCTGTCCATAATGGTATCTATATGTAAGAGTACCTGTCCATAATGTTATATATATGTAAGAGTACCTGTCCATAATGGTATATATACATGTAAGGGTACCCATCCATAATGTTATCTGTATGTAAGGATACCTGTCCATAATGGTATATATATGTAAGAGTACCTGTCCATAATGGTATATATACATGTAAGGGTACCCATCCATAATGTTATCTGTATGTAAGGATACCTGTCCATAATGGTATATATATGTAAGGGTACCTGTCTATAATGGTATATATATGTAAGGGTACCTGTCCATAATGGTATATATATGTAAGGGTACCTGTCCATAATTGTATCTGCTGTATGTAAGGGTACCTGTCCATAATGGTATCTATATGTAAGAGTACCTGTCCATAATGGTATATATATGTAAGGGTACCCATCCATAATGTTATTTGTATGTAAGGATACCTGTCCATAACGGTATATATATGTAAGGGTACCTGTCCATAACAGTATATATATGTAAGGGTACCTGTCCATAATGTTATCTGTATGTAAGGGTACCTGTCCATAATGGTATATATATGTAAGGGTACCTGTCCATAATGGTATATATATGTAAGGGTACCTGTCCATAACGTTATCTATATGTAAGAGTGCCTGTCCATAATGGTATATATATGTAAAGGTACCCATCCATAATGTTATCTGTATGTAAGGGTACCTGTTCATAATGTTATCTGTATGTAAGTGTACCTGTCCATAACGGTATCTATATGTAAGAGTACCTGTTCATAATGTTATCTGTATGTAAGAGTACCCATCCATAATGTTATCTGTATGTAAGAGTACCCATCCATAATGTTATCTGTATGTAAGGGTACCTGTTCATTATGGTATCTGTAAAGAACACTATCCACAAAGGACAGTAATCCAAAATGGGCACTTTTTTTATTGCCGATTTAATGGTTCATTCATCATTTCACAATAATTAAGCTTAAACTTGATTTAGGTTGAATTTTCAGAAATGCAAACACAACAACAACTCTCTTTTTAACCTCAAGTTTAAAATTGATGTTAGTGTAATTGTGACTAGCACAATTTTTACTTTTTTTCTTTTGGTATAAATTCTCAAAATTTTGCAGGGATTTGTCATTTTTGTTTGTACTGAAATTTGTGAATCGGGAATTGAGGGGCTTCCTGTTTACTTCCCAGACTGATCATTATTTGTTTGGGTATTTAAACTTGTAGCAACCATGAAATGTGCAAATTAGTACAAAATTAACTTGAGTTCACCATACTTTGTCTTATCCTCATTGCTGTACAAATTTTAGAATTACTTTGAAAAAAATATTAACATTCTGAAGTGAAAGTGTGTGATCTATGGTAACACAGTAATGAACTTAGAAATTTAATTAGATTAATCTAAAGCAATTGTATATCTATGTGTGTGTGTAACCTTGCCATGAAAGTACAAGACATAAGACTGTAATTCTTGGAATCTTTTTTTCACAAAATATTTTAATTATACACTTATTTTCAATATGTTATTAGTTTCAACTTCAGCTGCATTTATATCGGTTATGTTTTGTTTGAAAAGTTATTGGTTTAAGTTATAGAAAATGTATTAAAAAATGTGGGTTTATGCAACAATGAAATGCATTTACCAGTTTTTCCCATACCAACCCATATAGTGCTGTAATATCCAAGAACCATTTTATTAAACCAGTTTTTCCAAAACCAACCCATATAGTGCTGTAATATCCAAGAACCATTTTATTAAACCAGTTTTTCCCATACCAACCCATATAGTGTTGTACCGGTAATATCCAAGAACCATTTTATTAAACCAGTTTTTCCCATACTAACCCATATAGTGCTGTAATATCCAAGAACCATTTTATTAAACCAGTTTTTTCCCATACTAACCCATATAGTGTTGTACCGGTAATATCCAAGAACCATTTTATTAAACCAGTTTTTCCCATACCAACCCATATAGTGTTGTACCGGTAATATCCAAAAACCATTTTATTAAACCAGTTTTTCCCATACTAACCCATATAGTGCTGTAATATCCAAGAACCATTTTATTAAACCAGTTTTTTCCCATACTAACCCATATAGTGTTGTACCGGTAATATCCAAGAACCATTTTATTAAACCAGTTTTTCCCATACCAACCCATATAGTGCTGTAATATCCAAGAACCATTTTATTAAACCAGTTTTTCCCATACTAACCCATATAGTGCTGTAATATCCAAGAACCATTTTATTAAACCAGTTTTTCCAATACCAACCCCAGTTTTTTCCCATACTAACCCATATAGTGTTGTACCGGTAATATCCAAGAACCATTTTATTAAACCAGTTTTTCCCATACCAACCCATATAGTGCTGTAATATCCAAGAACCATTTTATTAAGCCAGTTTTTCCAATACCAACCCATATAGTGCTGTAATATTCAAGAACCATTTTATTAAACCAGTTTTTCCCGTACTAACCCATATAGTGCTGTAATATTCAAGAACCATTTTATTAAACCAGTTTTTCCAATACCAACCCATATAGTGCTGTAATATTCAAGAACCATTTTATTAAACCAGTTTTTCCCATACTAACCCATATAGTGCTGTAATATTCAAGAACCATTTTATCAAACCAGTTTTTCCCATACTAACCCATATAGTGCTGTAATATTCAAGAACCATTTTATTAAACCAGTTTTTCCCATACTAACCCATATAGTGTTGTAATATTCAAGAACCATTTTATTAAACCAGTTTTTCCCATACTAACCCATATAGTGCTGTAATATTCAAGAACCATTTTATTAAACCAGTTTTTCCAATACCAACCCATATAGTGCTGTAATATTCAAGAACCATTTTATTAAACCAGTTTTTCCAATACTAACCCATATAGTGCTGTATTATTCAAGAACCATTTTATTAAACCAGTTTTTCCAATACCAACCCATATAGTGCTGTAATATTCAAGAACCATTTTATTAAACCAGTTTTTCCCATACTAACCCATATAGTGCTGTAATATCCAAGAACCATTTTATCAAACCAGTTTTTACCATACTAACCCATATAGTGCTGCTAAGCTTAGTCTATAAAGGCTTTTCTAATCCACAAAAGCTGGTTTATATTGGCCCCATCATGGATCAATCTTACATGCATAGTACCTTAAGACATAGCCAGTGTATGATGTTCATCAATGTCTCTTCACTCATAATCAGGCCTCTTCCATCCAAGAGACTCTATTTAATGATACTTTAGAAATAATGGGATCTCACTCTTTAAGTGCTGCAAGTGTAGTAGGCCACCATCACATTCTTCTCATTCTACTTTGCAGGTGGCATTGAGGACATTGACTTCCCTACCGAAATTCATAAATAACAAAAAGTTCCCTTGCCATTATTACATCTTTGATGAGTGAAATTCTGCCTTACAGGTTTTGACTATAGTTCTCCACCCAATCCCATAATCTTCCTTGTTCCTCTATATCACCTGCGGGGTCTGTACTTGTGACACAGGTGATTTGTTTCTATGGAAGAATCTACATTTAATTGCTGCCACAACCCGACAAGTCACTGACACTTTGGAATTGCCTTCTGTGTTTTCAATTGGGATACCCATGATTTGATTTGTAATGTCATGACCATAGGGTTATTTAGCATATAAGGCGATGTTCAGTATATGGAATACAGCTTACATTCTATCACCCCAAATCTGACTGGAATAAATGGGAACATGTTTATAGAATGGTCCACTTCATAAAATAGGGTCACAACTTACAATGACCATAATAGAAGCTATGAACTTACAACAGGTGAAATGAGAGTCAGTACACTCTACCTCCACATCATGGACTACACTTGCAACCTTCAGCATCTACTTTCTTCTTTAATGATCAGGCTGATGGAATTTACAACAAGCTTCCATACCTCATAACCTCAGCTATAGCAAGGGGATTTGCATGACAAAAGATCATGGTAATGTTCTTGGAGTTCATTCCACTCTGAAGCAGTTGTACTGAATTACAGCTGTTATCTAGGAGGACATGTCAAAGGGACCTTGATCATTCTCAGCAACATTCACACAACAACCACCTAATGTTGAATGACAAACATACATGCCTGTCCCCTTTTGTCAAAGGTATTGGTAGTGAGAAGGCTCAAATCTTTCATTGCTAAATGGGGAAGATATAGCTTGATGAGCTGAGGACCCAACAATAGTTTCCTGGGAACTCATTATCATGTTCAGCACACCTATAAAGCTCTTTGACTTATAACACAGCACATCACTTGGTAGACAACCTAAGTGCACTCAGTCAACACTGTTATGCTAATGGGTTGATGATGAAATGCAACAATAGGTTTTAATGCCATCCATTGAGGAGACAACACAGTCATTGTAGATTTGCAAGTCTTGATTTTACATCTCCACTCAAATGGCTTACAGAAGTTCTGTGATTCACCTACAATAAGCTACAAGATAGCAACTAGTTATATTTTGGAGTAAGACATGATTTCACATGCTACCCTCCTTTCCATCTCAATTTCGTTGTCAGCAAGGATGTCCTTTCACGATTTGGTTGACTAGGTCTGGAATCACTATTCAAGTAAAATGAATATGTTTCCCCAAGAAATGAAAATTGAATTCATCCAAAAATTGACTCCATGTCTTTATGGAGCAATACATCTGTTAGAGAATTCCATCACCTGCTGAGTTTTGCTCAATGTGGTATTGGTCATTTTAGCTCTCGGTCACTTTATTGGGTTCCCATTAAAATGATTACTTGGTTCAAATGGAGACTGAACCTTTGAACATTGGAACAACTCTTACAATGTACAGTAATATGAGGTTGCACCATTATGAGAGGCAGGGAAACCGGACTGGTGCTGGAAATACCATGCAAGCAAAACCTCCAGTAATCACTATTGCTACAGATGTGAACACCAAAGATTGGAGGAACTAATCTCCTACCATTTTGAAATACCATAGGATTGTTGTTCCCTCTGGATTATTATTTGCATACCAACTTCAGTTTTGAAAGCTTTTCATTGGTGACTGGTGAACCTTCACATGGTGGGAATCGAGTTCTCATGCTGTCTGATAACCATGGTGACTTATCCCAAAAAGCAGAAACATGTACTCACACCTTTCTTTTCTTGTTGAAGATTTTCTAAAGTGATGTCTTCAGTGGCAATCCAGGTTAATGATCATTTCCATGTCAGAAAGGAGGAATTAATACTAATGAATGGTCCTTTCATCTCTCTGTTTTCTCTCAATAGATGCTTTATAGAAACTACCTTTGAAGGACCTTCTGGTGGAATACTAAAACTCTCAAACTTTGTCTCATCATTTTTGAACCCAAAAGGGTTCTTTTTCTTTCAATTGGAATGGCTGAATGTATATAATTCTCCAACACCTCATGTTCTAAATATGATACAGGAATCTAAAGAATCAATTAATTGTCTCCTTGTCTTGAATAATCCATTTAAATGGGGAGTATTGGACCAGTCTCATCAATCTTGGAATAGGATTTGCCAGGAATCAATCTGTCAATAGCTAACATTATATGGGTCTTTGATGAAAAACATTTAGACCAGTCGTGCTAAAATAGCTAACGTTATATGGGTCTTTGATGAAAAACATTTAGACCAGTCATGCTAAAATTTACCAGCCTACCATAATTCCTAATCACCAGCACATCTATCTAATCATCTTATTCAATTGGATTTCACATCTCTCTAATCATCTTATTCCTTTGGATTTCACATCAATCTAATCATATTATTCTTTTGGATTTCACATCTATCTAATCATCTTATTCAATTGGATTTCACATCTATCTAATCATCTTATTCATTTGGATTTCACATCTATCTAATCATATTATTTGTTTGGATTTCACATCTATCTAATCATCTTATTCAATTGGATTTCACATCTCTCTAATCATCTTATTCATTTGGATTTCACATCTCTCTAATCATCTTATTCATTTGAATTCCACATCTGTCTAATCATATTATTCATTTGGATTTCACATCTAATCATCTTATTCATTTGGATTTCACATGGCTAAAGACACTGAAACCCTTGCCAAAGTGAAATTTATCTTGAGGGTTAACCTGACAGAACAAGACACCACTGGACTTCTCTCAAGGGCTTAATTTGTTCACATAGCATACAAGTCCTGCCTCATTGCAACTTTAGCAATTGGCAGGCGTAATCAGCAATACATTTCTTATTGGTAGAACCATCTACATACAGTTCCAATGAGAGGGATCATATTGCACATGTAACCTGCTGCTTTCATTGCCATTAACAAGCTTCCTTTCAGATATTGGTAATGGTTCTTGACTATTCTGGACATTTTGTCTCAAGGTCATCTACAGGACCCAGTGCAAGCTCTGAAGTGGTATTTCAGGAGCATCAGTCCATTGCATCAAGAGAGATTGTGCTTCATTTTACCATCAAAAGAGGGGAAGGACAATATATCAATATGGTCAGTTTCATCCTGGGCTATCTGTACCATATTTTGACTAAAATAGTTAAATTACTTTGCATATTGGCTACTCACTGCATTAGGACCATAAACATTGCATATGAGTGAAACTGTTCTCTAACTGTAATTATCCATGATGGAGATTTGAGTTTCAGATTTTATTGGAGATATTTGATTCTGAAAGGCTCAAATTAATCAGGATTATGCATTTAACTGTTATGCAGAGGGTTACCTTTCCAGGTTGCTCAGCTTCATAAAGATGTAGTTTCACAACTTGCACTGGATTTGAGGAAGGGAACATTTTTCAGTTGTTGAAGCCATTTACTGACATAAGGAATATGTTTCCTGTCATGTATCTAGAAGCTGTATCACATACTTTAGGGGACTGGAGATGGTCTCTCCAGGATAAGGGGATGTATTTACCTCCACCTCTTTTCCTAAAGTATTATAATTGGATAATGTATCTTTAAGAAGAAGCCATTTGTATCTAGTAAAATGTTTATTTGATAATTCTTACCCAATTATAACACACACACATACACCATCCCAGCCACCCTGCAGTTACATCCATATAAAGACTGTGCCTTCCAGTTGAGTTGTGACTGATGATTAATTCAATTTGTTTGTGGAATATAAGGGGAGATCACCATATACAACTGTCACCTAGTTAGGCAGATTATTTTTTATTTTATTTAACTAAATGTTTTTAGCTCAGGAGTGCTGGTTTATGAGGGAGTTCTCCTAGGTATTATGATTTGGGACATTATTTTTTAAAAAACATACTTTACTAGAAAAAATTGGTTTCTCAGCACATAACAAGTCATACACAAAAATAACAGATTAAACTAAGAGATAGTCAAACTGGTAATGATTATACAATCAGAGGTGACATCTTTTAAAGATTTTGATTTCCGAAAGACTAGTGGAGCAGGAAGAGGAAGAAAGACATATGGATATTGAAGTGTTAGGTAAATGGTATATGGCCATCTCCTCCATCCCTTCCATTTTGTTCTGTTCCTCATATTTTTATGACAAGTGGGAACCCCACCCCCCATACAGATAAAATATCGGCAGCATCTCTGCATTATTATGTAACCTCATTATAACATATACATTTTTCTGACTATCCATAACATTGTTATTGTGAGGGAACACTGTATTTTATTATTTTTATGTTTTAACAATTTTGCTTTTTTCAATTCACAGGGGATCTCCTTCATTATCTACACATTTTGTATCATGCCAAAAACACCAGCTTCATTGCCAGGTCCCTCACAGGAGTTCCAGGTTGAAAGCAAAACTATAATTGATGCAGAGAATCAAAACATTGTTGTTATGAATGGAGATATGAGAAATGAAAGCACAGGTCCTTTGAGGAGTGTCAGCCCTGATGCATGACAGTAACAGTAATTTGCATTTTGAGCTCCATTCAAAATTGTACAATCTTGACATTTGTGTCTGTCATACACTGCAGTCTTTTTTTGAGCAATGAATTTCATCAGAGATGTACATTGCATTGGATGATGTATCAGTACACTACATTGGATGATGTATCAGTTCATCAGTGATGTACGCTACATTGGATGATGTATCAGTTCATCAGTGATGTACGCTACATTGGATGATGTATCAGTTCATCAGTGATGTACGCTACATTGGATGATGTATCAGTTCATCAGTGAGGTACGCTACATTGGATGATGTATCAGTTCATCAGTGATGTACGCTACATTGGATGATGTATCAGTTCATCAGTGATGTACGCTACATTGGATGATGTATCAGTTCATCAGTGATGTACGCTACATTGGATGATGTATCAGTTCATCAGTGAGGTACACTACATTGGATGATGTATCAGTTCATCAGTGAGGTACACTACATTGGATGATGTATCAGTTCATCAGTGATGTACACTACATTGGATGATGTATCAGTTCATCAGTGATGTACGCTACATTGGATGATGTATCAGTTCATCAGTGATGTACACTACATTGGATGATGTATCAGTTCATCAATGATGTAACTACATTGGATGATGTATCATTGTACACTATATATTAATATTCCATTTTGAAACTTTGCCTTGATTTTAAATGATATTTAGAGAAAAGAGACTTTCTTTTACTCAGTACTCAGGTTAAGTTATTAAAAATCATAGGATCCCTCACACAAAGCTTACAAATAAAATTTAGGATAATTATATAGGAACAAAGTAATTACAACATAAAAATAATTTGTATTTTGGAATTCCTTAATTTTGAGCATTAAACGATGTCTTTACAGGAGTTATGTCCCCTGATAGACAATCATTCTGATTTTATTTTCAGCAGCATTACTTTACCAAGGATTGTTGGATTCAGCGAAATTCATATGAATCTTTGTTTTGGATATATATATATATAAATCTTGCACAAGTTTAATTTCCAGTCTTACACAAAGTCTTTGAGAAGAGTTATGGCCCCTGAGTGCCAGTTCCCCTATCTAAAGCCTAACTTTAATTAAAATTGTTGGATTGCCTCTTTGTATGATCTTGAAAGATTTACATTTCAAGTATTCCCTTTTGTCTGTTAGAAGATTAATGATCCCAGAAGGCTCTGCATTCCCAAGATTGATTTATCAGTTTATGTCTCTGTCAAGAAGAGCAAAGAGACTGATGTCAAATGCAATGCACCCATTATTGCTAATAGCTGTCTGAATATGCATTTCATCCTGACCAATTCCATGTCCCCAATTCTTGGACTTGTTCAGATGTTGCCATACAGTTGGTGTCATGTCTCTAAATCACAGACTTGCTCAGATAATATGCTTATTCACACAAGTATTGATACATTTTTATAGAAAATAAGTTAGAAAAACTGGTCACATTTTATAACTTAGATGTCCATGACATACAGTAAGAATGAACATTTGGACAGAAATCTGTGTCCTCTGTCTGCATTAGACAGGGGTTTTCAATGTGGATGTTGATTAGAGTATCTCTTCTTATATAGGTATGCTTTAAATATTAATATCCATTATGACAAGTTTAATTGTATTTAAAAGTAATGTTTGACTCGCTCCAGCAAAATCATATAAATTCAGCAATAATTGATAGTGTTGCTGTTGACCATATAATATTGATATTATATTGATAATGACAAGTTAAAATAGCATGAATATGACAGATCTTTTCCAAAATGGAAAGTATTACCGGTATACATTGACTGTTCATAATGTTGTAAAGACCAGATGGTATAATCCAATTTTAGGGTGATCAGGCTGTTTTATAATTATTGTACTGACTGCTCCAGTGGCCTAGTTGTTAGAGTATCAGCCTCAGATGTGGAAGGTCGTGGATTCGATTCCCAGCAGAGTCATACCCAAGACATAAAAATGGTACTAACAGCTGCCTCTCTTGGAGCTCAGCATTAAGAATTAGGACTGGTCTGTCTTGTATCAGGATAATGTGACTGGGTGTGGCATGAAGCTACATGTCTGCGGCATGATGCCCCAGTATTAGACATCACTATAAACTGCAGACATTGTAGCAATATGACTGAAAAATTGTTAAAGCTACGTTAAAAATCCAAATTACATCACATCACCTTATTGTATTGTGATTCTGGTCAAGGCCACCTTGGTGGAATCTTGACACAGCAGTTGCTTTGTCATCTGTGTGGATATCCCTGTGTCCATCCTTTGGTCAATACATATTATAGATCAACTTCAATGTTTGTGATAACAATTTAGAAAAGCTGTGATTATTTTGTACACATAACTGAAGAAATTATCATTGAAAAAATTTACAAGATTTTTTTGTTATTTTAGTAATTATATTTTATAATGTTATGATTACAATGATTTGTTCTATAAAGTCTCCGTTTTCTTTTATTCCCAGTTCAACTGCCTTTCACTATCTAGTAGTTTCACATGTAGTTACTATTTAACATGTGCCCCATAAAGCAAAGTGTATAAAGTTAAGATGTCCAGTTCAGTTTCCATGCAAGAACTTTAGTTGTCTTCAGTCACTTTATTGATGGCTTGTACATGGGGTAAGGAAGAAACCTCTTGATTTGGGGATCAAAAGCTACAAGGTCAAGAGTGACTGAAAGAATGGTTTTGACATGGGGTAAGGAAGAACCCTATAATTGCTTGTGTGTGTGTGTGTGTGTGTGTGGTTTGTTTGCCTTGTAATGTGTGTATTTGTGATTTGGATGCCTTGTGTGTGTGTGTGGTTTGGATGCCTTTTAAATGTGTGTGTGTGTATGGTTAGGAGGGCTTATAATGTGCTTATGTGTGGTTAGGTGGATTTATAAGGTGTGTGGTTTGGATGGCTATAATGTGCATGTGTGTGTGGTTAGATGGACTTATTAGGTGTGTGTGATTTGGAGGGATATAATGTGCATGTGTGTGTGGTTTAGATGCCTTATAATGTGTGTGTTATAATGTGTGTGTGTGTGTGGCTAGGAGGGCTTATAATGTGGTTTGGATGGCTTATAATGTGTGTGTGTGTGGTTTGGATGGCTATAATGTGCATATGTGTGGACTTGTTAGGTGTGTGTAGTTTGGAGGGCTATAATGTGCATGTGTGTGTCGTTAGGTGGGCTTATAAGGTGTGGTTTAGATGGCTTATAATGTGTAATATATGAAAATTCATTGTCATCGGAGTCCTGTCAATGGTGTATTGAATACAGTTTAATTTTGTATGAAATGTTTATCATTAGAGATATACACGTCCATTTTTTCATCTTGTTATATTGACTGTAAAAATAGACCAATTAAGATTTTTAAAGAATTGAAATTTCCAAAAGATTTAAAATTTAAATTTTTTCCCCAAAAATTCACATACACCACTCTATTGATAACTCGTGCTCTGATAACTCACAAACCCACTTATAATGCGGAGTCAGGTGTGGATCCCATTTTATAAAGCAGAAAATAACCCCAAAATTGATCACAAATTGTTGAACTTTAAGAAATTCACAATCAAAATTGGTAGCAGAAACTTGTATTGCTCATTTTATTATTGCAGATGGTAGATAGGACCTGGAAATTTTAATCAACATTATGAAATATCATTTAAAAACAGGTCTTCCATTTTCTTGCCAAATGACATTCCTAGTTCACCATAATTAAAAATCACTAAGGAAATTTTTATCAACGAAACTCACACACAGTGGAGGCTGTACTTCAATAAATAAATACAAAATAAGTTTTAAAAATTATTTTAAATTTGAGTTCTAGTTCTATCTTTTAGTTTTTTTTAAAGTGTAATCTTCATAAAATGCAATGTGTCCTCGTGTAATTAAATGTAAAATGCAGCATTCTACCACGAGCGTTTCTTCGAGATAATAATTAAGTGATGACTGTGTTTTGATAACTGACTTGTGGAATTATATTTTGTATAGTTGCACAAAGCTGGCCTCCTTTGTATTATCACATTATTTATGTCTTTAAAATCAAATAAATTAGATAAAATAAAAGAAAGATAAAAGGCACAAAAATCCTACAAACTTTAAATCTAACAGCCCCGGTCCTATGTCTCATGAACTCACTTCATTTTATCAGTCGAACACTGTTATAAATGTTATTGTGTATGTAACATAAACTACCTTAAATTAACAGACTCTTTCTTAACTGTGAAAAAAACATAGCAAGGCAGCCAAGCGAAATGAAATGTAAAATAAAGAGCTTGATTTCACAGATATGGACCATTGTGGTCAAGTGAGTTTTAGAGAATTCTTGAACTGGCATCATCAAGGATGATAATAAGTTTTATTAGTATATCTGATAAAATCACAACATCAATATTGTACTAATTGAAAACTACAGTTTCGACATAGATGATTGTTTCACGAAATAAATGTTGCTTGTTTTTAAAAGAAAGGAATCTTGTTTGGTGTGTATAAACAGTTAGTTTAGTTCATTGTGGACTCCCGATTTGGCAGGATACTATTAACACCATTGCAGGAACCAGACTCATCAAGAAAACAAATAGCAGTGATGTAATACACAGATTTTGCGGATACATGTGATGGTTGTTGAAACTGGTTGGAATAATCTTTCACATGTTGGACATCTTGAAAATAAATGTTATTTAAACAGAATAAAGAGAAAGCGAGTTATTAAAAATTATTATTGACGTGATTGTAAAATTTTGGCAGGTCCCATGGTAATTTGTGCCTCTGCTTATTGTGCTGTCTATGGTTGCGGATCCTGTTGTGCGCAAGTTATCGAGGGAGAGGTGTACATAATTTCGGCTGGAAATGATACTCATTATTATTAGCAGCAGTGTATTCTTACACCATATACATGTTCAATGGAAAATTTATTTCAAATCCTTATAATGAATAATATGGGTAAGGAAATGTAACATCATATGGGCTAATTGTCATATAGGGACCCTGAGACAAAAGTATGGAAAAAGAAGCATGTCTACCAGCTGACAGTAATGATAAAGATGAGAAGTCTGAACATTCCAAAAGAGCATTCCATTTATGCCATGATAGTTTGTGTTGATCCCCTGATTCTAGAACAGGAATTTCAGATATGCCTGTGGCCCGCAAAATGATTGGCATCACAATGTGTCATGAGAGATGAAGCTGGTGTGGCCTGCAGACCATCGATAATGCTCACATGTCTCTCGGTGATTGGAGTTTGAGACCCCAAACCTCATTCTATTAATAACAATATGCAGTGCTACAAAGTTTATAGACATTGTGAGACTAAAACTACATGATAAAATTTAAATTGTGACTGGTATCATGATCTGCTCTGTACACATCCATATAGAACCATGTTTGGCTTACTGCTTGCACAGATGAAATGGAGGAGATTATTGATTGATGGCATACATGCATTGATGATTGTGTTGAGTAAGGATAGAAGAAAGAGTGTGGTCTTTATTTAACTAATCCATGCTGGGATGACAGCTCTGTCTTAAATACATTCCTTTAGTCTTTCAACCATTGCATTTTCTTTTAGAATTTTGTAAAATTAATTTGATTTTTAATTTCTTTAGTTATATCTTCATATTCTGAGAAAAATGTTTCTACCTCTCCATAGGTCTCATCAGGTGTTAGTAAATAACACAGCAGCACATAACGTGTGTTCTGTTACCTATGGTTTTCACCACAACAGTTTTCACTTCTGTATCGCGTGCTTATCATTATGTCTTTGACTGTGGTCATTTTGCACATGGACTAAGATCATCTTTTCTGTCATCAATGACCCTTGGCTTCTGCTAAATCTGTGCATAGGATTGATTGCCCATTTGATACAATGTATGGTAAGAACAGTCTTTATTCATTTGCACATGAAAACCATTCTAGTCCAAACAATGCATTTGGTTTTCTGTAACAGTTTGACAGGCAGTTCCAACAGTTTGTGATGAACTTTGCACAGGTTTCTATCCATGTCCAAAGCTAATGGCATTGTATTTTGCATCAAAAGTGACATTTACTTATTCAGGATCCTGCACATGACATTAACTAGTCTGACTAGTTTCATTCTGTCTGCCATATCCATTTAATTTAGCTCCACAGCAGCTTTACATCCAATGCTAGAAGCCCTTTGCATAGATATTCTGCTAGGTGTTGGAATGTCAGTGGCTGCAGTAGACCTTGTGTTGCCCATTGGTGTATCTTGTAATCCAGCTTGAAACATCATATTTACAGTAGCAGGATTTTGTCCCAGGTTTATTTGCTTTAATCTCCTAGTACAACTTTTACTCTGGTGACCTAAAGCTGTAGTTTTTGCAGGTCATTGTATGCTTTCAAGTCTCCATTTTCTTTCACTGGAACTTGGTAGAGTATTATCAGTCAGAAATCTGACCTCCTTGCTATGTGGAATATTTCCAGGTTTTAAAGTTTTCTTCCTCTTGTTGCACTCTTTTAGCTACAATATCTGTATGTAAATTACAAGAAGTATCTTTCTCTTACATAACTAGGAAGAGACATGTTATTATATTGACCATGGCTAGAGTCACACTGACTCAGATACTATGTTCAGTCTTTGCTTCTATTAAATTTATTTTTTATAAATATGAATATGAATTTTAATATTATAATGTTCACTTACAAAGCATATCAATTATGTTTATCTCTAATGTCTAAGGACTATCAAACTAGCAGCCAATCCTGGCAACCAATTTTAACACGTGTAACATATTTATGAGGTAGAGGTTTTTTCCGTAAAACATCTTTGAAAGTCTGTCATAAAGTTTTCAGAGCGTACTGTTGAACCACATATGCACTTATGCTATTAATATTTGTAATTGATGTAAAATACATAAAACTAAAATCATGACTAGGAAAGTTCCTGTATATCCTTGTATCACGATGTCTGCCATTTTTTATTAGCCTGAAAGTTTCGTATTTAGTGATTCTATACTTTTGCATTTGCAATTATTCTCTCTAATGACTAGGGTACCGATTACTGATAAGTAATTTGCATGTTTTAATGATAATATCTTTGTATAGATGTATGTAAACTGATGTTTTGATGTGACAATAACAGTCATCTGCATCAGGTGCAGAATCCGTGTCTACATGAATCAATTAAATTATTCAAGACTAAGTTATCATTTTAAAGTCTAATTGTTCATAAACTTGATCTCATAGACAAGCCATACATTATTCAAATACTTATTGTCATGTAATTTATGTATTTGTAATGCTGACATTGCATACCATGTAAAACTCTATTGTTTACAATGCATTACATGACACATAACAATCATGTGTTCATAGATTTCAAAAAGGCTTTTGACAGAGTGTGGCATGAGGTATTGTGGGCCACAATGAAGAAGTATAACATGGGTCAAAAGTTGACCAATACCATCAAGCAGTTGTACGCCATGGCTACCAGTGCAGTAATTTCTCAAGGTTCTGTGGGAAACTGGTTCCAGACAACAGTCAAAGTACGTCAAGGCTGTCTCCTGTCACCCCCACTTTTCAACATCTACTTGGAGAACGTCATGGAACTTCAAGCACCACTTGGTCTCCTGTGGACGGATGTTTGTAGAATTCATTACAAAATACTCAGTCCATCTTTCTGCAATGTCACTTGCTTCTGTGAGGCATTTTCCATTTTCGTCTTGAATGGTACTGACTCTTGGGTGCTTCTGTCTGGTGAGGTCTTTCACAATTTGGAATGCCTTTTTGCAGTTATTCTTTATCAGACTGCTCCATTTCTGTGCACTTATATAATAGTAAATACAAAGGAGGACAATTTCTCATTTCAGCCCTGAGTTTCAACAACTACAAATTTGGTTTAAAACGAATATCAGTCCGGGTTTCCTCCAAATATTCCCCACCCATTTTTCACATTTGGACATTTAGTTGTGGTGTGGAGTTGATGCAAGTGCATATAGAAAATTTGTAATTTTCCGCCACCATGCGGTAGCGAAATATACCAGCTGGTCAAAACAAATTTAAACTTATGTTGTATAGACTTATACCTGCATGAAATCAATAGGAAATTAATTATTTTCTCAGAAATGGCAAGTGTTATAATTGTTATGTCTAATCCACTGACAGACTAGACAAAACTACCGCATTGATGAAACCACAGGTGCTCGACGCGAGCTTGATATGAAGAAGAAACAATATAATCTAAAGGAAAAATGTCATACAGAGTGAGAAAAATACCTTCGATTACCCCCATGACCCATTCAGACATAGGACCCTCTCTATCGTACTATATTTATATAGTATGATAGAGATGGTCTTATGTCAAAATGGGTCATGGGGGTAATCTAAGGTATTTTTATCACTGCATAATTTTTTTCCTTTAAATTATTATTTTTTTTTATTATTTCACATCAATCTCGCGTTGAGCACCTGTGGATGAAACCTGATCCAGGATCCGCCATTTACATTATTGGTTACTTCACAAACCTCAAACGACAACATCAGAAGTCCATTAGTCACGTGATATCAACAACAAACTCTATTTTAATGTTGTTGTAGAGAAATTAAATTATATTAAATGAAGTCAGATACATTTTGTAAAGAAATAGCAATCTGGCCAGAGAGCGCATGTCAGCGTGGTAGTCCCGTGATACAACAAAGCTCCAGATATTGTTCTCAGAATGTGTAAGTATGGACAATTTTGTGTTCTTTCGTTTTTTGGGGGTTTTTTTTGTATTTTTATTACAACCAGTATACGACTTTAATTTTTTTTTTGTAAAATTCTACAACATTTGAAAATGTAGGTTGTTAAGATTTGTGTATCCATGCGACTAGCAGTCAAAATCGCATGACTACCATATCACATTTTATCAATGCTGTTGTTTTATCATGTCTTTCAGCAGCTTAAAGATTTTTAACACAAGTTATGAGAAAATAAGTAATTGTCATATCCATTTCATGCATTTATTACTTGATCTAACAACGTTTTAAGTTTTCTAGGCCATCCAGTAAGTGGCTACACTTTGCCACCACGATGTTTGCTCTTGTGATGCTAGAATGTTTTCATACCTTCCACGTATGGAAGATATGGATATCGAGCTGACTTTGAAAATAAATGTGTACTAGACGAATCTAATCCACAGAACGTTTGCACCGACTCAGAATATATGTTTGTTGCAAGCACCGAAATGATTCATACTGCACAATCCGAATTTTCTGGTTTGAACTCGATAATTTAACTCATAATTTAGTTACGACTCAATTACATGATTACTTTGGACGTCAAGTGGTGACGGAAAATTCCCAGGGTTTTCCAGACTTTCATTAATATTTGCGAAATTCCATGACATTTTACGGTCGCGAAAAACATTTATCATTTTTCCCGATTTCCCGGTAGTGTGGGAGACATTACACTCCTACATACACAAATATTCAAATATCCATGCTCAGATATATCCTTACATCCATATTAATTGTACACACTGCAGCCATTTTCCAAAGTTACATTTCAACAGTTGCAAAATCTATAATATATATGAATAAATGCACTAGTTTACTATGACGTAACCCAATAGTGAATTACAAAATTAATTCTGACCATGAGCTACCACCAATCTACACCTTTCCATAATCATAGCTCAGTTCTCAAATACGTATGCAAATTAAACACTACAAAGGTAATTCTACATACTAATGATTCTAGTATTAAGTATATACATACTGCACATAATTACAATTACAATGCCGTAATATTCTGCAACATCGAGAAAATAACTTACTTACCTTTACGAAACATTGTATTTCTTAGAATTTCCTAAGTTTCCCTGCCAAATAAGTATAGCTTTATAACTTTCCAGCATAATGTTTGGGCAATTACAAAGTTCCTAGCTCGAAAATACTAAAATAAATTGGGATTGTAATGGTGACCACACCCTCTCTCAAGTCTGATTGGATATCATTTCTATCCTATTCTATTCAGCAGACAATGCCACTCCCCCTCTTGGTATGTCTGTCAACGTGGTGAGATTTACGACGCCTATAAGGGTATTTTGTTCTTGAACAAAACTTTCGACATCCACATGCGAGTTGGGGGTTCTCGTATCTTTACAAAGAGGACCAAATATAGCCGCGGTGTTTACCATATACATGTACACATGGCTTCTAACCATTTCTTTGTTTCCTTAACTTACGGAATCGAGGGCAGGGCAACGTGACACATGTTAACATTATTAATCCTTGGTAGTTTCTGCGTGGATTAAATATGGACTGTTCTAAAGAATTCGGGGGTTGGTGGTGCTCCAAGTGTAAGTAGTCTTTCATTGATGGCCGTGGACAATGTATTGACCAAGGACAACGAACATTTAATATTCAAGCACAATTCACACAGTTGACTTTTCAATGACAAAAATAAACACAAACAAGACAAGAAAAGAAAATAGCCGGTAAAACATGAGACCTTAACAATAGTGTGTAAGCCATAATCATTGCGCCGTCTATTTGTAGTAAGACGTTGTTGTTGTTAAACCTTGTTATGAGAATGCTACGATGGGACAAGTTATACCTAGTTGTTGTAACCACAGATGACCAGGCCAGTTATAGCGTTCTGCGAGACTACAAAGAGGCCGCCAATAACGGCAGCGACATAATTGAATTAATCATATTTGAAGGCGTGCCTGCCATCATTGACATAGATGGCGGTATTAACCAACTTGGTCGTGTACAACGTGATGCCTGAGAAACAGCTTAATCCAGCAGTGATATTTTCCATGGGTAGACATGTTGGTGGTGGAAACACACTTTCTCCCTCTCACAAAACATTGCACGCAAATTCCCATATTCATCCGGTTCCATGATAATGTTATTCATGTTCAACGGTATACTTGTATACGCTCAGAAATATTCATGCCACACCAAGTTCCATTTCAAACATGTTTTGACATGCACATGCAACCCACACGGGTTATAACGCCAATGTCATACTGGATTTGCTAGTCAGCATGAAGACTTAAATACGTACTTGGAATATAATGAATAAAACATGACTAACGTAGGAGTGTCTGGCAACGCTATGTTGTTTACTAGTGTGGTTGTGTGATGCTGAGTACAAGCTAGTACAATCGTGTAAGTCAACGAGGAATTCGAACAAACCTTTTGATTCATTAAGTTGACGAAGGAAACTGACGCCACAGTCTGGGCAACTGCGCAGTCACTGAAAAGTCTTCCCGTGGACATTGAAACAATGTGGGGCACCACAGCAAGCATGCCAAAAAAAAATCAGAGAAACCAATTACGCAGTCTGTCAGTTGTTGCACATGAGCGAGGCTATAAACCCATGTGTATGCTGCACACTTGAGAAAACTTTGGCTCAGCTGTGCATTATAGTTGGCCCAACATTAGGCTGGCAATATTTGACGAGCCAACAGCTATTAATAAACATTTTTCATGGCAAATGCGAACAGTCGGCATTGGAATTGTTGCACCTGAATCCCACACCGTCATAATTCCCGGCGGCTTTTATGAAATCGAGGTAATTAGTGCTGAATTTCTACGGCGAATAAGCGTAAAAACAGGACAGGATTCTAAAATTGCAATTACTGCTCATGAGCCGACGACGAGTTCGGCCATTGAGATACAAACTTTGGGGTACATCGTCGTTGAAGGAGTCTTCAATCAAAACCGTGCTCGGGTGGCCAACAGGTACAAATAGGAACTAAATGTGGATAATTCTACAGATTACCATGGATATAATATAATTTTCTGCACGAGATTTGCAGTAACAAAGATGGATATTTGCTTAATGTATGTAGAGAACGACTTGCCGTCGGTATAAACAATGACGATTGTACACCATCTAGAGGCCGCCCATCGGGCAAGAACCCATATCAGCGTGCTAAATTTACGCTTGCCTGTGTATCAAAGTTATTTTTTTTAAAGATGAGTTTGGCGATATCATTCATGGGTTATTTATCATAATTGTCCCAGTGGCTGGTAAACAAGAATTTTTCTGGCCAGAAAGGTCCGTGGCGAGGCCATTTGTGCTATACAAAAGGCAGCAGCAGCGATGATATCCAGGGGGTTCTCTGTGATAAAAGACAGATCATTAATGGTTGGGCCACTAGCAGTCTTCCACTGCACAGAGCCGTGGTTGTCAGTAAAATAATCAATGCCGCAGTCACTACACGTTATAATTGGCCTCGCATGACACCTTGATTATTCTGGCTGTGCAGAACCCACAATAATGTTCACCAAGGACATCAAGTATCTCGGTAGTTACACTTCTTGTCGCTCCAGCCATCGACAATGCTGCTAAGTTAGCAGAAACGAGACCAACCAGCTGTTCCGTTTAGTCTTTCATCACCATCCAACTCAAATTTCAATCTAGTATTTGCAATATGACATGTACAAATTAACGGCCGAGGCCGATTCCAATGTAATAAATCTTTGAATTTGTAAAAATGTTACGTTATTTTTTTTGGGGGGGGGATGATTTTGTTGTTGTTGTAGGGTTTAACGCCATTTTTCAGCACACAGTATTATTGGTTGAGGAAGAACTCGGGGAAAAATCAAACCCGGAAAGAAGCACCGACCCACGAAAAGCTACTAGCAAGATTTCTCACATAAATACATTAGCTGAATCTTAGACCACTCGGGGCCCCTTGGGGATGGGGTGGGTAAGCCAATCACATAGTTGTGTTGACACGACGCGCGATATCATGTATGCTACTGGAGTAAATGACGCCGCAATAATAGCATTAGATGGAAACGTTACTGTCAAAATTGTTGCTGTGGATGCCCATGTTGACATGGTCATTAATTCATAAGCTGTGACTAGTTTTATGCGAGGTGGTCAATCGACATTGAGCTGGCTGATGATGATGACTGGTAACAGCTGAAAGTGGTGTCCGTGTGTTATTTGCATGGCAGATCGCAGAACAGGGCCTTTCTGCACTTCTCCATGTATTCGTGGCATTTCAGAATACAGAACAATTTAAAAAACGAGAAAGAAATAAATGGTGTTTGACTGACTAGGTGTCAGCAAAGTTTCCCTCTAAATAAATGAGCAAGAACGGTCCAAAGAAAACCAGCTGCATTTTGATCAAAATCATTTTGCACGTTCATACCGTGTACGTCGTTTATGGGATGCTACCAGAATATTGACAAGGGACATCATAGTTTAAAAGGATCTCACAACTTTGCATCCAATTTATTACTTGCAATCGGAATATCTGGATTTGCTCAAAGCATGATCAACACGCATTTTCAGGGCACATGTGAATTAGACACTGGCATTGACGATTACAGATGCATCATAGTGGTATTCTCGGATAAAACACAAGGGGGCTGGTTGACAATCGAGTCATGAACGCCCCCAAGGAAAAGATGCAGTGAAATGCTAGCATTATAGTTGATAATGCGTGCACAACCAACATTAACATGCAAAACAGCATATCCAACTATATGGATGTGAAACAGAGTCAAAATCAAATTACAAAACTATTATCGGCCGCCTAAAACTGGAGCAACACTGCTATTTTATCATGGCGGGGTGGGAGCAAATAAACTAGCGTTAATCGAGATGAGGCATGAAAAGCACAGAAATAACGCTATCTGCAGATGAGATAACACGTGTCAAAATCCAGTGAAATAACCCCCTCCTTGCAGCAATACCAGCTTCTGAATAATTTGCCATCATTGCTGCTGCACCAGCCATTACAAAAGCCACTTTGGTCGGCGCTGCAGAAACTGACGGTATTAAAAGAACACAAAATGTTAATAGGTGGAAGAACTGGCCTATAGCAAAGCAAACCCACCTCACCCCCCCCCCCAAAACAAAAAAAGAAAAGAAAATAGAAAATAAAGAGACAGAGGACTGGGTCTAGAATTAACCCCAAGGTCTGGCAAAAAGTTGCGACTGCCACCTGTACCACCGCTTTGAAATTTTGGTTTACCTAAAATGATGGCACAGAAATCAAATCAAGTATAAGAGAGGTATTTTTATGTGCGATATATTACCCAGGAATGATTGATCTAGACTCACATGAAGGTCCCAATACTCACCGTGTTGTTTATTACATTTTTCCCATGTTATACATTTTGACTCGTATGGTCTGGCGCACTCAGGGCATCAAAGCTACCAACAAACCGTTATAGATCCTCCTATTAATGGGGCAGATGTTATAACTGCACTTGTCGCCATGACAGCCTTGTCCAAGCCAAAACAATGCAAAATATCATAGAGCATCGAATTTTATAATGTAAATCGGGCACGGGCAATTAAAAATTGATGTAATTAAAATAATATGACCATATATTTATGAACAACAAAATACGCCAAAGGCGGCAAATAAACTGCATTCATGGACACATGTAAATATGCAGTCAATTTAGCTGCACTAGTGTACTACACCGGAGTATATAAGGATGAACTTGTCATGTGTCAAAACTTTATGCATATTTAATTTGCGATGCTTGTTAGTTAAGTTTTTTTTTTTTTCAAAAAAAGAAAAAGAATTTCAGTATATGCTTAGGATATTGTAAAACTATGTATTTTCACATTAACCCCAAGCGCGGAGTTTACGGGGCATGAGGTAGTAGCATACTTCCAAGGTCTGTAGCGTCAAGGTCATGCATGATACACTAAATTGGTTGGTATTATAGAGAGGTAGACATATTTAGCTCTACAATGATACCAAATAATCTGGACATTTTATTTGCACTACAAAATACAGAGGGAAAACCATTTTTTTTTGGACCATTCTTTTTTTTTTTTTTGGTCACCCAAAATTCGTTCCATGGTCTGAATCCGATTTTGTGTCCAGATTTAGACTTTATGGCCTCGGATCTACGGCAGACTGGTCTGAAGCGCGCAGAGACCGGTTAACCTGTGCAAAAAGTAGGACAAGATGGACATTTTGAATAAAGAGCTTTCTCCATACGTAAATTATGGGTCAGTTAAGCACAAATAAAAAAAATTATAAAAATTACACAATCTGCTCATGCGCCAGCTTTAAAAAAAGCACAACTAGGCATTGGTCTAATGAAATACTGAAACCGATGCATTAGGATGTATTCAGAAATAGTCCCCAAAATACGTTTCCAACTCGAATTTCATGCGAAAACCTCCAGGGGTTAATATATTAATATCTTGAACAGAGTCCATGATATTTAAATTTCTTCACACAGCTAGATCTAGTCTTGCAGGTGCTTTTTCTTATATGCTTTATCGTAACACACCTGTCTTAGAACAATAAACTGTTGATGCTCATCTAGGTTTTCTTTGAGAACTTGTGCCACACAATCTGCGCATAATGAAGTTGCATTATTGCTTTACATTATTTTGATTTGGGTAAATTATTTAATTCAAATTAATCTTCTCTGGATATAAAAAGGGCGCAAAATTAATGTTCTTGGACAATAAGAGACTTTGATTCACAGTGAAATTCAAATGATAAATTCTTGCATATTATTATAGTGATTCAACAAAAGACTTGGCACATGGCCACAACATAGTTCACAGGCACATCAACACTTCCAGTGTTGGATTTAATTTGGAATACCACTAAAGTTTATTCAGATTCATTAGGACTTGTGTTAGAAATTCTAGGATTATTTAGGATTTAATTAAGCGATATATTTTATACTTTTTTCATTTTTACTTTGTATTCAAAGGAATACATTTTTTGCTAAATTTTACCAAACTTTTTGCTTCTCACTTTTTTTTTTTATTCCTTATTTCAAGACCATAGTCATAATACAGAATCAGTTTGGCCACATAAAAAATGGCAGTTAAAATGCAATTGTCAGCAGCCAGTAATTTCGCAGAGATCACCAGAGTGTAGGTAAAATGATTCTGGGTTTCTCGTATGCTTAATGCGAGGGGCACCCCCGAGTAGTGTAAAGTGCTCTGTTACGGATCATTGCCATCTCACTGCGTCTGCGTGGGTTGAAGTCTCGGATTCGGTCAATGTGGGTATGAGCTTGCCAGTTGTTTCTCGTGGATCGGTGGTTCTTTCCAGGTTTTTTCCCCCCGGGTTTTTTCTCCACCATTAATACTGGCCGCTATGAATAGCCTATCGTGCAGAAAAATGGCGTTAAACCCTACAACAATAACGCAGATGAAATGCGAAGTCATGTTTCTCTCCCCAGCGATACAATGCAGGGAGTACTCAACATGAATAACAAAACTGTAGCGTGGACATCCAATCCGCTGTGCAGAAATATGATCGTGATGAACTTGGAAAAGGCAATCGTTTTCGAAGAAGAAGAAATGTCCAGGCCAAGACTAAAAACAATCGATTGAAAGCCTTATGTTCTAACAAAACTCAACTGATACTGATGTGAAACTATCCAAGCAGCCGGCAGTTTTTAAATATTCCAATCTGAACTAGAATTTGCTAAGATTGGTATCAAGACTTACAACCAAGTTAGGTGTCATCAAAGAACTGATTTCTGCAACATTAATAAAAACCAATTTTCTTTTAAAAAACCCAATGAAATTCAAACTGAAACTTGTTGATATTGCCATGAATCTAACAACGCTGGAAACACCACAGGATAAAATTATTTCATTACAAACTGATACCGATTTAACCAAGCAGTAAATCAGAAACTTTAGTAACCCTTATCCTTGTGAGTTTAAAAAAAGATTAGGAAAGGCAAAGGATAGAACCCAGACAAACGCTATAATGATGGCGTGTATGCAAGCATAAACAATTATGTTAATAAAGTAGTATTTGGGTGGCAACCCAATGACTCATCAAACAGCTGCACTGGAGACGCAGCTCAATTCCAGTACAAGTTCAATGAATGATATAGTGGTGGCACACAGTAGGCAATTTGAACAATTCATAATATACTGGATTGGGTATGCTTGAAATAAGACAGGTATTCTAACTTTTTACATTAACACAATGGCATTTATCGAATAACATTACATAGCAAGACAAAATTAATAGTGTCCAAAGATCTAGCCCCCAACCCCATACACACACCATTGAGCCCATTGGAAAAGACTACAGGTCAATAATTAGAGTGTCAGCGGAAGTAAATAATGGACCCTCTGCATTTATGATGTAACAAAATCAACTAAGCAGAAAAAACTGCAAACGGAAATAGACAAATGACAATGAATACTTTATCGATTTAAACATGCCAGTAGAATCACTAACGTTGCATCTGAGGTCATGGTGAGGATTAGTGAAACTGGAATAGCCACCATAACGACGGTCTGGGGATTCCCTGTTTCAATAGCTGCCGGTGTTCTATATTTTATATTGATGCAGCTGTTAGAGCTAGAGGAAATATATTATGGACGAGATTTCATGCACATATAAAAAAGTAGTTGATGTAGCATTACAAAATTGTATTTAAGAGCCAATGATGACCCCATGCTGACCGTAGATGAAAGCGCCTCTATTGGCCGGGCAAAACAGCTTAACTCTTTCAGCCCCAAGAAACTTTTCAGTAACACTGTTACTGTGCCCCAGCCACACTAAGCTATGACTAGCTGCTTGTGCCCCAGAGTGTTTTACCTGTTTGGAAAATTTTGTAGAAATCATGCACATGCATTCACATTTACTTTAATTTCTCTTCTTATTTCCAATATTAATCCATGATAATTTCACCAATTAATCAAAATTAATTTGTCTACACAGTGATGTATTTTTCTTTCTATTTTTCCAAGTCTTTCACAATTTATTTATACATTATTTTACAAATATACATTATTTTTACAAAATTATGTGCAACATTGTTAGGAATATCACATCATCAGCACTTAAGTCCATGAAAATAAACCAGGAAAATTTAATATGTTATATGGTTTGAAACAATTTGTACATACATTACTTGGCAATGTTCACATCCAGTTTTTGGTTAAGATAGAACTTTGTTCAATAAACACATTTTGCAGGTTGGATACTACGTTTGTTTGGTGATACCAATGTGCATTTTTAGGCATATGGATTGGTTTCGTTTGCGATGTCCGTGTACAGTTTCTCCGGAAATAATAATAAGTGAAAAAAGATAGATTTTTCTTTTTTCTTTGTCTATTTGTCATTGTATGTTGTAGGTCCAGGATTCATTCCACTAAAATCATTGATTTGGATAGACAGAAGACGATCGCTCTAATCTGCTAGATCGGCAGAAACTCTTTCATTTTCGCTATCAGCATCCGCTTTTTCTATTTAATCTCAAGAATCTTCGATGTCCCATTCGAAATTTCGCAAATTATCCAACTGTCGAACATATCTCTCCTCTAATTACTCAATATTTTCGAGATCAAACACGAGAAACTCCTCATTTTCGCCCTCACCGCCATCAAAAACCACTCGTGCTTCCGCCATCATTTTACGATTTTTAAGAAAAAAAACACACGTGTATTGAAAGGATCCCAAGTAGTAATCCTTGGTTTCCGAACATTTAAAGTTTGCCCAAACGAACGTAAATTCATTTCTGATTGGCTACAAGTGGGTCTGATGCTAGGAAAAGCCCCATTTGTAACCAATCAGAGATTTTCTTTCGACCATACATTCGGACCGCGGAGCAGCGGTACTGGCCATTGAATGCAGACGAAAATTTTCACGAAAAGGCGGTATCGACCGTTGAATGCAGAAACTGCATTACGCGTACAGGTGGCATCGGGGCCAAACGAGTTAAGCTCACGAATACATACAATTAGGGCATTAGAGAAAGAAAAAGAAAAAAAAACCATTTTGTTCTAATCAAGCAAATACTAATTATGACCATTGTTATTGTCGTGTACATTATTTTGTTGTAAAACAATCACATTATAGTCGCAAATGTTCTCTCAATCATGCATTTCTTTACACAGCGATTTAATTTGTCGATTTATAACTCGTTTCTCATATTGTTGCATTTCAGCTCGAATTTTGACAAGGATACTAGCAAATGCAATTAATTCTTCCAAGTCTATACCCATCTCTGACAAAGACGATTCAATTTCTTTTGAGAAATTTCCATTCTCGAGGTAGTAATGTACAATACCCATTGTTTATTTTAGCTGTTGTATCTTGTCAAAGTCTTCTGCTATGTAACCCAAGGTAAAATTTAGATGAAAAATCGTGTACATTTCCTTGAGTTTTTATATCAAGTATAAAATCTATTTATTCTTAAAATGAAATTAAATTTATTTTAAAAAACGGCGAGCTCATATTCTTAATCTGGTCTTTTGGCATCAAATCCTACTTCAGAAAGCAGACACAGAAAGAATGGACTGTACGTGCCAGACTGAATGATGCAATCCCAAATGTTCTATTTAAAGCTATCGTGTGATAGTTAATATAAGCATTGGACAAGCGCATTGTGATATCTGGGATGACACAATGACATGCAAGTGTTGGACTCCCTGCACAGTAGCTCGATACCTAAAAGTTGTGCCAGACTGAGATTTGTTGGTTCTTGCTTCAGACAAAGATAGTTTATTTTAATTTTTAATTTTATAGGGTTTTCTTATTTAATAAAAAAAAAAGACCCAGAGAGAAAGACCTATTGACAAACAAAAGTTTGCAAGTCAAAGAATAGTCAGCTGTACGAGTCGTATTTTCAACATTTTCGACCTTTTGCTTCTCAAGGTATGATAATGTGGACACGCATCTTAAACTAATACAGCTTGCCGATGGTATAATCCTTTCTTTTTCTCATGCCAATTCAACATAGGTCTGTCCAGTTTTGATTCTACAATTGCTAAATATACTTTCAGTACAACAGAGAGATGAACCAAGGCAATATGTCTTCAATGCTGTTTCTATACAGTAAGCATGTGCAACCTACAGCTTATCCACTTGTTTGCATCATATGGTGTGGCTTTAAAAAGCACTTTTCCAGCATGCCGGTTTTAGTCTGCTAATATGAAAATTAATTTAAAAAATACCACTGATGAATAGATTTTATTCTTTTACTAGCAAAACACAAATGTCATCCATCGTTATACTTAGATGTTCGTGTCTATGCAGTCTATATTACAAGAGCAATATGTATGTCACAACATCAATGGTCATCACAAGAAAAATCTACCCAAAATAATACCACCAGTCAAGTACAAATCCAGTAAAGCAGCGGTCTGGTATAGCAACTTTTGATTTTGTTAGGAATAATATTGATTGAATGTTTGAGATGCTGTACATTTACAATTCAAACCACAACAATAAGGTCCCTATCACCGAGTAACACAGCATCACAACAGCCTCTATTTTTTTATTTTTATTAGAATAGGGATGATCGACTCTCCAGGATGATCAACATGCTATCATTTTTAAAAATTACCAGATTCTGAAAATCGTTTGTCCAACGAATGCTGCGTAGACATTTTCAAAAAGCAGCAATCGGCATCCCTATTTGATCGTGCATCAAATGATGCCAATAAATCGGACTTCCTAATTCTGCAGCTAGACTGGATTTCTGAACTTTGAAATAGTTTCTTGGGCAGTGATTTCTTACCGTAAAACCATTACACCAGTCCATTTATATTATTTAAACGGTTTGTTTGATGCTACATTACCTTCTGAAAAATTTGTTTTCATGTATATTTACAATTACATCACATTATCTGCACTTTGTCCAATAAAAAAAAATCATACTATTTGTAAGCACTATTCACAAGCAAAAAAATGTGTTCGTTTGGATGATAACCAGAAACAAAATTACCTATTACTAATTTATGATGTGATAATTATGTACAATATAATACACATTTTAATAAAATCCAGCTGGTTATAAAACAATTTTAAGATTCAGTGTCAATTGCTTCCTAATTTATTTTTTTAAATTCCCCCTGTACATCTATTAAAGTTAAGAAAATGTCACATTTTTAAAAAATACGTTACAATTTAATTTATGTCAAATGGAAGCTATGCAATATAACACAGTAAAGGCAACAAAATCTGCCAGATTTCCCTTGTGCATAATCAATCATACAAATTTCCCAATGAATGAACTTGCAAGAAAAATATCTACTTCAGCAGATAAATCATTATACCTAATAATGGAATGCATACCAGTTACACTATCATGAATTGGTTCTTCTACCAGATGGAGAATGGGGTCGAGTACTACTTGCATAACATTAAAAATATATTGGACTACTTTTGGAATTTATATCGTCAATGCTACAATAAATTACCATACAAGAAATCCCTGCATGAAACCGAACCCAAAATACAATATATGGAATGATTATTATTCCTCATACCAACAAAAGCTTAAGATGGTCTGACATCTTACACCTGACTGACACATGCAAAGTGCAAGATCCAGAAATCTGTAGTAGGATGCATTCTGTACAGTTACCAAAATTGTTGATTACAAAATGAAAATATTCGTTCTAGTTTCTAAAGTTTCTTCATGCGTATTTGATGGCACATGAGCATCATTTATCCAACAGCAAAAAGGCTTCTATATGTGTTTTGTCAAAGTTGTCAAGTTCTATTGGGAGACTTTTAAAAACAAAGTTGCACAAATGTCTTTCTCTTTGTACTTGTGGCCAAATTTGATAGTAGACTGACATCATTTTACGATTATGCTTGCTTCGATGCTATGATGTACTGTTCAAATTTGGCACAATTCAGTCAACAGATTGGGATTTTTTTGTTTCTTTCAGGTAGAACAGAACACAGTGCAGGCCCTGGTCTGCTGCTGCAAAATGCTCCCAATGTTAGAATTACAGTATTCATTCTTGGCATGATTTCTTGTATCGCATTTAAAATGGTAGATTTATATTTTAATATTAGATAAGTGCACAGGTATATACTAAATATTATGTTTTATTTTTGTACATTTCTAAGCATCAGTATTGTACAAATCAGAAATGGACTGCTGTAATGGCTCATCAGCAGATGTCAATGAGAATAAAATGTACAGTTTGGTAAAGAAAGAAATTTACAATGAATATGTATATAAAAAAAAAATCCCACAATATACAGACCTACAATAGAATATACATAGACTGAATTATAAGCCTAATGATATGATACATGACGAATTGCCATGATTAAATGGTTAAAGTGCATAACTTCTCATAAAAACAAAAGTGGAAGAAAAAAAATTGGCTCTAAATAATGCACACTTCAACAGTTCCTTAGAAAAGTTAGGATTACATCAATACATGTGATCATTAACTTTAAGCAACTATGGACTATTCACAAATAACTAAAAAAAAAAAAAGTCATACAGCAGTCAGCATAGTTGCTATAACATAAATTGTGCATAAAGACATGCAACATTACACAAAAATGCATACAAGCTGTCAAAATCAAAATGTAGCCACCTAACAATGTTCATTAACATTTCAAAGATACTAAATTACATACAACTATGTTCTTCTACTTGGGCAATGGATTAACAACAAAAACTATAAAGGCAAGTTTCAAATATTTTTCAAAAGGCTGGTTATTAAAAGTTGAGCATCATAGGTCCATTTCATCATAAATAAACAGCTTGGCAAAGTATTTACATTATAGGAACAACTAGTGTAAATTGAAGTTGCACTATAAACTGGTTTATACACTGCCTAATGAGGAACAACAAGCTTTCATCTGTAAACTGAAATGTTAACAGACAAGTACACTGCTTCAAATTGCATTTAAATAGTGTAGGTCCTGATCCACCAACACATATGCCTATGCTTAAGTTGGTGACTGCTGAAAAAAATGTACTCAAAAAATAGGAATGAGAAAAGGCAACTTTTGTCTTTGCACATTTTCAGTAAAACATACTCTCTTCTCCACACACAACACAATCTATAGAAAATGCCTTGAATGACAATTCATATCTCCTTTTTTTAATTTTAAAAGTAATAGTAAGCATTTTAATACCTGATAATGATTTAAATTTTCTCTCTTCACAAAGTTTGATATTTAGGGTTTTTCAAGAGAAACTAATCAAAGGCTATATGAACCACACCTGGATACATTCTTGACCAATCATAGCTTATGTGCAACATGCCCTACCAACACCTTTAATCAGTAGATTTAGAAACTCTTGCCTTTAAGTTTGCCAGGTAGCTGAGACTGCTCATGTCTATCTGATATTGCTGATAAAATCAAAGCAATAAATACCCTATCATGAAAAATGACTATGGGTCAGTTGGATCATCAATGAAATCAAACAAGTTGTCTCAACCGAAATTGCCCACATGCTAATCACAGATTTCCCCAATTTATACCACAATCATGTGAAAAATTCATTAAAATAATTAATTTTTCCATTTTTACAATGGTAATGAGTAATATTTACAAAGCAATTGTACAATGTATGTACAAAAAAATCCATTATGCAAGCAGTACCTCCATATACCTGTACATTAATTACACTGTACATACAATACATAATACAAACAGGGATATTCAACACCTACCAATTCAGTGCATTATGAGTGGTACCTCCACAGAAAATGAAAATTAGTGAATTTAATTAAATCAACACAATTTAAGGGAAAACTGAAACAATCTACCCACATACTTTGTGTATTGTTAAAATTGATTAGCTGAGAACAAAAGTACAAATAATATAGCAGTGCAAAGAAAAACAAATTACGAGTGCAAATTTCAGCAAAAAATGTGATCTCCATGAAACAAAATACAATCCCCTCTGTATTGTAAACAAATGCATGCTATTTATAAAATATTGAGATATTTGTTTTTTTTACCATTTAAATTCTTTGCACTTAAATTATTTTAAATTGCAAGCCATACATTTCAATTTGTTCTTGTAAACATGGACTGAAATACTTGAACCAATTTAATAAGCAGTGGGTATTAAACAACGTGCTTATCCATAAAAATGTCCTTATTTGTGAACCTGAAATATTCAGTTTTCATGATGAGATATATATAGAACAAAAACAAGAATTAATCACTTTTTCTCAAGTACCAATATCATGACCAACAAAATTCAAAATACAATTAAAGCAGTATTTGCAATTCAGCATGGTTCTGCTGTTGAAATTTTATGTCAAATACTTGGCTTTCTGTGACCAGCACAAAATTAAAACTGACATTTCCTAATATGCCAGAAAATTAAGAGTCCATCAATTCCTCCACATAGGATGCTTAGTGAAAACCATTATTCCTCTACCATTCAACTTTGCTAATATGTGCTACAATTTCAGTTTGTGTGTTATGCTAGTTGAATAGTCATGTAAAAAGGTTCTTGATGCCAATGTTACTTAGTAGTTGCCTACAGAGTATGTCATTTTGTAAGTGTATGAAATTTAAAAAAATTCCTTTACACCATGTGTATATATTCCAGAGTGATAACCCACAATTTAATACAAAGTCGATCATGAATGAAAGGGTCCAAGCCCCCAAATCCAATTGCTGTGTATCTTCTAAACAAATCTAAAACTAGGTTCTTCTGGGGAATAACTACTTTAAAAAAAAATTTTTTTAATGTAAACAAAAAAAAAAAAAGAAAAAAAAGAAAGAAAAAAAAAAAAAAAAGAAGAAAATTGAAGAAAAAAACCCAGCAACTATTTAATATTAAAGTCCAAGTATTAACACTGCAACTGTATTTTAAAGTTCCTAGAAGATGACATGTACCACAAATTAAACCTCAATATAAAAAAGGGGCTATCTGCATTTTTAAGCGCATCAACTTGGGAGGCACCAATTTTATCTGCAGGTTTTGTTCTTTATTTCTGACTGTACACTTGAGGTGAGGATAATGTGAAAGATGTATTTCACTGGTAAAAATTGCCTATTTACACATGAAAAAATATTAAACTTGTCCTGTTTCTCTTACATTTAGAGAAAGATTTGTTTATAGAAGTGTAAAACAATATGAAGATGCTATAATGTGCTTTAACATTATGACATTACAAACCTCCATACCTCACCTTAAGAATGTCTCATTATACACAGCATACAGTATTATACATAGTATAATAAGTACTGTATTACCAGTGTATAGAGCACACCCCACTGACCAATAAAAAACCACAATTAGCCATACAGATAGATCTCCATGCTCCCATCTGGAATAGAGCAGGCCCTGATTTGTAAATGTAACTGCAGAACGTGGTCCATGCATTTTGCCACTGTATATTGTACTGGTAGATTACAGCAGGCTTTGATCTGTCAACAGTTTATTTAATTATGTGGTTCTGTTATTGTAGATTGGCAGATTAGTGTAGTATACTTTTGTCTTCAATGGAGCAGACCTTGTTCAGTCAGCCTATTATAACTTCTGAACTTTGTCAAACTGCAGTGGGGTGCACCTTACACATGGGCAATTACAAAGATTTCTGAAATCATCTTCAAATTCATGGAATCCTATTAAAATGATTACTCAAAACCAAACCTATGCACAGAAAATGCTTTTCTACAGTGAAAATACAAGCTTCTCAAAAATGGACCCTTTACAATTTTATTTCTATTTTTCACCCAGGAATATACAATGTTTAACATCAATGAAAGTATTAACAGTAGTATGAACAAATGGGTGTCACTTTATTTCATCTGTTCATGCATTCAACAGCTTTTCTTCAAATTTTCATTTTTCTCTTTAAATTATAAATGTTGAAACAAGTTTGCTTGGAAATCACTTTTGGAACTAAATCCAAATTCATCCACAAAAAAAGTTGTCAATTCTACTGGACTACAACTCACTTCCAATTTTGCCATTTAAACAACTTTATTAAAACCTGAAGATATTCACATAAATGCATCAACCATCAAACACAGAGACACCCTTCTTTCTGGAAGGAAAAATTACAATGGTTTTATACAGGTTGACCAGGAGTTTTTTTTTTTACAATCTTTATCTATTGTACAGATATATTACACTCTTTACAAATGAATGCTGCTTTTCAGTTGACCATTAAAGTACAAAAATAGGACTACTTACAGAATCGGTGGTTTGAAATCATGCAACTGTATCAAGACACGTCAATGTTTTGATTGATCAAATAGACATTCAAATTACTCTATACACCAGTTTGCTTTTTACAATCATGATTTTAAGAAATATTACTCATAGTGCAAGTTCCTGGCAATTTAAAAACAAAAATGAGACATGTACAGCGAATTTCCTAATGAAGAATGTACAAATTATTGATCAGGATATAAAATTGATTAGAAAGAGATTACAAATCCTTGTTTAAAAGAAATGCTTTACAAAATCTTTTTATACAGCTTGTGTAAAAAAAAAAAAAAAAAAAAAAAAAGCCTCAAAGAATGATTGTAAATTGCAATATACATTACTCTTTTTTACAATGGAAGATTAGTACACTTTAAGGGTACATTGTATGATGGATGATCTCTATATTTTTGCATTAAAATGTTATATAGTATGGGGGCAAAGTTACAGCGCGATAGAAGACATTCTTCCATATATTGAGGGAAAATACTTTACTAATCAGAAATTTAGTTGCATGATAAAAAAATAAACTAAGATTTATCATCACAATAATAATAATTGTATCATCACCAAAACATTCAGTTACATCTCCCAATCAGGATAGGACATTATTTTCAAACTTCAGAAACAGAACTTTATACGTTATGTACAAGTACAGATTAAAATTTCTAACAAGACTAGCAAATGTATATCTTCCGTACACAAGTATAACTGCATGTCAAAATTCAGTATGCAGAGGTTATTGCCAAATTCAACGGCAAACATCAGCACCAAGATGAAATCACATCAAAGACTATATATACATAATAAAAAATGAATCTCTTTTTACACAGAATACTGTAAATCGGGTGTCTTGATACAGGCATACATTTCAAACCATGTTGTATCTATTTGATAGATTTATTATCTTTCCTATCATACATCACGAGAATATGTGCATGTAGTAAAAAAGAAGAAAAAATATGGCAAAAGGTATAGGAAACCAAAAACATTATATACAATGTGCTGTGATAAGATCTAGCTTTTTTGCAAAATAACTGATATGAGGTTCTTGGAACCATAAAACTGGCCAAACTTTTAAACATATCAGAACTTTTTCTAAATTTTACAAAATATGATGTACTATTGAATTTACAATTATGTACATTTAATTTTTCAAATGGTCAACAAATATTTACAGTGGGTGAGAAAAAAGGAGAAATAGCAAAGAGACTAGTACTAGCTCTCGTCAGACTTTCTTTCCTAATCAATGAAGTGAAGGACCAAATTATATATATAAAAAAAACAAGCACACAAAAACTTCCCAAATGCTTTAAAACAGCAAGATATGCAACTCCCTGTTAAAATAAGAATAGGACAGTTAATATTGGGACCTATTTGGGCAGCTACCTAAACTCATTGTTCATATAAATATTTCATCATAAAAGCACTTTTCAAGGAAAACAATGTAATTTTCAAGCACTAGAATTGCACACAATACCGAATAAGGAGCGTCAAGTCAATAAAGTTTCGATTTTTGTTAAGCTAGGCCAAGGTGAAGATGCCAGCTCAAGGGTTTTCTGGCACAGGGGTAGTGGTACAGTTATCACTTCTCTCTGGGAGTTAGAAGTCCCCCCCCCTCCTCCCCGTTTCTAACAAACTGCAACTATATTAAATATATATTTTCAATTAATTTCATTTGTCATCATCACAATCTTTTAGCTGCATCAAGAATTCAAAGTAAATTTATTTACTGATCTAACTTGCATATAGATCTACAACTCCCTAGTTATACTGATGGTGGGGACTTAAGAGCAAAACAATTTCAGTAGAGTTGCCAGATCTTGGCATCTTTGCACTTGGGGTTAGTTCTGTATAGTTTCTTCCTGATTTGAACTAAATAAAAAAAATAACACCTTCTTCAAAGAATATAAACTTTTTTTAAAGTCATTTTATATAAAACCGAGTATGAAATGAACCATTGTTTGGCTATTTTCAATTACCTAGACCAATAACACAAGTCCATGGTAATTTTCCTTGTTATCAATACAACTCAAGGTCACATCAGCAATTAGCAAGCCGACAAATAGAACATGCCAGTTATTCCCAATTTGCTACATCAGCATTTGACTGATAGGTGGGTCACATTAGCAATCCATAAAAAAAAATACATTATGCAAATAGGTCCATACGAAAACACCGCTTAATTCATGGGCAAATAATTGTTGACATATATTTGAAAACTTTAGAAATTTTTCAATCTTTTATAGATTAATCCACTCAATAATTTACAGTCAAAAAGAGGCTGACAACAGACAATTTTAAAAATGAGACTGCAACTGACATTCAAAACTTCAATTCTTAACAAATCCGTACTGAAAATGAGTACATTAATAGCTATCAACTTATGAATTTGTAAGAACAGAAATACTGAACATATTTAATATGGACTGATTTTTGTCTCAAAACTGAAAAAAGTTTGAATTACATTCAAACCAAGGAGACAGAATTCTTTTCATTTTTGTTAAGCACTGAACTGCAATGCTGTGCAAATTCAACAGAGCAAACTGTGTAAAGTTTCTAAATATATACTTTACTTGCGTCAAAATTTGAGACGTGCGCCTAATGGAAGTAAACTTTATGTTCCAACCTTGGAAGATACTGGTCCCTTTACAAGAGTGCAGAGCATGGGTTTATATACAAATCCTTTAAGAATATATATATATATATATATATATATATATATATATATGAAAATTTGTACTTGAAGAATTTTTACCCTTTTTTGCTAGTTTTGTATGCCTTGTGGTTAGCATGGGGATATCTAAACTTGCTTGGCACCATATATCCAGGACTGCTCGCATGCCATTAAATCCTTTATATTATACATACTAGAGTAAATGGAAATTTGTATTGCATCCAATAGAAAACATTACACACTAAGAATGGACATTAAATTCTCTTATTATTATTATTATTATTATTATTATACATACTAAAATAAACTGAAATTTGTATCCACTGTGCATCCAATAGAAAACATTCAACACTAAGAATTGACATTACATACTATGCCAGAAGAGCTTAATAAAGAAATGTAGTTTACTCCATGAATGGTGAAATACACAGGACTAAAATGTCTCTTACATTTCAAGTTATTTCTAAACTATACGGACATGACATGCTAAAAGTTGTGGATTTGGTACAATATCGCATTAGCACTAGAAACTGCAAAACAAAAGAAGAAAAAAAAAGACTTGTTTTTACTCCGAAAAAATAAAAATAGATGCAATATTTTATGAAAATGCTGTACAGTTTAAGGTCAATTTCAAAATAGTGATGGTAAAAAAAAAATGAACTATGGAAATATATATTCTATTAGGCACAAATAACAGATGTGCATATAGCAGGTAGAAAAAACAAGATCCCCAACCCATATAAAAAGCAGAGCACATGCAGAAAAAAAAACTATTTCACCTGCATGGATCCAACAGAACTAAAGATATCAAGAAATCTGGAAGCCATCTAAATACATATCCTGAAATGGTGGTTGCTCTAATGAAAATTCACTGGTTAATGCCAGTTCTGTTTTCAGATGGACATCAAATATAACAGATAATACAACTTCGTGTATGAAAAGTCTAGTTAACATTTAATGCTTTTCTGCATACCAATGTTATAGATAAACACAATGTTTACTCTACCATTTGTTTTGATATGCCTGAATATGAAACAAAAATAGAGTTGGTAAAAAAAAAACAACAGTGGAGTTGTTTTCAAAAAGGATTTTATTCTAATGTAAAAATTGTTTCCTTAATGAAACGATTAAGCTTTACGAATTTTCTTTATGTTCCAAAAGTAATCTTCTGTTTAAGAAATAATCGACACCTACCAAAAAGAAATGCTATCCAGGTCACATGTTCCAAATAAAATGTTCTGAATTATCATTAGGATAATGAAAATCCAATTCTACTAGATTTTGCCATAGAATTCAATTCTTGCAGCTTCATCCAGTTTCTACATTCAATTAAAATAATCGATACAATTCTTAGCAAAACCAGTCTTAATGCTTTAATTTCCCAAGAGAATGTAACAATTGTTTTTCCTCTCAATCAGGTGGGTAACATTGAAAAAAATTAACCTACAGTCAAGAAGACGAGGTTTACTGACCAGCAGTTCTTGCTGATCAATTTTTTACAGGCTCCGTCCAGTCTATCACTGCCTTCAATTTTACTAAAACCATCAGTACATATACTTATAAACTAAGTTCAGATATTCCAAGATTTTTACATGCAATATCTAAGATGTATTTCATTACCACATCTAAAAATTTCATCTTTTGCACAGAATTTTTTTCTCAAATCAGTAAGCAAAAGTGTAATGAAAACTTTCAAATAACTAATCTTTCCATTACTTTTGTACTGTTCCATTTACACAAATCAAATTCCTAACCCAGAAAAATGTCACTTGTCTGTTTGCTTTAAATTAATTCCCAATGTTCATTTTCATTTTCTTAATCTGCATAAATCTTTACCTATCTTTAAATATCTTTGCAGAACCATAAACACTATTTCATTATATAAAATGCTAAATCAATTTAGCCCTTTAGAACAAGATTTCAGTTGCTGTTTTAAATTTTAAAAATTCCTGCTCATAAGCATATTTTTCAGATTTATCAGTTAACAGGTTTCCAGCTGTGCAAAAAACAAAACAAACCCAAACCACATGTGTGTTTACAAACTTGCCTGTGCAACAAATTGCACACAAAAATTACCAATGATATTCTACTTTGTATGTGGGTTTAAAGTTTTAATCTATGCAAAAATAATGTTACATTGTGATACTATTTCATGCAGAATACATGAACCATGCAATATACTCACAAAAAGTGTCACTTGAATATAAGGAAAATTTGCTTAATGCAATTCACAAAATTTATCCAATCAACAAATTTCAAAAATTTTGGTAATATAAATTCACACGAATACCAACTTCTTGAAAATGTAATGATGCCATATTACAATTTAAAATGTATGGGGAAAGAAAATAGATATGAAATGAATCAAATTAAGGCAATGACCCATTAGGGGGCATTCCAATTGGTCCCAAGTCTGAGTTGTTCTTTAGGAAGAACTTCTCCAGTTTTGCAAGGATATGTTTTCCATAGGTGTACTTCCTCAGGGTAGCAATGTGTGGCCGAATCTTGTGCATCAGAATCTTTCGCTGTGGTGGCTCTGCTACATCGATCATTTTTTGAACCACATAGTTGGCAAACTGGTCCTTCATCATTGCATACAAAGCACTGTGAGGACTGTAATTAGAGAAGTTGAATTTTGTTAATAATTGGGGACAATTTTGATCTTCTACCATGCTTATAAATTTATTAGCCCTTGTATAAAAAAAACAAAAACTGAAAAGATACTTTTAATGCATCGACAAAAAACTCTTAAAATGAGCATTAATTATAGAATTGTGCAATCTTATTTGTAAACAATATGTAGAAAATAGTTTGTAACAAACTGCAGGTAAATCAATTATGCACATGAAATTTTGAAATGGGCCGAAAATACAATGGATGCTGTGTGCTCTGGCAACATTGAAGATCTCTGAAATGGCTGGCCTGCTTGGTGAAAGCATTCAAACTGCTTAGTTTTTATTTATTTTACAGAAACGTGACCTTGTTTTGAAGTATAGCAGGAGAAACTGAGGCATTCAATTATTAGCAGATAGTATTGTCGTGAAAATACGTATTGTAATGCAATACATATCAATACATATTGGTCACTGACAGTATTATCATTCTAATATTAATTTTGCTTTTTCTGCACTGTTATAATTAGCCATTTCATCACGTTATAAAATCTTAAAAAGAAAATAAAACCGTTGCTTTTTATTTCACCAAAACTAAACATAATAATTGCATAAATGATTTAACAAACAATAAACACAACTTCGTGAAAAAATTTGAAGAGTTTCAAAATTATTTAGCCTGATCAGAAAGGTATTTTGTTCAACAAACTGGAATGATTAAAAGATAATATACGGTAATTATGACAGGGAACAAAAATAATTTTTTTAAAATAAATTTTTAAATTGGCAAATGTCTTGCATTGATAAGAAAAACGACTGAATAGGATAGTAAATAATAATATCAACCATTCCAAACCTATGTTCGTTTCAACCCATGAGACAAGTGTCAGTAAAAAGTGAGTTTATGTCCTCTTAGTTTAAAATACACATCTGGGATAATTTTCTAAGAGAATTTGTATAATGGAACAGCATATAGAGGATCAAGTACTGATGCCATGAATAAGAATCCCTTTATTGAAACAAAACAGTCTGGACACAAGGCGTGAATGAAGAAACTGGCAGTCATAAGTGATTCCTGTGGCTCTTAGTGACAAGGATTGTCAGTTTAACTAGCATACCCACAATCGCTGGTTACCGAACTGAAACGTTCATATGTGTTTACTGAAAACTCTACCTCCTGTGCCAGGGATTGTCTTGAGCTGTTGCACCGTAATGGTGGGTTGCTCATGTACAAGAATTCTTCAATGAATGTGTGTGTCTGTTTGATTTTGATATTTTAATGTGGCTTTAAAAAATTTACAGTCCTATTGCCATCACTTCTGCAGTGTGGCAGTTTATAGTGACGCACCGGCGCATCAGCATGATGTTTCAAAGAGTCACTTTATCCCAACACTAGGTCAACCAGTACGACCACTAACCTCTAAATGCTGGGTGCCAAGCAAGACACCTGCAAGTACCATTTGTAAAATTCTTTAGTATGAATTGATTGGGGTTTGAAACTGCAACCTCCTGCATCCGAAATAGATGCTTTTACCAATTAGGATGCAAGAATTGAAATTGATATTCAAAATAAAAAAGATTTTTTAAATATAATTTCACCACCCCTTTTGGTATTCTATGTGAATGAATAATCAACATTATGACATGATTTTAGTTGCCTATTAGCACTACCTCCTCTGAAGGAGGTTTGGGCATCCTCCACCAATGGGATTTTGAGAGGCAGCACCCCGATCATGTGGTCCAAGGACCTGGCCAAAAATGCATTTCACAATTATTAAAAAAAACAACTCCTGGTGGACCTTATAATATATAACAAAATAATCATCTGAGAAACTAACAAAGTAAAATTTTAAACCTTACTTGGAGAATTTCACATTATTCATGCTTGTTTTCTTTTAAGGATTTTTAATGTAGCTTGAACAATTTTTCAGTCATATTGCTATGATGTCTGCAGTGAGGCAGTTTACTGTGATGTCTAGCACTGGGGCATCATGCCGCAGACATGTAAATGCCCCACCAAGTCACATTATCCTGACACACCAGTCCTAACACTAACCTTTAAAGGCTGAGCGCCAAACGAGGCAGCTGTTAGTACCATTTCTTTAAGTCTTTGGTATGACTCTGCTGGGGATCGTATGACTCTGCTGGGGATCGAACCCACAATCTCCTGCTTTCGCTGGGGATGCTCTAACCACTAGGTCACCAGAGCGGTTCATGTTCTCTTATAATATTAGTGCTGATGTATTTCATGTCAAAATGTACACAATACTGTATATACTCATGTATCAGATGAATATAGAAAAAAATAGACTTGTCAAGGTATAAAATTAAAAATAAAAACTCGTTACTTCCATTTCCACCAGATTCCATTACACGAAGATCCATCTCGAAAATTCAGACTCGGAATACTCCTTACCACAATAATATATGGAATGAATCTTTACAATGATCATTGCAGAATAGGTGCAAACAGACCATTATTTTCCTTAAAAAACCAGCTCAGAGATGATATAAAAAGTAGACTACATTAAGAATCCAATTTTTCACGTCAGAAGAAAAACAAAATTCTGCTTTAAAATGGAGAAAAATCATGTCTGTTAATAAAACAGATACATGCAAGCATTATATGACCAAGTATGGATATTAGACTTTCTCCAACAAGCATTTTATTCACACGTTATTATTTCAACAAGTATATACACTAAATATAGCCCAGTACTTAATATTTTGTCACTATTTTAAAGCTAAATTTTGCCACACAGATAATCCTGAAATAGCAGACTTTAACAAGTTCATTCGTGACAAAACAGGATTTAATCAGTCTATTTACTTCTAAAATAATAGATTTATTAATAGCATCAATGTTATATTCTTCAAGGGGAATGAAAACAAAACCAGGCCGACCAGTCCCAACACTAACCTCTTAATGCTGAGCTCCAAGTGAGGCAGCTGTTAGTACTTTTTTGTGCAAGTCTTTGGTATCACTGCTGGGGATCGAACCCACAACCTCCCAATTCCACGGCAGATGCTCTAACCACTAGGCTACCAGACCTTTATTATTTGTAACAACTCACAAAAAAATATATCTTGCATTTGGCTTTCAACTCGACAAACTCCAACAATAAGGTAATAAACTGATAGCTTGGGTGTACACATGCCAACTGATATTTGAAAATTTTGATACGATCTGCTCTGCCATGCATCATCGCACTGGTTGATGTAATGCTGGAAAATTTCCGGTTCCAGGAGATTGGTTCTTGATGGTGTCTTGAGCATCTTAATAAAACACATACAAATATGCACGCATGTCTGGGTTAATATATGCTTCTGTAACTGCATAGCTTTATGTTGTTGGCTGAATCGGCTCCATTTGATGTTTAGCACTTAGAGAAAATACACAGTGTAAGGTTGATTTTAGCTGAAGTTTGGAGTTTTACACATGGTAGTAATTTAACCATTCATGAAACCAATCATAATTGCTGGCATATTCTTGTTCCTTCTTTATGATGAATATGTAATGCTTTAACACATACACACAAATATGGCAAAATGTCAACCTACCCGTCACACATTTGGCAGACTTCCTCTATTAGCATGGCTTTCTCTGCTCTGGACGAGTGAGATACGCACTTCTCTACCACATTACTGAAAATCAAATTAAAACAATTACATAAAAATTAATTTGGCAAACTAACAAGAGGACCCCTGTTGAAATAAAAATCTTGTAAATATGCTGCCTCTAGCTCTATAAGCATTAGTCTTGATTGTACCTAAGATCAATGTTTTTTATCTGTGTATGAAGATTATTTTGTATTGAGAACCCCTTTTCACAATTATAGTGAAGGACATCTTAAATTATATTACTGTGATTAATTTGAAGACTGTTAGTACATCATCACACTTCAGCCATTGGTACATTGTACACTACAGGCAAACTACCACCTTCAGCTCTGGATCTCAATTTGACAATTGGAATTTAATTAATTATTCATTAGGACTGGGATGGATAGTTTTGGACTGTTTGGGATTTAAATCTCAATACTTGGAAGTTCTTCCTAAAGTTTCACTTTGTATATCTTGGGAAAGAAATTATTTGCTGAAGTTACAGAAGTTGTTGGTTTTTGCTCTCTTCTATTACTTAGTTTAACTCCATCAGCCCCAAACTGTTATCAGTATCACTGCTGCTATGCCCCGGCAGCACTAAGCTGTATCTAGCTGCTTGTGTCTCAGAGTTTTTACCTGTTTGGAAAATGGTGTAAACATCATGCACATGCATTCACTCTTGCCTTAATTTCTCTTCTTATATCCAATATAAACCCAAGAAATTTTCACCAACTGAAATGAATTTGTCTACACAGTAATGTATTTATTTTCTGATTTGACCAAGCATGGCACAACTTATTTATTCAATATTTACGAAATTATGTGCAAAGTATCAGCAATCTTGTAGGCATAAGCTGTGAGGATACACAAATGTTTCTTGATCATTTGAAAGAGAAAGAAAAACATAACTGAGAGAAGAAAAAAAGGTACTCCACTTGGTGTGCTTCATATGAAGCGGCTTAAGTATGTTTTTCACACTGTTAGGAGTTCAAGAACACCCAGATAGAAAGTTAAAGACATATATTGGCATAAGTGCACAAAGACATTGCCAGAAACAAGATGTCAAAGAAGAAAGTTTATGCATTTGTCAAGTTTTGTATGTTGCAGAAAATTTGAATTAACCCTTAAAGTGCTGCATTGTTTTGCAGTAAAAGGTCCCTCAGTGCTGAATTGTTTCAGGGAAGAAAAGAAGAAAACTGCACAGTCTTTAAATTGCATGTATTTCATTAAATATACACTATTGATAGACAACCCCTATATAAAAAATGATGGCATGTGTCTATACTTTAAGATTAGCATCAAGACACGTGTAGGTTTAACATATTTGCAGGTACAGGTGTAAATACATGTAAACTGACAAGTTACAATTGTATTTCATCAGTATTTTTGTTTGTTTTTGATGGAAAAGTTCAAATATATCTACGAAATGTTATATTCTTTAGTAGTCCAAACATGCACAATTAAGGTGAAAGTTTTGCAAAAATCCACTCCATGAATGTCAGATGTATGTTTAAACAAACCAGTCAACAATTTATGTTCATGAAAAACTATCACCTGTTATTTATTATAATATCATCAAACTGAGGTCCATATTTGGTGATTAAACCTCAGCAACGGCTTTATTTTTGTTCAATCATTGGGCTGATTTTGTGAAGAGTCACCTTAATTGTTCTCATTGTCTGACAGGTGTAAATTGCTTGGAATAGCTTGAAATCTATCCCATACTTATTTTTTTTGCTGAAGTATGCAGTTGATATCACATCATCAATAGCCCATTAGGAATCGAGAACAGACATATGTACCAAACCCATTGTTTTAATCGATGCGAAAACGTTTTAGATGCTCAGGTAAGACAGGCCGTCATTTCTTCATGCGACTTTTTTCGTTCAAATCTGCCCCATGAACTCTCTGATCTGCATTATGATTTGTTTGATCTACTATCAGATGAAATAGATCGTCATCTAAGAAAAAGTCTTCAATAGTCCGTAGGTTCATTTTTCACCATCTCGACATTTAATTTTGAATTACCAGTGAATGGGGGTTGACAGGCGCGCCATTTTTTCACGTCAAGCGAGCATGTACATCCGACTCCAGTTCCACGTAAATTTCTGGCTCAAAATCATTCATGTGTATTTCCATCAATACCTCGCTTGCTCCAATAATGTCATTTTTCTCAAATTATTCAAAATCACTATTAGCATCACTATCAGAAGCGAATATTTGTTGCAAGAAATCACCGTCGTATTCAGTGTCGGCCATTTTAGCTTTGCACATGTACCACGTGTTTAGAAGCGAGCATTTGTAAAATTACATCGTTAATAATATAGTAAAGTACTGCAGAATGCTCGTTCCGGGCCTTTTTAAACCAATCAAATATAGTTTTACAGGCATTTATGGCAAGATGAAGTTACAGAATGCGATCAGTGTTGCTCACCTCTAGAGCGACAATAGTCGCAACACGCACTATGGGACCACAAACAACAGCGCGACTATAGTCGTGACACGCACTTTAAGGGTTAAACATGCAGAAGGAAAAACTTAAAATTGGTGAAAGAAGTTCCTATTTTTAAAAATTATTATTGGCTTTCAAAAAAATTGTAGTTTCATTGCAGTTTGTGTTCTTCATTTTGTTTGTGATGTTTGATAAAGAAGTTAAACTTAATTTGGGGTTAATACCATTTTCAGTTCTTTGAAGCTTATATACTGTAGCTTATATATGGCAGCTGGCATCAAAGATGGAAGAAGATTCAGAGAATCTGATGGCTGTTGGCAAGTTTTCACAAAATCTCGGCACAGGGACTCAAACCAGTATATATATGGCAGTTATCAGAAAAGGCAGGACATTTTGACGATGATGACTGTTCATTAGATGGATGATAGAAAAACTGACAATATTCATTGGTTTGAGGACAATTACTATGGTCAAAAATGATACACTCATACAACTGTGGTATAAATAAAAAAACCAGTACTTCTGCTGCTGGTGGTGCTGTTCATTAGTTCCTTCATTTGGTGTTTTAGGTCTCTCAAACACCCGTCATTCAGAGACATGACCTCAGGTTGTTGGTAGATCATTATGGCTTTTACACCATTTTCAGCACAAGTGAATCTATATACATCAGCCAATTCTACTACTCAAGTAGACATAAAATGCCAAAATGGGGTTTAAACAAATATGATGAATGGCAAGTAATCAGAAAACAACATCATACACCACTCTACAAAGTTAAAAGTACATCATGTTCCTGCTTGGCCACCAGTGATGCTGCTGCTGTTGTTTTCAATAGACAGTTGACAACAATGATGTTGATTTTAAAAGTACACTAGTCCCATAATAATTATTCCCAATTTTCATCCATTTTTAAAATCTAATTCAAGGTGGGTTTTAGATGTTTTTAAAAATATTTTCAGGACAGGGACAGCTATTGTATCAAATATTTTAAGAATATCCAATGGGTGCTTGGAATAAAAATCAAGGAACTAATCTATTGTGGCCTGATGATGGCAGAAACCTGATTGATGATGATGATAAACTGATTGATCAGTAGGGATGTTGAAAGTGTTTTGACATGCTATATTTCTTTTCTTTTTTTACATCAATCATGCAGCAAGGCATAAAAATAAGACATAATTTGCAGAAAATATATTTTTAAGACAAGAAATTGTATAGTGTTCAAGCAGGCATAAATTATGCATCATCACTTTCACAAGTTTAAATTTCTGTTTATTTCTGACAAATCAAGAAACATACACGGCTGACAGACAAAAGAACAACACATGATTGATTACAGACAATGGATACACATAAAAATGTGCAGTAGATTATATATCTATAATCTATATCTTATATATATCCAAAATTAAAATCGCTTCTACCACCCTCTAACCACTAGCTACAAGTTAGGTAAAATAATATGCTTCTGTAGGGGGTGATGTTTTGTTTTTTTTATTAAAATGCAGCAGAGGGTGAAACATAATTTTTTAAAATTGCTTCTTTTGTGGGTTGGTTGAATTTAAAAAAAGTGCCTTCCCCATAGGGGGCCCTTAGGATTCTTCATGAACAGAACACATGTAGTAAAACTGCCCTTTGCATCTAAACAATTCAAATCTGCACAAAGGAAACTAAAATCATATCTCATTGGTTTAATAAGCCCGATTCATGAAAAAAAACTTTTCTAACCAATCAGCAGACCTACCAATCTGATGAGGATGTCTCAGTAAGCCAGCTGAGATTTCTTCCTTAAAATTTACCAGTTTTCAGTAAGGTGTAACAAAATGTCAGTAACTGCTATTGTAAAGCTGGAAAATGTAATTAAAAGTTTGACATATCAATGATCAACATTATGTTCAACTGAAATGTTTGTAAAGTAAACATCAACTTTATTTGCCACTAGTACAGTTGCACAAACTCCACTTCCAAACCCTCTTCAACTAAAAATTATCACTAAAGTCAGAAAAACAAATAGTGTAGAAATCTACTACACGAGTATAATCATATGCAGAGGCTTTGCATGAACAAACAGGTGCAGTTTAAAGCATCTTGGGTGCTGCTGTAAAGTTTGACTGGTTCCTGGAATATTTTCACTTATTCTACGATAAAACTATGATCCAAATGAAACACGGATAAAACAATTATCCATACTTTTTGACTATGATAATTTTTCCAAAGTTTTTGTTTGTATGACACAAGTTCAGATTTTTGGGGTAATTTTCACAAGACTTATGGCAAAATCATAAGAGTTGGCAGGCCTGAATCAGAGATGTATCTTACACATTCACCATGGCTGGAGACCAGATCGGCCATTAAATGCAGTCAACAAACTTCTACTACAGGCAGGATCGGCAATTGAATGCAGAAACCAGATCATGCGTACAGACGGGAACGAATGAGTTAAGACAATAGAGTTGTAATAGTACAGTCCTACTCATTTATATCGACATCGCTTATATCGACAAGCCGCCCAAAAAAAAAGAGCAAAGTCCCAGTCCCTTGGTCTGCTATTACTATCAAATTGTTATGCTTATGTCGATGTCGAGATAAAAGATCAACGTACATGTCGACAGAAGCCCTTGGTCCCAGCTTAACAAATCCTATGTTTTCTAATCATTTATGTCGACAAACTGCCAGTTCCGACCCATATTTTGTTCAACAGTTGATCTTGCCGCCAGACTTTTGATGTTGCGGTCAGATAAAGAAAACATAGCAGCACATTTTCTCACCACTCTGCAGCTAGTTAAGTCTTTGATCTTGCCGCCTAGCTTGTGGGTCATGTTTTTCAGATGTACTCTTACAATGACATGTACATCTGTGGGTCTTTCAGTCACTGAATTTTCTGATTGTAAATATCAACACAGTTAAAAGGATCAATTGATGAACAAAATTTCCCAATCAACAGGTGGTCGAAGCAGGACTAGCAAGCCCTTAAATTTGCCTTCCAGGAAATTGATGCGTACTGAGGACTACTGTACGTGATTTTCTGAATCCCATATATAAAAATTGCGTGAAAAAACGGATTACGCGTTTCAGAGACCTTTGAAAGTGATCGGTGATTAAAACAAGTTTGTTTGTTTTGCTGTGAAAGTTTCGTTTTTAACTTTATTTATATTTACGATGGCTACCTACAGCAGGATAAAATGCAAATTAAATTTATAGTCTCTGGAAATTAAATATCTGGCTGTTAATGAAGTTAAGGGATGAACATCTCACAAAGAGGTCTGTGAATAAAGACTGCATTGAAGGTAACTCGCTCCCCAAAGGAAGAAGCAAGACTGCTACATTTGAAGACATGGAGGAAGCCACAAAATGGTTCAATGAAGCATTTGCGAAAAAACTTAGTGTGGAGAACTTCGCTGCAACAAGTGTTAGATTCATTCGCTTTCATGTTCGTCATAACATCGGATACAAAAGTATTTGTGGAGAATACATGTACTGTTGACAGTTTTTCACTTCCTTGTGAATAGACCTATCCCCCTCAACAAGATGGGAACAGACTGACCAAAATCGCGGCCAATTTAAGTACATGTACATGAAGCATGTAAGTGACAACTATCCAACCATGTATTAATGCCGACGTTGAATATCGTAAATGTTTTTCGTATCCGGATGTGATCAATGCAATATTTTAATTTGGATTTTACTACACAAAGGTAACCAAAATGTAATTTCTCAATATGCAAATGTATTTCACACTGATTCTGTCTTCATGTGCTCAAAATTTCCATTGTGTGTAAATGCTATTCACTGACGACGGATCACCCTTTGCTGACGAATTTGAACTTTTATCAGCCCCCCCCCCCTCTTGACAATATTTCCTCGGGCCCGAGGATGTTGACATAAACAGGTAGGACTGTACAAAGTTGCAAACAGTTTTACAAGTAGATTAAGAGGAGTACAAAGACGTGCATTAAATGCATAAAAAAGGAATAACATTTTGAATCATAAAGCCTTAAGACTATGTTAAATTCTGATCTACGACTCCTGCTATTAACTGTAGGAGATCATTGTTGACTGGTTTAAGTAACCTATCTATAGGCAATCTATTAATGCTATTAAATTTGGGGTGTTTTTGTCAAAGCAAAGCAAGGAACAAACTCCTCACTAGCTAAATTGTGTCGCCACACCCACTTGTAAGGTGAAAACCAAGAAGAATACCTTGCAAATTTATGCTGACTCAGCAAAAGCACCTTGCCTCGAATCATGGACACAATTTTGCTTTTGTCTTCAGGCCGCCCATGTTCCAGAACATGCTGTACCACATAGTTCCCATATTGGTCCTGAACCAGGCGCTCGGTGTGCTCATGCAACTCTTCAAGAATGGGTGTTGTCTGTTCTTGCGTGCAGTGTTCCAAGATTCTCTGAATAACTCTGCAACCATAAGGATGTGTTGATAGGGGATATACCTATAACAGAAAATAACAATGCTTTTACTTTTTGGTAAGAACTCAAGTATAACTTGCATTACTTTACCACTTGTGTCTCTTTTGTTGTACTATTAATATTATTGTTTTCAAGGAAAATTGTATGACCGCAACACCATCTGTGAGAATACTTAATTAAGTGAGTATGGAAATTACCCACTAATTTAATGAAAACCAACGACACTTTGGGGCTATTGCAGAAAGCTGAAGAATTATATGCATGTGATTTTTCACCATTTATCTTCAGCAAAGGTAACTGAAAGAATGCAGCGGCTACACCATTAAGCTGAAAATCACTGATACACTAAAAACACTTGCTGCTGTCAAAGAAAAATTCCAACACCAGAAAATTGATCAAATCATTTCAGAAACATTTTTACAAATGCCTATGTCCAGTTATAATAAACTATTTGTGGATGCATGTGGGGTAAGGAAACATCTGGTTTTGTTTCCCAATGCAAGGGAGAAAAGGTGTCAAGATCAAGCAGACCTGGAACTTAAAAAGGTCATTTTTAAAGTCAGGTTTCCCAAAATGAGTCTAAGAGAAAGATCTAGATCATCTGCCCCATCACTGCACTGCCTAGTGATGAGTCACATGTCACCATGTACGAGGCACTATGAACTTTTGGCATTATAAAATCAGACTTTCATTTCCACTCTGTGTTCTTCAAGATGCTTTAAAATGTCATTTGCAAACTTTATTCATTATTTGTTTCAACAGTAGAAAATTTAAATTTCAGGGTCTACAGCAGATGTGGGCAAAATATGGTTTGCATGCTGGATCCAGTTTTATCCATTAATTTTACATCACAGGGTGTGACTTTAAAAATCACTTGTCCAACCTATGCCCAGATGGAAGCTGCCCACACCTGGTTTATAGCTTTTCAATTGTGCGACTAGTGTAAAATAGTTTAATTTCTACCTGTCCCTTGAAGGCATCAATAATAAACTGCAGATGTTTTGGGTCCACACACTCAATACACTTCTGTACAACATGGTTTCCATTCTGGTCTTTAACACATTTCAAAACATGGCCATCCAACTCTTTAACTATCTCAACCTGCAAGAAAAGAAAGTAACATGTTGAATGATCCTACATTTCTAAAAATATTTTTCTGAAAGCTAGGAAATTAAATAATCCTTTAAAAATAGTATCCCTAGGGCGCAAAATACTGAGAGACAAAAAGCCCCATGATGAAAGAATTGAGGATCAGATTGAGTAAAACAAACAAAATCCTTTGGTATCAAAACTGGGTGTCCCAGAAACACAAAAGTGTCTAAAAGAAAACACTGAGGGGAAAAAATGCATTTCACAAGAGCCATAGTAATAGCATATTTCTCATAATGCTTGATGCTAACTAAACTGTTGACACCCCCCCCTCCACCAAAGCATAATTATTGCTATTACAAGTGGCAAAATTTTGGAATAAAAAGTGCAAAAGAAAAACAAAAATATACTGAAAAATTAATTAGGTTCTGCACTCACTTCAACTAGTGTACATGTTTAACTTTTGCTGAATGTCCAGGAATATGAATTCTGCAATAATCATGGTTAGGTGTGTAGAGTGCTGTACTTCTTATATTCGTAGGGTAGTGTTGATTTGTTGGTTTATCTGATCAGAGTTAAAGTTTTAAAAGATTTATTTGCCGTAACATCTTCTGCCACATAACATCCATAACTCACGCCCTAAACATTTTACTTAATATCTTAAAAAGTTGTCAATAAAATGAATCTGTTGGGCAGAGTTTACATTTGATGTTGTTATTATAGGGTTTAACACCATTATCAGCACTAAAAAGACTATAAAAAAAAAAAAAACAACCCAAAATAGGGTTAAAAAACTTTTCCCATAATCACAGCCAATCAGCAACGAGAATACTGCACAAGGATTTCATGAGCTTTTTATGCAACACATCGTATGAAAAATATGAAACTGCTCATCCTATAGGAAAACTCTACCAACTATGTGATTTATAAAATATGCAATTGAATGCAATCAGGCAGAAGGAAGGTAATCTTGAGCCCAAATGACCTCAATAATGGTACATTGTGTTGGGACATAATTTAGAAGCATTTTCTTTGGAAACATTTGCTTGTCCAGAAAACAGCAGATTCCAAAAATATGGTACGTTGAAATAATCTTGGAGCAAGATACATGGGTAAAGTTTAAATTTAAACTGCAATGAAAATTTAAATTATATGGGCAACAGGTTCTTCCTGATATTGAACCCCACCAATTTTGGTTAGCAAAGACAAATTTTCAAGTTCATAAAGTGCATCAAAAGGAATCGAATGGAAGCCAAATTTGTGGTACATGGGCCACAAGGATGGTTGGGCAATACTACGAACCCTGTACAAAGCATGGTGTATGTGCTTGGCCTGACCAAATTTATCTCAACTTCTCTTTGCAATGATTACCTGCATATCAGGTGGTATAGACTCCAGGGCTTTCTGAATTACTCTGCAGCCATACATTTGCAAGGCTAGGGGAAGAACATGGCCCCGTAAACGCTGGGCAAGGGTTTGCTTTTGATCTGATGTCCCAAACTCAAAAAACTTCTGGATCACATAGTTCCCAAATACATCTGTCATAAGGCTGTATGCTGATGCCAAGATCTCATTAAACACCATTGTTTTCTCTTGGGGTGTGGCTCTCTCCAGTTTCTGCTGAATGAACCTGTTAACATACAGACAAGAACAACCTATATCTCTAGTTTTTCAATAATACACATTAATATGATGAACACACATTATCACTTTTGCACCATTTCAAATAAAAATCTAATTTACTTGAGATGTGCAAATTGTAGATAGCAGCTTCTGTGACAATTGACAATTGTATGAACAGAAGTTGAGTTGTGGTTTGGAGGCACTTGCTCAAATTTTAATTGCACTGGTCAACATAAAGCATTAGGAAGAGTCTTGATTACCCCCACTATCCAGACTAACCACTCCTTATAAATCCCTATCTTTTTTTATTTAATCATTTGTACATAAATTAAAATTTCAAGAAAGGCATGTGAACTTTTCCAAAAGAACCCAATAACATTAATTACCGGGATCCATGCTGATCCTGTGAAAATTCCACAACATGGTTGACCAAATCCTTCAACTGAAGATTAGGTATGCGATTATTGCGAAAATCTTCAAGGAGACGACTTCTGCCAGTGACTTCTTTTGACATACTAGCACTGTAATGAAAGAGCATATGGTTATGTACATATATTCAAAGTGAATTAGGAACGAAAATCATTAACAAAATTATCTGTAGCTTTGAATACATCAACTCCACATAAATATACAGACATTGCCCATGTTCAAACTTGTTTCAGACTTGGATTATACAGCTCAAGCAAACCACATACACCAAACTCTTGCTCAGAAACTGAAATAGCAACAAGGAAAAACCATTAAATGCTTGACAACTTAGTAAAGAGATTTATGCAAAGCTGATGCTTGTGATTAAACTTGTCCAACAGCTTAAAATCCTTCATCAAAACCTGCTCAAAAATAATGTCATCTGAAGCCATCTTTCTAAGCATCTTTAGTGCAGGATTTTTCTTGCACATTTGGTAATGTGGTATGTGCCCATTATTTTTGAAAAAACTATGAAAACAATTTTAGGAGTCCTAAATGACATTTTCAATTATGCATAAAATACAGATGGATCAATGAGCCTCATTTTTAATATTCAAAGTGTTTAATTAAACTACATATCTGATCCTGATGTTGTAGTAGTAGTAGTAGGGTTTAGCGACATTTTCCAGCACAAGAAAGGCTATACATGGCAGCCAGTATAAATGGTGGAGGAAGAACCCTGGAAAAGCCTGGAAAGAACCACTGACCAACAAGAAGCTACTGGCAAGCTTTCTCACATACCCACATTAGCCCAATCAGACTCAAACCTACACAGACACAGGTGCATTTACATAAAAACAAAATTAGATAGCAACAACAAAATATACTTGCATCTGAATATCACATGTACATGTATTAGCATATGAATAGTTTCTGATTTACTCCTTTAAAACACCCTAAATTTATTTTACTGACATTTAAAACACTTTTTGCAAGTGGTCTGCTCATTTTCACATCTTTCTGTTACAATATTTATTTTCTCCAGCATTAAAATTAGCCTCTTTTTAGTTGGAGGTACTAGGTGTTAACAGCATTAGTGCTCAGTTGTAATATCAACCATAAAGACAGTTTTGACAAGGTGTGATGCTGCTTTAGAATGGAATGCTGTATTATGTTGTTCATGTATTTATCTTTGGAGGATTTTGGTTTTTGAAACAATTTATTGAACAATTTTGCTCTAACACGTGCATCAACTAGAATCCATTTGTCTGCACATTTAGCACCAATAACTACAGACTGGTTCTGTACCAATATGAATTAGAACAAAGAATCTGAAAGCAGAGATTTAAAATTGCCATACAGCTGCTATAAATATATTACGACTGTGTGAGGAAAGTACATGCAGGTCTATGTACTATTGTACAAAAGTCATTAGATATGACATATAGCCTACAATATAGATTGGTTTTGTAAGAAACATGAATCGTAACAGCCAATCTGAGGTCCATGGCTTGAAGGTAGAAACTGTTTTTCTTGGAAATAGGACAGCTGCTATAATACGAAAATAACTATTAGGAAAATGCATGCACGTCTGTGTACAAGTGAACTCTAACGTCATAGTTCTGCAGAAGCAGTCTTTTCCAGAATATAATGTGGGATTAATGGGATGTTAACAGAAAGAAAACAGATTTTTTTTCTTGTTGCGGGAGATACCAGAATAGCATAATCCATATACAGGCAGGTATAAGGAATAATTTTGTGACCACAGCATGATATTGCCAAAAGCATAATGGTTGGTATGTACGTAATGTACATCAGATTACAACCAATTATATTGCAGATCAAAATCACAAAACAATCTTTAGCGAAATCCCTCTTACGATACAACCAACCAATTAATTAGTAACAATAACAGGATTTTCAAGCTACACTTTCATCTGGATCCATCAGATATCACAAGGAGACTTTCATCTGGATCCATCATATATCACAAGGAGACTTTCAGTGAAACTCCCATGTAGATACGACATTCCAACAAAAAGGAATAACAAGAGATTTTCAATATGACTGGAAGCCAGAGGCACTATTTTTGCTTCGGACAAATTAAACGTTGTTTCTTTTAGTAAAAACTTAATATTCATATGATCATTCATTTATGAGTAGCTAGATTCAGACTGACGCACTCGCTGGTGATGTCTACATTTCTGTCAATTTGGGACCACAACAGCTGACTTAGAGAAAAGGATACAGGCCACAAAGATGACATGTTTCAGAAAGATCCTCGGCATCACATAAAAAGACCATGTCACCAATGAAGAAATATGGCAGCTAACCAGACAAGCCATCGTGAAGATCTCCTGATCACAGTTAAAAAATGTTAACTACAGTGGTATGGGCATGTCTCACCACTATAAGACCTTCTTGACCAGGGGATGAATGTGTATAAAGTTTCAAAGCAATTTTCCATGTAGTTTAGGCAAAGTTGCAATAACAAATTTTTCATAACAGATGGATGTAGGACAGACAATGGACCACCCAACAGGCTCTTCTGCTTGATGACCATTAGAGCTAGAAACAAACTGGACTCCATCCTAATCCAAGTTGTTAGTGGAACTCTGTTGCTCACTGTATTTGTGGAATGATGTAATCCAATCTCTTTCCAAAATCTCAAGACAAACTTTACACTGATGCCTTGGTAAATTGATGCCTTTATTTCTCATGCTTACACACATGGGCAACTGGATAAATCAGTACTCACCTCCTAGCAGCCATATTCCTGCTGGTGAAGAGGGATCCAAATAAGCCTGTGGCTGCAGGTCCCATGGTACCATTACGAAACTTGGCTTCAGCACCAGGGGCAGCATTGTATAAGCGACCACTGTTACCAAGACCTGTGGTGGGTAAAAATACATCAAGGTGACATAAATTTGCAATCAAAATGCAGGTAAACAGATTCTATACCAGTGAAATACTTGTCAAGTTGCCTGCAAACTGGTATATATGACACGTTACACTATACTGAAATAATGAAGCTCAAAACAACTTACACTTGTACAATAAAATGTATCTGCATGTGTCACAAGTCATGATTTAATTGGTTATTAGGTCAATAACGTAATAAATGGATTGCAGTGGTGAAAAACAGTCTATTCTACATTGTTTTAGATGGTAATACCTATGGTTGGCACAAGTTGTTCTACCCGGAATTACCTATGCTTGCCAGGCAGACTAATACATGCTTTGCAGGCAGACTAATGATTTCCTGACTTTTTGTTGGCAAATTGGTAGATCAAAAGATCGGGCTCAAAATCAAAAGACTACTGGACAATCTTGAAAAAAAAATTATGCTTTAGCTAGTATTGGCATTTTTCTGAGTTAGTTTCAATGTGTCAAGTAGCAAGGGAAGAGGTAAAAACAAAAATGTGCTAGTGTTAGTCTCAATAGAGTTTGATTGCAGCCAATTTTCCATGGTTCATAAAAAAAAAAAAAAAAAACTTTTTGTGTACTAACTGCTTGCATAAAGAAGAGTTTAAAATTTAATAACACTGCAAAAATGATGACAGTCATTATAAATCGTTATGGAGACAATAAAAAATGCCATATAGTTTCTCTCAGCATATACAACCTTTTACATTTCAAATAGAAAATGGTAACCTATAGGTTTGATGCAAGTCTCTTTTTACTGGAACATTACTGGAAAAATTAAATAATTTCGTACAAAACTGCAGGCATTGGCTACCTGAAGCAAACCATACTGGTAGGTGCAACTCGTAATGCAGTCCAAGAAAGTCAAACTGTAATATCAAGCACAAGTCAAAGCAAGCAAGTTTCAAAAGTTAAATTTGTAAAATACTGTAGTATCATCGTTGTTGCCACAAACCACAATTTTAAATCCACAACAAAAAATGAGCCACTTGGGATGATGACATCCCACCCACCCTGTTTTCTTGGTATTTCATTCCGAGAGATTAACACAGCTATCTGTATTTGATAAATCAAGGTAAATACTGTAATTTGGTAATTAAATATTAGCTTTTACATGTGATCTCACTGACTGCTACTGAATTTGTGGTCTGCCTTGGCAAAAACAGTATCTGGCTAATTCTGCACGGATTTCCTCGTTATAAATGTTATACTCTCCTCGATTTCTTTTCCAGGACACAGATTGACTTTGGGCCCTGATCACTGTACTTTTCCAAATCAAGCTCAAACACTTAGTACGATAATGTCAAATCTATGAAGGCATCTTTACCCTGCCCAAACTCCCATACTCCTCAAGTGCTAAGATACAGACCTGTTAATGGTGGGGTCATTGACTGTCCAGGTTGAACCAGCCCCATGGGTCCTGCTGGTGATCCAAGGCTCCCAAGCGCACTGTAATATTGATTCAGCGAAGGCATCTGCCTTTGTTTGAAGTCAAGAGAGTCCCTTCTCTGACCACTGGTCAGCCCTGAAATGGACAAGTCACATTACAGAATATCAGACATTGGCATGTATCTGAAAACCAAATCTAGATTCAATCTCTCCCTCCTTCCCACATTAAAAACATTGTTTCTGAAGAACAAAGAAGACATTATCCTATCTTTAATTCAATGTTTATTTGATTGCAGTGGTGGCGTTATTATGGGGCTTAATGCCATTTTTTAGTACAAGATACATGGTAACAAGTATAAATGGAGGAAGAACCTGGGAAAACCCCAGAAAGAACACACCAACCAACGAGAACCTATTGGCAAGTTTCTTCACATAACCACATTAGACAAATCCAAGACTCAAACCCACGCAAACAGGTGAGATGACAGTGATCCTTGATACAGTTAATAGAGAAGATGGAAAGGAAGTAATTCTTACAATTACTTCTTTTGGTTGTCTTAGTGCAGTGGTTCCAAAACTTTTAGAGACAACGCCCCTTTGGCTCAAGAAACGGACCCCCAACGCCGCCATCTACATCTATCCCTATATTATATGAAGTAACGTTTCATTTTAATTTAATCACATAGGTCTATTAGTATAGTCACATAGTGGTTATGAGGACAAGTAAGAAATGAAATAACTAATATACTGGGGAAATGAATGATTAACTGTTTTTAAACTGAGGAGTAAAATACAAAACAATTATTTCCAAATCAAATTTTAAAAGCATTGTTTTAATAATCATGAATTCTAATTGAAAGTCAGAAAGTAATGTAAGAAGCTACAAGAGATTATATATTATACTAGATTCCTGGAACCCAAGTACTTAATCGATTCTTCATCTTAAGTTCCTGACAGTTCAGTAGTTGCTTAATGCGACGGATGGATTTGATGACGTGAGATTATTGCCCCAATGTCCGGTTTAAAGTCAGTTAACCAGAGTTGCAAATCACTGGAGTTAACAATTTGGAGTCGATTTCTTTGCTTGGATAGAAGGTGGGCGACCACACTAAAGCCACATTCTGCCAGATACGATGATAGAAATGCAACAAGAAGCTTCTTAACCACAGATCACAATGCTGGCAAGCAGGTGGAAAGGTCCTTCTGTAACTTGGTACAATTTCTTACACTTAAAAGTTTGATTTGAGCTCAATGTCATTTTGTAGCTCAATTACTTCTTCCTCCATTACTCCAACTTGCTCAATATCTGAGAATGGATTTATCACCCAATCTGGAATTTCCAATGATAGAAGACCCTGATATCGCTCAGACATATCTTTATTCAGTATATCCAAATTATCGCAATACACATGCAGATCAAAATCTTGTATTTCTCCTTTATCTTTCAGCTCCGACAGGGTTCGAAATTGATATAGGTCACGATGACCCATATTGCACTGGAATAGAAGTAACTTTGACATAAACGTAGAGATAACATATTTGGCTTTAATAAGAGTCATCTCATTTCCTTGCAACTGCAGATTAATCTCATTGAACTTTGAAAATGTATATGTTAAATAAACATTGTGCTTAATTTGTTTGAGTTCCACACTGAGACAAGGATCCCGGTCTTGAAAAAACTCCACAACAGTCTCAAAAAGGTTGTAAAAGTGCCTCAGGCAGTTGCCTTTGGAGAGCCAACGAACTTAAGTATGAAATAACTAACATTTAAAATCTTCATCATTTTCAACACAGAGCTTGTGGAATAGTCGATCTTTGAGAGCGTGACCTTTAATCTTATTCACTACAGTAATCACAGTTTGTAATGACTTGTGCAGGCGATCACTAATATCTTTTGCAACCAAATGCTGGTGATGAATGACACAATGAATATAAAATAAATTTGGCACCTTTTCTCAGGAAAGCAAGAAACCAACGATGGTGACCAGTCATCGATGGTGCTCAGTCAGTTGCACAACCAAGTATATTTGTCAATGGAATTCCCATTTCTGTGAAGAATTTATCAACAACTTGATATATTGATTCCCTTTTAGTGTCTGCTTCCAGCTCCCTTGCAAATAACAATTTGTGAGCCAAACATTCATCTTTAATAAAGTGCACATAAGCTAGAAGCAGAGATTCATTCCCTGGCATAGTTGACTCGTCCAGTTGCAATGAAAACTCAGTTGACCTTAGTATGCTGCATAACATATCTTCCACATTGTCAGCCATTTCACCTATGTGTCTTCGTACTGAATTGTTGCTTAGAGGAATCGTCTTAATAACATCGTGTGGCGACTTAGCCAGAACAGTATTCAGAACTTCACAAATCGCTGGTAGAATGAGTTCTTCGCCAATTGCGTGTGGCTTGTCAGCCTTAGCAATCAGCAGTGAAATGTATGATGCACGCTTATCATCAGTGTTTTGTTGTGAAGTATTACAAAACATGCTTGGCAGAGTTGGCCCGTTTTGAAATTTATCGTGAAGTGATTCAAAGAATGTAAAGTTTTTGTCTACCTTGCCAGGACGTACTTTCTTCAAATGATCAATCAGTCTGGAAGGCTTCATTAGAAAATGCCTTTTCACAAACCAGACACATTGGCAGCTGCAAGTTCTTTGGTGATGATATAAATTCATATTTCTGATAAGTTGCATTGTATTGTCTACATTTCTTCTTTGCTTTTTTATTCGTCGCCATGGCCAATCGAAAATTGATGATAAACTATAACGACTGTAAAAATATTACAACGTGCTAGTCTGGTATTGAGCCAGTCTACACTACACTCTGCATCACTGGAAGTACTACACCATGACAATGATCTAGCGCGAAAGATACGATTACTAGTGTAGGACAGGTCAATAAGGGTCCGCTAAAAAGAGCAAGGCTGATACAAGCGCGGACTTATACAGGCTTTAATTAAAAAACAGCGCGGTTAATTACTGTAAGCGCTGGTTTCTAATGGCGAGCACAAAAGTGTGTCAAACAGAAAAATAAATGATGCAAAGGGTAAGCATAGAAGCTGTATGACTGAGAGCAAAGACGAAATGAGGCATTTCCACCACCAGGTTCACGTTTTTCTCTTTTTGCTCCTACCACCCCTTTGCCTCGAAATGCCCCCGTCGCCCTCTTGCCTCGTACCGTCCCTTTATATAATCCCAACATCCCAGGGGGCGTTAACGACCCATTTTGGGAATCACTACCTTAGTGTGTAAATCCTACCTGTAATGATACTGCCATATAAACTCATGGTTCATAGCTGATGGTATGGACTAATGATGTTGTAGTGATTAAAATATGTTTAACAAGAGGCACATGTGGGACTGATATTGCTTACCTGGCCAACATTTAACTTGAAACAATGTAGGAAAAGAAATGTATCTTCAACCTTGTTTTCCACATGTAAAGATTAGTAAAGTAAAAATACAAAATCCTATTAATCCTTAAAATGCTAGTTGCGACTTTAGTCGCACGGTTGGTTGATGTCTCATAGTGCTTGTCGTGACTTAATTCGTCTTCTAGGTAAGCAACAATGTAGATATCCTATTACTTCAACTAGCCATGACTTATTGTAAACTATATTTGATTGGTTTATAAAGGCCTGGAACAAGCATTCCATTGTACTTTACTAGTTTTACAAATAATCGCTTTCTAACACATTGTACCTGGAAGACACTGAATATGATGGTTATATCTTGCAACAAATTCTGGCTTCTTATAGTGATAATAATGATTTTTAAGAATTTGAGAAAAATGAAATTATTGCATGATTTTGAGCGTGGAATTGATGTCTGATGTACATGCTCACTTGAAGTGAAAGATGGCACGCTTCTCAACCCCCATTCACTGGCAAATTCATAATTAAATGTCAAGATGGTGAATACTGAACAAATGGACTATTTAAGACCTTTTTCTTTTTTAAGATGACAAGTTATTGCATCTAACAGTAGATCAAACAAAACTGCATATTAGAGTTCATGAGGCAGACTTGAAGGAAAACAGTACCATGAAGAAATGGCGGCCTATCAGACCTGAGCATGTAAAACTTTTTCGCATAGATTATAGCAATGGGTTTGGTACATACATCTGATCTAGATTCCTAATGGGCTACTGATGATGTGATATCAATCACATACTTCAGCAAAACGCTTACCTCTGACATTCATGGAGTGGATGTTTACAAAACTGTTACCTTTTCTTTACCAGTGATTTTCACAATTTAGATATAACACTGTTACGAATATAATATATACATGGTTGAACTACTAAAGAATATAACAGTTCTTAGATAAATCTGAATAAAAATACAAATTGTAACTTGTCATTTTACCTGTATTTGCATCTGTACATGCAAGTATGTTAAACTTGTACGCGTGTCTTGATGCTAATCTTAAAGTTTAGATATCTACCATCATTTTTCGTACAGGGTTTGTGTATCTATTGTGTATATTTACTGTAATACATGAAATTTCAATATTGCAGTTTTCTATTTCTTTTTCCTGAAACAATTCAGCACTGAGGATCTTGTACTGCAAAACAATGTAGCACTTTAAGGGTTAAGATATTCAAGATGGATGCTATTGCGCCTCTGGCTGAATTTCAAAGGAATTTAAAATTTAAGACTATTTCTTCTCTTTGCTTTTGCTTTTAAAGTCTTTAAACCAATTCCTTGATAATCTTCTGAGATAAAAACATTTTAAAACTGGATGCTGTGGTGGACACAGTGGATGTCAACTTGGCAACATTTTCATTTAGGACCAACATTCCATGTTGATATAATCTTCAGTCTTGGATGAACAATAATGGCAAGATTTTCAAGATGGATAGATACCATGGTGGTCAGGTTTAAAATCAGACAATTTCTATTTAGTACTAACACAAGCATTTTATTGAAAACATATCTATATGACCAGCCATATTGGAAAAATGGCAAGAGCAAGATTTTCAAGGTGGCCACTGTTCAGTTACATTAGGGATCATTTTACACTGTGACCAACTAGACATCATAAGAAGTCTTTCTGTGAAAGACCCATGCCAATATGACTATTCACTTGGAGGAAAAAACAAGCTTTCAAGATATCCACTGAGGCAGTCATCCTGAACAATCTGAATCACTGTTTAGGACCAAGCTAAATTGCACAATTAAAATTAAAAAAATAGTAAACCCTATGGTGATGGAAACAAATTCAGGAGGAGTCACATTCTTTTCAACACAAGCCTTGATCAACACAAGATTTGACACCATTTTCATCTTAGATTTCACAAGTCCTCTAATCAGAACCCAAGGCAATATTACTTTTGATTCTGGTGGATTAGATTAAATTTTTATTAGGACTTTGTAGAGAAGTCTTCTGGTTGAAACCCAATATCAAAAGGACTATCTATTAAGGAGAAGTAGCTTAAAGAATTTTAAGCAGGTCAATGTTGCAGCCATCTTGAACATTTGAGATAGCCCCAATTTCATTTAGGACCACCTAGACATTACACGTATTTTACAAAATGAAACACCACAGTTTAAGAAGTAGCAATAACAAGCTTTAGACGGTAGCCATACTGAATGTCTGATTGGTCACATTTTCTGGGAAATGTAAGAAGGTTTAGGAGAAGTAGCCATAACAAACATGCCAATGGACATAAGGATGATGCACAAACTCACAAGTGCATCATCTCATTGACCAGCATTACTAAAACAAGAATTTCTACAAATTGCAATCCCCCCCCCCTCAGTAAATCAGCAATAAAAATAATATAAAAATGAACAGACTAAAATACAGCAAGACAAAATAAAGTTTATCTGAAATGTTCATACTAAAACTGAAAGTGGCTCATATAGCTTCTAGAATATTCATTGCATTCCATGACCTCATTTCTGGTACCAGCATGGATTTTAATCATTGCCACTGCTACGTCTATTTAATCTAATTATGTGGAAATTCAAGACTGTTGGAATTTATTTCTTCTTGAATTGTCATTTCGTACTGAAGGGAAATAAACTGCTTGTTGATTTTTTTTACTGAACTTGATACATTAATACTGGCCACTATGTATAGCCTATCTTGTACTGAAAAATAGTATTAAACCATAAAAAAAAAACCAAAAAAAGAGAACATATTTGTCATAGAGTCATAACAATAAATTGAGTGAATTAATTGCAAAAATAAAAGTCCATAAAATTCATTCCTGCTCAACTGGCCAAAAAGAACTTGTAGGAATTCAAGATAGGACCATTCCTCAACGTTTAACTACAGTGTGGTTGCCATCCCCAATAATCTTCAACAATAAAATGATCTCCCACGTAACTGCAGTGACTGTCAAATTGGCAACATTTTCACTTAGTAATGTGATGATTATATTTAAGACCTAAAAGACAGCACAATACATCTTGTGGTAGAAACTAAAATCTGAAGCAACAGTACACATATTTTCTAGATGGCTACCATTGTAAACATACTGTATATCAGATTTGTTCCATTTCGGACCAATTAAACCAGTGTGTGTTGGTGAAAGAAAAATGTTTATATGGTATATAAAGATTTTAACAATGGCCAGTGTAGATCCTATGCAAAATATCTTCCAAACAATAACTATTGCATATTTATGAAATTCATCATTGAGGATTTAACTCATTCAGCCCCAACAAGATTCTCAGTAACACAGTTACTGTGCCCCAGCCACACTAAGCTGTGTCTAGCTGCTTGTGCCCCAGTGTTGTACCTGCTTGGAAAATTCTGTAAAACTCATACACATGCCTTCATATTTACTTTAATTTCTCTTCTTGTATCCAATATTAATCCATGAAATTTTTACCAATTAATCCAAATGAATTGGCCTACACAGTGATGTATTTTTCTTTCTATTTGTCCAAGTCTTTCACAATTTATTTATACATTTTTTTTTTTACAAAATTATGTGCAACATAGTTAGAAATATCAAATCATCAGCACTAAATTCCATTAAAATAAACCAGGAAAATTTAATATGTGATATGGTTTGAAACAAATTGTGCATACATTTACTTGGCAATGTTCACATCCAGTTTTTGGTTCAGATAGAACTTTGTTCACTAAGCACATTTTGCAGGTTGGATACCACGTTTTGCTTGGTAATAACAATATTCATTTTTAGGCATATGGATTGGTTTCGTTTGCGATGAACAGTTTCTCCGGAAATAATAACAAGTGAAAAAAGATAGCTTTCTCTTTTTTCCTTGTCAGTTTGTCATTGTATGTTGTAGGTCCAGGATTCATTCCACTAAAATCAATGATTTCGACAGGCAGAAGACAATCGCTCCAATCTGCTAGATCGGCAGAAACTCTTTCATTTGCGCGATCAGCATTCTCTTTTTCTGACTATTCAATCTCAAGAATCTTCATTGTCCCATTCTAAATCTCGCAAATTCTGCAATCTTTCTCACATGCACCCATTCGTCAAGTCAGAACACAAAACTTTGATGGGGTAAAATGTACAAGTGATTAGTGCCTCCAACATTATAAATACTGAGTATGGAGCATGGAACATGACCTGTAACTGTCAATTCAATGGATGTTAGAACCATATACTACCATAACCAAGAAAGTGCCAGAAAATAAACACCTGTTTTAACACCTCAACCCCTGGTGCCATGAATACGGGGCAGGAGATAGTAGCTCTGTAGTATCAAGATCATGTATGATACAATAAAGGAGGTAGACAGATCTAGCTTTACAATGGTACCAAATAATCTGGACGTTTTAGTTGCACTACAAAATACAGAAGAAAAAAAAAAAAAAATTTGGACAGTTTTTTTTTAAAAACCAAAAATTCACCCGTAGTCTGAATCCGATGTTGTATCCAAATTTTAGACATTTTGGCCTCAGATCTAAGATAGACCAATCTGAACTGCACATAGACAAGTGAACCTCTGCAAAAAGTATGATCAGGTGGGCATTTGGAATAAATGATGATGGGTCTGTTAAGTATAAAATAAAAAAAAACGCCCAACTTTTCCCCTTACTGCTCATGTGCGAGCAAAATAATCAATGGAAAACAATGTTACTAACACAACTAGGCATTAGGCTAATAGAAAAATCGTGTGGAAGTCAATGCATTAGGATGTATTCAGAAATAGGGGCTAATGTGTTAAAGTGATTCTCACAAAAACTATTATTTTATGCACATCCTTGTTACACAATGAAACAACAATTTCCATTCAATCAACTGTATGCCTTGCGTTGTTCCAAAATAATGTCAGTGTTTGACTAAAAATGTGTGTCCAAGGCAAAGGAATTTACAAAATCTGCTGAGAGTTTATAACTTTACCAACCTGTGTTTTTTGCTAACAATGTGCATCCTCACATAGTCTCTGCCACCACGCCAAATGCTAAAATTTATGGTATACTGTGTGCAAAGCCATCATGTATATCTATGTTTGATGGCTGAAGGCACAGCCTAATTTTGGTATATTCTAAACTAAACTTCACTTTTTGCACAATACATCTTTTACCTTGGTGGTGACGACCTTTTGAAGATGCTACGCCAAATGCTGGAATCAGTGCAGCAGCGCATGCGAGGAGTAAAATTCTGGTCAGGCCTAAGTTTCAACCAAAAGCATTTGTAAAACTACTCTTATACATATAGATTAAAATAAGCTAAGATGCAAGCTAAGGGCCAGCTGTACTAAAAAGCTTTAGTTCCACTAATATCGCAACCAGCAGTACCTGACAGTTCTGGCTAGCGCTTAATGGTAAATCAGTTTTTTTAAATCTTTTATTAAAGAGTTAAAATAATTGAGTATATGGGATTTTGTGATGTTTTATGAATGCAGCATGAATATATGAAAAAGTGATGAAATTTATGCCAAAATTGTGAGGTTTGGCAGCAATGAACCAGCCTCAAAAATAAAAATCAGAAAAATTTGCCAGAAATTTTCCATGCATACTCCAATTTATGAATATATTCCATAATTCCAACATCAATGCTGTTTGAGTAAGTAGACCCAATATTTTCCTCTCTAGCTGATGTTATTAATATCGATCTCTCTCTCTCTCTCTCTCATCCAGATAATTCCCTTCATTTCTCAAAACTGCCATCGTAAAACCTAGGCTGAAGAAACAAACACTTGGCCATAACGATTTAAAGAACTACCGCCCAGTTTCTAATTTCCCGTTCACATAAAAAATCTCAGAAAAAGTTGTTCTAACCCAACTTGTATCTCATTTGAATTCGAACAGTCTTTATAGCAATGTACAGTCTGTATATCGCCTTTGCCACAGTGATGAAACTCTCTTCTGAAAGTATTTAATGACATTCCCACTGCTTTGGATAGTGGAAAGATTAACAGTCCTCACCATCCTTGATTTGTCTGCAGTATTTGACACAATAGACCATGATATATTACTTCACCGTCACCCGCATGTATTTGGCATTCAGAATATTGCCTTACAGTGGTTCAAGGCCTACTTAGTAAACAGGACGCAAATTATATCTGTTAATGGAATACACTCCAGCCCAGTTGATCTATGTTGTGGTGTTTCACAATGACCTGTTCTTGGACTGGTTCTCTTCATTCAATAAACTCGGCCACTCTCAAGTGAGTGTCATACACCCAAATATTCAAGTCTAGCCACCCAACTGAAGTTGATACTACCATCCAGAAGTAGAGGTGCATTTCTGATGTGAAATTTATGATGACATGTAACAAGCTGCAGATGAATGTTGAGAAAACTGAGACCATTCTGACCACAACACAAAGACTTTCTCATTCACATCCTTTACCTCAAACAATAAATATTAGCAACACCAACATTAAATTCACAGTCAGTTAAACACTACAACAGCAACAACAGTCAGTACGAGACCAAGGTGTTACTTTAGACAGTACACTCACATTGCACTAGCATGTCATGAACATATGGAAGGCTGCATATCTTGAGCTGAGACGCATTAACTCCATTAGCAAATATCTTAGTTGATGCCACGAAAACACTTGTGTGTTCATTAGTACTTTAAACACTGGACTATTGTAACTCAATTCTGTCTGGTTCGTCTCAAAATCTACTAAAGAAACATCCAAAAGTTCAAAACGTAGCTGCTCAGATCATCCTTAGAGTACCATACCTTGATCAAACCACACTGCCCCACTGCTCTGTACCATACACTGGCTATCCATTCGATCCAGAATCAAACACAAATATTTTTGCTCTGTGCTATGTTTCACTGACACACTACAGTCCAGCATGCCTATCACGCCTCAACCATGTGTACACGCCAGCATGATACTTATGTTCCTCTTCTGACAATCATATATTCATTATTCCCACTAAGAAAACAAAGTCATGTGGACAACACTCTTTTGCATACCAGGGCTCAGCAACGTGGAATGAATTCCTCATTGAAATTTGACACAAAGACAGTGATCCCTTTAAAAGGTGCTCTTAAAACTCACCTTTCTTGACTGCAAAAACAAACTTAAAGACCTAAAAAAAGGTTTCCTACCTTAAATATTTGCAGCATTTTTCATTTTCCAATTTCATTGTGTTTGTTTTTTGTATTCACATCATTATGGATGTTGTGAAGCGCTTAGAGCTTCTAAAGATTATACACTATACAAAGTCCTCATTATTATTATCTTTATTATTACAATAACAACTCCATGTTGTAATCTTTTTGTTCTACCCAGCTCCATTTGATTTGCAAATGATATGCAATTCTACTAATCTCTCTCTCTCCAGAGAGAGAGAAAATGTGTATGTATGTGCATGTTTTTGGATTTTTAATGTAATTTTAACCATTTTAGTCATACCACTATTGACGTCTTCAGTGCGAGTTTATAGCGGTCATGACCCCAACTTGTGGCATCATGTCCAACCCATTCACATTACCCTGACACCAGGTTGATCAATTCTAACATTAGCTATTAATGCTGAGCACCAAGCGAGTCACCATTTTTAAGCTGCTAGCACCATTTTTAAGTCTTTGAAATGAATCGGCTTTGGTTTGAACCTGCAACCTATTGCATCCAATGTGAGTGCTCTAAGCAGAATGGTAGAAATTTTAACTCTTAACAGTACATCAATCATCTCCCCCAAATGCAAAACAGACTCAAATCAACAATTAGATCCAATAAACATAATTGCTAACCTTCATGCTTTTTCAACCCAAGAAACCAACCTTTCTTTTTAATTCTGTAATGACTACTGAACTTTATAAGAGCCTTATTGTCTCTTTTGTCTTGAAAATTTATTGCAGGTTCGACGAGATTTTTTTTAGAAAAATTCTATACATAAATTATTTTTTTTGATCATTCACATTTTGCATTTTGGATTATTATTTATTTATTTGTGATTACAATAAAGCAATCTGGGTCTATTATTAGCAGTTGGAATTAACTGCAATGTATCTACTGTTCTTATATGTAGTCATGTAGCCAAACTACATTGTTCAAGGAGCAATTTCACTTTTTGAACATTATTTTCTCAACTCTACAACACTGTAATGGAAACTTGACAAAGTTAAACTACTTTTTCTGGTTTCTTGAATGCATGACCTGGAATCTTTATTCCTTTTTTATTAAAGTTTCCTGCTTAAACTTGCATGTCAAGACAGGACAAGTGGGAATGATGAGAGGCCAAGGTTTGGACCCAAGACTTATAAGAACACTGCTTTGGAGCCTGCTGTATTGGTTCAACGCAAGGTTGATGCTGGCTGTCAGTAATCCTGTACACAAACTTAAACATACCTGTACATTAAACTTACCAAAATGTTCTCCAGATCCAAATGTGCCAGCAGAGGATCCCAAACTTCCAAGATTGCTATTATTGTAACTACTCTGCTGATTGAGTCCAAGGCTGGTGCTGATGGGTGTGAAAAGGCTGGGAGTAACCTGGGTGTAGCCCATGGAGCTAGTGGGAGTGTAGCCTGAAATTGACATAGTTAACCCATATAAATCAATACTAATTATAATGAAAAAAGAAGGAACTGGGATGCTTGTTATAGAATTACAATTTTAAAACTAGCACTTCACTTCTACTAAACTGAACTTCTCAAAACCTGATCTATACAGAGATGCTACCAGGATTTTATCATAAAGGGAGATTTACATCCTCATCACAAACAAGGAAGGAGTAAAACAAAAATGAAGGAGGATGGTACAGCCATAGTTCAATAATTACACAACACATCGTTAATTATCTCCCTCTCCCTGATCAACTTTGTAAGCCCCCTATTGAAATCAAAATCTTTCAACAAGGTTGCCTCTAGTTTTATAAGCATTAAGCTGTTCAATGCTTCTCAGTTTAAAGGGGACAAATATGCAAAAATGAAATTCACTCAAACTTTTTAATTTGCTATATGTATATTGTTCACTTTCTGAAAATTTGTACCTATTCGCTCGTTACGAAGAAATTTATGAAAAACCGATATCTCCTGATCCGTCTTGAATAAAATGCGCTTCCCTCCCCCTAACAAATAGTGGAAGTGACGTCATTTGAGACACTGTACACATCGGCATTGTTGATAATGAATTATGGAGAACTCGCCCCATAGAGAACTGGGAGAAGGATGCTATATACTAATTGTGAGATGATGCCATATTGTTGTTAAGGCTTTATTTATTGTGGTCTTTCTTCAACTTCATAACTTATTATGTTATAAAATACTTTTCAACTTTCCATTTGATCAACTCCGCTTATGTACTTAACGAAACAGAAGTTGTATCTGTCCCTTTTGCTCTGCTCTTCAAAATCATTTGATACATTTTATTGGGAGAAAAAAATAGTATGATGTGAAGTATGCAGTTTTATATATGAAAGGGCTCCAACCTAATAATGAATGATACTTGAACTCATTAACAAACAGTATTGACGTATACTCAGGAAATGTTGTCACTACTTAGTCCAACATAGTTTAGTTTATTTCTTTTTATTTGTTCGTGTTTGTAATTTTATTGTTTCTTAATAAAACAAACTACTAAAGTTGAACAAGAAATTTTAAAAATATTTCACTACTAACTACTAAATTGCCGATGCAAAATGATCAGGTTTACGTTATTTATTATAGATAACAACTCCATGATCACGTGTACTAACGGGATTTTGTTACCTTAAATACATATTTGAACTGCTCGATGTACTTGGGACATAATGAGAAAATCATCTTTAATAATTTTAAATTTCACTTTTAAATCCTGTACAAAACTGAATAAGTATTCTTCCTTGTACAGGAGAGCCAATACCTGATAATAAGATACATCATTCATGTATTCAAATAATGCAGTAACCATCACGTGGCAACATCTTTGATGATAACAGTTTAGCTCTTAAGATTCACATTTCTATTTTTTAAATAATGCCAATAGCTTCTCATGGGTCGGTGATTCTTTCTGGGGGGTTTTCCAGGTTCTTCCTTCCTACACCATTAATACTGGCCGCCATGTATAGCCTATCGTGTGCTGAAACAACATTCCCGAAGTAGAATATTCCATTAACACCCAACCTTACATGATAGATTGATGGGACAAAGATGAAGAGGACCCTTCAGATTCTGACAATGGCGCTACTCTTGGGTCTTTAGAGAAACATTCAAGCTCAAAATGTCTCTGGCACAACCTAGTGTATAGAGTTAGCATAACGCCTTCTCTCTTCAATTTGATTGCACATACAGCTCTCCTTTTAGGGTCCTTTGGAAATGTGAAAAAACCTAATCTTCTGTCTCGAACTTCTATTATTCACACATCTTTTTGGGAGGATGTGGGTGGCGAGCACCAGACAGATCCCCTCCCCCATTTTCAAAAACAAATTTTTCATGTGTAGGTGTGTTCCTCCAGAGATTTAGTTTGGTGTTTTTTAAATACAATTTTTTCTCCCTTTCTAAAATTTCCATACATGTAGTTAGACTTTGATGGGGTATTTTGTATCCTTAGTGTTTCTATAGGGTTGATCATCAGAGTAGGTTTTATTAATCTAATCTCAAAATTCCTTCCCTAGTTCATTTTGTCGACCTTGGCTAGAGATCACCTGTACCCCATGTATGATATTTATGTTGGTGCTATATGTGATATATAAGATTTTTTTCACAACTATTTTTATATTAATTTATTTGATTTTTAATTTTGAAAGATGTACCGTGTACTATCTTTGCTAAGGGGGAAAAAAAACAAACTTATTCTTTTAAGGCTCGTATTTTTTCCGTGTCGTTCTTCGCATTGTCCATTTCATATAGAGTTCAACTGTACTCGAGTAGGGGTCCATACATTTTTTAAAATTTAAATTTCACTTCTCCAAACTAGAGTTTATTTATTTACTACACCTTTTAAAGATTTTCCTAAATTGTTTAAGGTACCCTTTCATATGGGTTCTCTGTGTAATACGGGAGCTGCCCAGCAGTGGTATTTAAGAAGAATAAAGTATTCTATATGTTTCTGGTTTTTTCCCCCTAAAAGATTCATTCGCAAGGCATATTGCGACACTTAAAGTATATTTGATTCACACAATTTAGAGCAGCGTACTGAACCATCTTGTTTCTACTTGACACTTCATTGCACAAACTGAATATGACTCGTATGTTAATTGTCTCAAATGACGTCACATCCTGTGTATATGGAAGGGAACTAACAAATTTGCAGCAGGGTCTTTACATTTGATCTCAGAAAACTGGACAATATTCTTTTATAAAATTGAAGTGCAAATACATAAGATGCAAATAAACAAATAGTTGGGATAGATTAAATACACAAACTGCTCAATATCCTTCTATTTACAATAAAATTATGCATGTCCAGGTTTTTGTCCTCTTTAATCAGTTTCTTAACTGTGTATGAATATTTTCCTCTACAGAGATATTTAAACAAGGTAGCCTCTAGTTGTATATGCATTAAGCTGTTCAATGCTTCTCAGCCTAATCAGTTTCTTAACTGTGTATATTTTCCTGTAATGAGAACCCGCTTCCACAGCTCAAGGTTCATGCCTTTGGATAATTCTGCTCCAAATTAATATTTTTCAAGAAATAAGCTCTTCCAACTTTCTCTATTGACTAATATTATACCAGATTTATTTCTGACAATGGCTGAAAGAAATTACACATACAGAAATCAGATTTTTACTTTTAACAAAATAAATGAAAGAATTAAAGATGAATAAAAAATGTACACAAAATATGTTAGATCTGGATACAATGGCATGTCTTGGTCTGTTTCAGATATGTCTGTCATAATTATGAATATTTTTCTTTTTCAAAAATAAAAATTAAACTTTCAAGAAAAAGATTTCAAATGGGAGAGCACTGCTTTCTGATCTTTAAGTGCAAAATCAAATACAAGAATTTTATGTTAAAGGTTATTAGCCATATTCATTTTATTTTAAAAGCAACATAACTTATTTCAACTGACTTGTGCACTCCTCAGATACCAAAATTTTTTCAACGAAAAGAAATGACACTACGGAGTTTTAAAAACTCTAGCACTTGATTGTTGTCACCGTTCCGGTGGCCTAGTGGTTAGAGCGTTCGCTGTGGAAGTGGGAGGTCATGGGTTTGATCCCCGGCCGAGTCATACCAAAGACTTACAAAAATGGTACTAACAGCTGCCTCGCTTGACGCTCAGCATTAAGAGGTTAGTGTTAGGACTGGTCGGCCTGGTGTCAGGATAATGCGACTGGGTGGGACATCATGCTACATGTCTGCGGCATGATGCCTCAGTGCTAGACATCACTATAAACTGCTTCACAGCAGACATCGTAGCGATATGACTGAAAAATTGTTAAAGCTACATTAAAAATCCTAATTAAAAAAAACAAACAAACTTGATTGTTGTTGGATATACTTCAGTAAGGATAATGGCATTACAATAAGTATAGTATGACTAATGCAATCAGACTATATTCTGTGCAAAAGTGTCACTATAGGCTGTCAACTGTGGGAAATTTTGTCCTCTTGACATGTTCAGCACTGCATATTCAATCAACAAGACTTCAACCTGTTCCCATCATGAATATTAGGGTTATTTCACTGGAGGACTACAGTGTATACTTGCAGCTATTAAATTTTTTTTAAAAAAAACACAAAATTAATGTGTGCACTTGTTTTGCAGGTTTAAGAACCTTGTAGTTAAGTACCCTGAAAACAAAATTGCTACAGCATTATAGTGAACCATTGTCAACGTGTTCAGGTGATGTAGTCTTGCAACAAATTTTCAGGATGGCTGTCAAGGCTGCTATTTTGGAGTTTAAATCTGCATCATTTACATATAGACACATAATATACACAAATGATTTTTTTGGTGCTAATTTTAAATTTAAATGCTTTAAATGTTGTTATGACCATCCATTTACAGTTATGAGGTTTTCATCTTGGAAGGTTCCACAAACATATTCTTTTAAGCCGAGCTACATATAGTGAGAAATGTTTCATGAAAATCCATGCTGGATTCAACATTCCTTTCAAGAGGATTAGCAACACGACTTTCAAATTTGGCCAATATTAATCAACATAATATTAATTTATGACCAAAAAGAAGTTTTAAGAAGTCTTTAATTGATTACCCAATGTCTATAAAACCTTCTGTTCAGAAGATTAGCTGTAACAAGATGTTCATATGGCTCACATGGTGGCTATATTCAAATCTATTAAAACCAGTTTCATTTAGGATCAGTTGGACAGCGCAAGAAGTCTTCCACTGAAAAACTCATGAAAAGATATCCATCCACAAGTAGCAACAACAACATTCATTCATGAACACCACCATTTGTAGTACTTTACATGAAAAAAATATTTTCCAATTATATCAATTCAGGTAAAGTAGCTTTAAGATTTTAGTTGCAATAGCCATGAAACCGGAGCACTGATTAGCACTATTTTCACTTAGGAACAAATAAATATGCATCACGTCTTTCACTGAAATAGCTTTTTTGATACAACCAATCAGCCAATGCAGCAACAAAATATTCAAGATGGCCACCTGGGAAGTTTGAAGAGTACCATTTAGGAACATTAAAACTAAACAAAAGGTACATTTAAACAAAACCCATGTCAATATTGCCATCTGTTCATGACAAATAGTGGTAACAAGGCTTTCGGGATTGCCAACATGGAGTAACAATAACAAGGTTCAAGATAGCAGTCATAGTGGCCATTTAAGATGCTGAAGGGAAATTATTTAACTTAATATGATCAAATTCAAATTATTGGTTAAATTTCACATGTTGGTAAATCCATCCATCCAGGAGTGGTGACAAGATTTTCAAGATTCCAAGATAATCACCATCATGGCTATAATGTATGCCTGATCAGAATCGTTTTAATAAATAACAGACCAATTAAAACCATATGTTCTTTGGAAGTGGTAATAAAAATCTTCAAGCTGGCCTTCATTGACCATATTGGATGTCTATGTGGAATCAATTACATTTAGTTTAGGACAACTAGAACTTCACATGAAAGAGCATGGAGTCTCATGACAATGCCCTTAGAAGCATATCTTGTAATATAGAACACTGAACGCAAGGCCATCATAAGATGTTCTGGTCTGTAAAAAAAAAAGATAACAAATTTAACAACACAGAAATCCATACATCAAACACCATCAATTTCTCAAGTATTGAATAGGCTTATATTTGAAAAAAGCCCCAAAACAAGACTTCCTACAAGACCTGTGGATCACCTTACCAAGTGAGTTTTGCGGGGTGGAAGAGCTGCTACTGGAGTAACCAATAGGGGGCGTTGTAGGCATCGGTTGTGGCTGTGTCGTCAAGAGTCTCAGGGGATTGCTGCCAAGACTGGCGCCACCTGTAGGGTGATCAGTAAATCCAGTGTTAGTGTGTTAATTTCAACCCAAGTGGCATGGCATGTTTCACATGAACAAAGAAACAGAATTTCTTAGAAGTTAAAATTGAATATAAAATGCAATCAATACTTTAGGTTTATTTAATTTGTCCCATTTCTAAGCTCAATGCAAACACATTACAAGTGAACCAACAGTGAAGCTTTTTAGACATAAAATATTCTGCTTTCTTGTATTATGCAATGTGTGTGTGAATACACATACACACACAATACTGCCCAAAATGTTTTCTTTTCTTTCTGTGAAGTGGTGTGAAAGGAACAAATGCCGATTCTTACCACCATGTCATATACAGAACAAACAATTCTTGGCAACATTTAGATAGTGAACAAGTATCAAGTACATTATCATATCTTATCATTCCAAAATGGGATTGAGGTTCATTATTAATGAGACAGGCCATGCCTGTTTAGTATAGAATGCACTGCATGCCCTGTTAGTTAAAGCAAAGAAATAGGGAAACTTACACCTACATATAATGAAAGAACACATTTTACAATTTAAAAAAAAAAACAACTATAATGTAACAGCATAATCAACTCTTCCACATTGTATTCCTGTAAAATGAAGTATTGAAGAATCATGGTTCCACAGAACATATCACCTTTATGGCCTCAACCTACTGCCTTTCTGGGTTGCTTCAAAGTAAAACCTCAATGTCATGCCAATTAAGTGCAAAAATACTGTTAGGGTGCAGTTATGAATACTTTCAAAGCATGACCCTAAAATAAAAATTGGACAAGACCCTATGGCTTCAGTAAGAGACCAAAAGTCAATGTTAACTGCAAGACCTTTTCAGAAGAAATTGTATACATACAAGTTGGTATCTTGTTTGTTTTCAAGTTACAACCAATAGACTATATGCATCCACAAACACCATGAGCAATTTCAACAACATAATGCCCCTTATATTAACTTTTTTTCTTGCTACTGGCAAATTGTGATACTTGCAATATTCTTCCCTAGAAACATCCTGCAATTCATTTGATCTTCAACTAGTAAAATGATAGTTGTTAGTGTCAATTTCAAGCCCTGCAAAAATGCACCAAGTTGAATTTCTATGATATGAAGGAAATAATTAATATATCATGCAGATTCATCAGAATAATTACATTAAACCATTCCAACACATTCATATTTGCTTGAATTAAACACATTCTGAAATTCATGTAAACAAAAAATAATCATCATACATCTGTATAAAACAATTAAATGCTGGTGAAAGATCTGAATATTATGCTCGAGGGATCAAGTTTTACATGAGAAGATCCTTCCTCAGCTGTTATATCTTGAGACTCGCTGAGATTGCGTAACTTTGATCTAGGGAAGCCAATGAATCAGACATTACAAACGGATGTTCCAACAAAGAGGGGTCCTTTTGAAATTTCCACTACAAAAGAGATGAGAGCTGTGTGGGTGACATATGAAACCCTCTTAGGAAAATTAAGAAAATTGCATTTCAACATTTCTCTGTTTGGAGTCTTCGGGAGAGACAAGCTGATGTCATTTATATCCATTCATGCCAAGAAAGCAAGTATTCGATACTGTGGCTGGAGGAACATGGAATGTTCTTTGACAGTCGAGAAAATTTGTCCTCGTGTAAATGAAAATCGGACAATGGATAAGATCCGATTTCTATGGATTGTGCATTGGGCCCAACTGAAAAACCATCTCCCAAACGATAGATCCCACAGAAAGCCACACCTGAGGATGCATGTGCATCATCTGAATATAATCTTAAATACTGAATATCCCTTTTGACCTCAAATGAGCCATTATCAATAACAATTACACCCAATAACATGGTAAAGGATATTTGTGCTGAAGGATCAAATGAAGAGCCCAGACTTGAAAGACTTCCTGTTACAGATGAAACTACAGAAAATTCCTGTAAACTGGAAAGATGGGGAATGTGATAATATGCTTCTTGAAGTTCAATGTAGACCACAAGACCTTCAGCCTGATGGAATTCCTGACCAAACAATGTATTGTCCAGGCCTTTCCAGGGCTAAAAATGTACTCACCCATTGATAATAACACAAGTAACATGGGTAGTAAAATAGACAACATGGTACAAGTTTAAAAAAACAAAACCACACACACACACACACACAAAAACCCAAATCAAAAGGCATCAGGATAATGATTACTGTTCAAGGCTCGTATTGTGGAACTATTGGCTGCTGTACATATATTAATTGCTAGACTTCGTAATTTCCCTATTCACAGTAACTCTACATTAAACAGTTCCAAGAAAAACAGCAAAGTTTCTGAATGTGAAACCACGTCACAGATTCATTCTATTTGGTCACTTACACATATAGTAGGCCAGTCTAAATTGATAAAACACATGGTACCAGATATTAAGAGAAATGGGCTTCATTGATATTCTTCATGGATGGTATATGACCAAAAAATGTTACAAAAGTTAGGTCTATGTTGCATACTTAAATCAATAACACTTTACAAATTTGGAAAGAATTCAATATAATACAGCATTCATCATTTGTGGGCTTCATTTGCAGAAGTTACTGTAGACATGTAGATTAGTGAGTGTTGTGCTTAAATAATTTATCAATTAGTTTTGTGTCAAAACTCTCGTACAAATTCACATGGATTTAGCCAATTTATGGCAGGAATTTTAACTGCAGATCCTGGTATGCAGCAAAAATAAATGCAAGTGTTTTATAATTTCCTGGAACTATGACATGTAATAAATAGAATGCTCTTTTGATGCTCCAATTAAGCTATTTAGCCATTTATTGTAGTAATATTTATGCTTATACCACTCTTGGGGATTGGCATATGTGGACCTAAAACAAAACAGTTCAGGTTCACATTTAATAAGATTTCCTTTTGATCGGCTACATGGGTAACTAATCGTTGGGATTAATGAATACACTGTAAAAGTTTCCTAATATACTGACCAATCTTTCCAGGGTCTCAAAACTAAATCTCCAGGAACTCAAGTATGTCAGTTTAAAGGATACTGCACAGTGGGCATTTATAATCCAGTTTCACAAAATCAGCCAACAACAATGTAATTCCAAGGATGCAATAAAATATAATGCGATATATTAAAGAAATAAATTTGTTAATAATAATGATTGCAGGTTTCAAAGAACATGTAAGAACCCTGGAAAGACTGACAAGATTCTAAACTTTTAACAAATTCTTTCAAAAAAGAAATTCCAGGAATAAATTCCCAAACTTCTGGCATTCTTCAACCTCACTACTGTGCCTCTGCTTAGAAGGCAGTGCACCTTTTCCAACAGTGATGCCAGTTCAGACTGGTGAGAGCATGGTGGTGGTCCTTCAAAGAGGTGGAGGATCTTGGAAGCAATGCTGGTAACAACCTCAATCATCACTCATGATGAAACTCCAAAGGGTGTTCACCTTTTTCCTTAGGGAAGAGGGAGGTATCCAACCGCTAGTCTTGAAATTGACTAGGATGGAATTAAATTTTGGTTATATCCTTGATTAAACTGCTTGCCTCGGTCCTTCCAGAATTTCTTCATGAGCTTTGCAGAAATCAGTCTTGCCAATTGATTAAATCTAGGGGCAACATCTGGAAGTATTTTGCTATTAGTATCTAAGGTTGCATCAACTCTGCAGGGCACCATTGACCTCAAGCAATGTTCTAAATGATCTTTAGTTTCTGGGCATGGTGCCAAATTTTAATTTTCTGTCTAGCGTCACCAGTCAGAGTGTCAATAGCTGGCTACCAAACCTTTAGTGCTGAGCACTTAAGACCTATTGATACACAGTGGCTGTCGGAAATGTCTCTGAACTTGATACCACTGGGCAGCAACTTGTCTATATATAGAGGTTTTACCCCAATTCCCAGTCAATAGCTCTAGGGTCCATTTGCCTGCTTGGCTGCTTATGCCCCACCCCCAACTCAAATCTGTTACCTCTTAGGAATTTCAGCACAGCCCATGATCCATCTCCCTGTCTTGAACTGCTGAACTGAACGGGATAGATGCTAGTTATCATAGCCTTTCATACCATCAAGTTTTTGTTTGGTGACTTCATCCAAATGTTGAAGGACAAGTCATCTTTGACTCTCCTTAGATACATTACTTGCTGTCCTTTAACAGATCATTGCAATCTATGCAACACACTACCTGGTGCCCAATGAAGAAGTGGCCAAAGATATGAAGAGTCTGTTTCATGAACTTGTAAAGGGTGGGAGTGGGTGCCAAGAAGAGGTGGCCTTTCTTGTTAGCCCTATTGATCCAAAGATTCTGTACCAAGTCACAAAATTCTGTGGATCAAACAACAAATGGAGCAACAATTCAAGACAAGTGGTGCACATGTCCCACGGTGCTCTTTTATGCTCACATTTGCCAAGACCTTTAAGCATTATTGAATGCAGAAAGGAAATATAAAAATACAAGAACAAACAAAAGGGTCACTATTAAATGAAACAAGAAAAAAGCCACATGTTGAACAAAATTAGTTAAGACTTTCGTGGCCTAAAGTTCGGTTTCAGAAACTAGTCCCAAACCATCAATGGCTTCTTGGTAGGTCTCTCAGGCTGATGTATGCCTTTAAATTCCGGGGTGGGAGGGAGGTGGGTGGAGAGAGAGAGAGAGAGAGAGAGAGAGAGAGAGAGTGAAGGAGACACATACACACAGAGCAATCATACATCCTTCCATGAGCAATAGTCTATTCAACATAATATGCTGTCAAAGAAACGTACTTGGTATAAATACTTCATCCATGCATCATTACCAATATTCTGTACATATTCTTTGAACTTTTCAATGGGTTGATCATCCCCTTTCACCATGATTGCATTTTCATTTCACTAGACAACATTTCTGATTATGCCAAAAACAATTACTTGATCATGCAGGAATTTCACATGAAAAACAAAGATGGATGAAAGCATTTCTTCATTCTATAAATTCACAATGTTCAGTCACACTTTGTTTATTGTCAAGGGGTGACATTTATTGTAATGCTCTAATTAGAATTTTTAAAAAGTCCAAATAAGACCATTTCAACTAATGTACTTCCTGGTGTTGAAACCATATGTATGTTGAGCAATATGAAGATTTTCAGTGGCCATAGTGGCAGCTAAATCAACCAGACAAGAAATCCTTTTGGAGAAAATTTCATGAGCTCCATATCATTTTCCATTCAGAGTAGTAGCTGTAACAAGGTTTTCAAGAATGCTGCCATGGCCATCATCATATTGGACATCAGATCGGCAGGACCAACTAAATATCATAAGAAGTCTTTTAGTGTAAAAAAAAAAAAACAAAAACAACTTTATGACCATCTGTCTATCTGTAATGATAAGATTTTCAAGTTCCAATCAGCACCATTTTCAATAGGACCAACAGGACAAGTTTCATAGCAAGTTCCAAGATAAGTTTCTATGCCGATTTTAACAAGCATCATACTAGGAGGCATGCTAGGATTAAAACATACATTTGGAACAATCTGATTTAAATTTTGACCATAAAAGCAGAATATGCACTTATTCTTAAGGCATGAGGGCATATTACATAAAATCCATATGAAACACGTGTTTGAGCTTGTAAAGAATTCTTTAGGTAAACAAAATTGAAAGAAATTGGAATTGATATTTAATATTGTTCAATTTTTTTTTTGTACCTGAACCCTACCCAGTAAGACACCATGTTATAATCCACAATTTCATCTTAATTCAACCAGAAATGTTAAACAAAATAATCAACCATGTTCACTGATGTGGGTTTGAACATTCCATCCATTGTACTAGATTCATGGCCACAAATTATAAGCTCTTGAATATAATTTCTCCACATAATTGTACATATTAGGTTCTTTTAAGGTTATCATGAGATGGGGTGGACAAATTAGGTTCTTTCAAGGTTATCATGAGATGGGGTGGACAAATTAGGTTCTTTTAAGGTTTTCATGAGATGGAGTGGACAAAGGATGTCAAGGGTACTAGAATTTAGTTGCAGTAGGGAGAGAAAAAAACGAGATTAGTTGCTATTGCATCTAAAATAACATCTAGTGTGCTTTGAGAATTGTCTGGAACATGACAACACTATTCATTCCGGTTATCAGAATATAATAGTGTCCCCTGACTGGCCATAAAATTCAAATTTGTATTTCTTGATGTGTATGAACTAACCTGTAGTGTTGTGCTATCTTTGGACAAACTTCTGAATGAATTTTTCAAGGTCTAGTTTACAAATTTGTTTAATACTACATTATCTGTAAGTCAGCACTTTGGTGGAATTAGCACACAATGTAGTTCTGCAGATTTAACAACAAAATGCAAGATCTGATTGCCTGCTACACAATCTGTAACAACATGATGGCCATGATCATTGCACCTATCCACTCAACACTGAGCACATGGTTTATATAGTTTTAACAGCTCAGTCTTGTTAATGACTGTTACTTGTGATAGGACAAGCATGTAAACATGACAACCCAACCCCCATTTAACCAGACAACTTTTAAATTATATTATGCACATCCCTGAGTTTATACTTGTCATTTAACTCAAATTAGCATAAATGGTTCTGGATCTCTTTTGCACTATTAAAAAATGTTTCAATTTTATGGCCTTTCAAGGTGTATCAAACAGAAAATGCACAAATTAATTCTCACCTTGCTGATTTGCACCTGAACTAACAAGCATGGGGCCTGGTGGCACAAGTTGTACACGTGTGCCAATTCCTCTTGTGTTCATCACTAGCTGTCCATTCTGATCATAATAAGCTGGAGTCAAAATCTGGTATGGGGCATCTAGAACAAATTAAAAAGATACATTTGATATTGTAAGGCCAAGCTAGATGGGCATCTGTACACATAAATTCTTTTGATCAGCACAATTTTCAGATTTCTAACCTGCTGAGAATACTCGAATGCAGTTTTTGGAGAGAGAGAAGGTGGCAAAGCCATCCCAACAGTCATAATGCACCATTTTTAAAATACTTGAGATTCCTGTTTCATGAAAAATCTCAAAATTAAACTTTCATTTATCACCATGAATGTCTTAAGAAATTTTTACTTGAGATACTGATGCCAAAACATGCACACTCTCACAGGCAAAAGTGAAACCAGATAATACTATAAAGAAACTTTTCCATAAGGATTTTTAAGTAAAATAAAGTGTGACATTTAAATTTTCAGATCCTAAAAGTGGAGAATAGAACACACTAACATACTGTAATCGACACCATTGGACATACTAGGTGCTTGCAAAGCCTGTGCCTGGAGTTGTGTAGCATTATTACTCATATTATCATTCTGCTGATTTGGGGTTAAAGGTCGACCAGTCTGGCTTCTTAGCAACTGGTTTTGTTGCTGTGACATCCCCTGAGGAGTCTGCTGGCCCTGCTGTTGTTGAAACAAGTTTGCTGGGTAAATTCCCCATGGGGTCTGAACTCCATAATACTGAGGGATGACGGTTGGTCCTGAAAAAAGTTAATTTGCATTAGTATACACATTATACAACATGATGCAGACCGAAGAAAATTATAAGTCCAATATTCAAATTTAAACATTTCTTGATGATGCAAAGTCGTCACTTTTAAGGGGAACTAATAGGAATAGATTTCATACGTTGATGTTGCAAGGCAAACTAAAGTACCCTACATACAATTTCTTCATCATTAAGGCAATTTCTTTCAAAGGCTATAAAAAAGCTACAATACAAAGATTTTGCTAAACCAGAAAACTTATGCCAGCATAAGTGAGTGACATCACAGACACACACATTGATGATACGGATCATTGCAGTCTTAAGTAGAATATCCACATGGTTTTTACAGCCATGGTTTTCAAGGACACTATTTTCTTATGGAAATTTAATATTAAAAGTGTATTTTCATTACTACATAAATATGAATAAAAGTTTTGAAAATAAACTCAATTAGAATTATTCTACAAAATTGCTGCTACTCAATCTAGTTAACTACATATGCGGTGTATGAGTGACCAACCCCAAACATCTAGTTTCATCTTTATTTATAAGAATTTTTGGAAAATAAATTCTAAATTTAAATATACATTTTTTGTATTCTCTCTACTCAATCCAAAACGTTTTACAACAACTTCAAACATTTTCCAAAGCCTATATGAATGTGTTGACTGGGTTCAAAAGAACTAGAAGCACAAAATAACTAAATATAAACTCGTCATAAAATGCAGCACATGATGTAATACTCTGCCAAAATTCTCAAGTTAAAAACAAAATCTGAACTCCGCTGTTTCAATTAAATTTTATAACTACTCTGCTGGTAAACTGGAAGAAAATCCTGAAATTCCTACTATTCAATTAGTACAAAACGTTCACAGGCAAACAGGATCAATGACTGAGTTATTTCTATATAGAGTGAACCTGGTTTATAATGGACACCCAATTTAACACAACTTGTATCTCTCTCCACAAACCTGATTATTTTAATCTCATCTGAATTGTTTAGACAACCAATTTACAAGTCTTGCTGAACAAATGGGATTATGTTCTTAAGGCAAGGATTAAAAATCAGGAAATGATATCAAGGAACTAATGTTATACAGCACATATGAAAACAGGGTGGGTGGCTTGCAAAGTCTATATGTATCAACTTTGTTTTGCTTCTTTTTAAAAAAAAGTTTACCTTTTACCCTTTGCATGGATTTAAAAAAAAAATGTGGCAACATTTATGTAAATTTAGAAAATAATAAAATTGCAATTCAGATTTAAAAATTAACCCGATGCATGAAAAAAGAAAAGGCACCAATGCAAGTGAAAATGACCCAGTTAGTACTGAAAAAACTACATGGAAAAACAAACAAAAAAAGCTAAAACTTAAAAATGTTTAAAACAGGGTAAAAATACAACAACAATCTAACAGTGACCTTTGCTGGTTTGAGAGATGAATCAAAAAGGAGAACAAGAAAGTGCATTTTTTTTTCAACATCAACAGAAGATAGTGTGCCACCAAAAGTAAAGAGAACTTTACATCATTTATCACAACAAAGTGACAAACATAACATGAGAAAGCAAATCAATTTTTTGGGGCTCAACTTTAAGAAAACTAACAACACAGCATGGGGAAAAAGTATTTAAGCTGGATTTGGTACCTGTAACTAATGATGTACACAAAACAACAGAATCAAAACCTTTAATACAAGTCCAACATGTTGGCATACACAATTTAACCTCAGAGTCTCATAATGTTATTATGAATTTGAACTTGCATACTTGAGATGTAGGTCAATATTTTAGCTTGCAAATATAAAAAAATGACCCCACCCACCCCACCCTGGAACAAAATATGCAAATTTCTGTACACTTTAGTTAATACAGATTAAATACCATGTTAAATTGCTGGCAACTGTTTTAACACCATGTGACAACAAGTATGTAATTCTGAAGACTTAAGCTGACACCGGGTAAATACCAATGTGCAATTTTTGCATTAAATAAAAAGGTAAATACTGAAAAAGCATTAGAATAATGACAGCATGAACCAGATGACATTTTACTGACAACATTGAGTGCTATTAGGTAGTAAAGAGACCCTGATGAAGATTCAGTCCAATGTGACACCATACCAATGAGCTTCCACAATCGGTTAACTGCCATTTTCTGGTACTATATAGCTATAATGTGAAAACTGAAAGCTTTTGTTTGTATCTTAAGCAACTTTTTCTATTAAAAAAAAGGGGGTAAAGGTACCATGATTTTCAAAGTTATCAATTAATCCATGAATTTTCTTAAGTAAATCTGTAAGCTCAATATGTTGTTCCAGACTTATATGCATCAGCCATATGTACCAAAAGATGAAACATGGAAATAAAGCCATTGTTCTCCAAACCATCATCTCATTATTATTGTTGATGTTAGTTTCTGCTTAAGCAAGGAAATTCTAGTCATGCAGGGGGCAAATTTTAGCTGAATTAAATTCTATTTTAAAGTTAGATTGAATAATACTGTAATGACATGGAACAGGAACATTTCAGGTTATGCCCAAATGATCCAAACACCAGTGGAATTGCAATTCAGGGCCACTCAATTAAAACAACAGGTTTGTGACATTGGCCCCCTCCCCCAGTAATTTAATATGATTTAATATACCTGTTCTCCCAAGACCAAGTAAAATCAATTCATTTAGTCTTGTTGTATGTGGATCTTCCTGCATGTTGCTTGTGTAAACTACTGGAGTTGTGTCATTTGATCCATCAAATTTTGAAACATTTAATGGATTTATTAATTTTAGACAATATAGATATAATAAACATCTGTAATAAAACGGTTCCATAGCTTGTTCAGATGTAATGTTTTGTATATCCTCCGATAAAATCATGAAGTTTTGGAAACTTTCAAGGAATTTTTCAACAAAACAAGACTTTTTAGGAATAAAACCATGTAATGTGAAATAAGAGTTTTCGAGGCAACCCGTAAATTCAAGGACATTTAAAGGCTGTACAGATCAATGGTAGGATTTGATACCCTTTTCAATACATGTCCAGCACTTGTCACCGAGCTACTTTAGTGCTAGTCTCCATTCTTTGCCTATAATAACTTTTTGAGAGCGCTTCAGGCATATTTTATATTATCCCCACCCATCTCTAAATCAGGTAATCTGCATATTTTATCATATTTTCAAAACAATTTCAACAAAGATTGGGGGGGGGGGGTCCACTTAAAAAAAAATTAATTAAAAACAAAATAAATAAAAATTTGTTAATAAATTTTCATAACCTTGATAACATGATAAAAGAAAAAAATATTCATGTGGAAAAATGCTGGTCAAACTTTGTATGAAATTTTATCTCTAAAGAAAATGTAATCCTGGCTAATACAAACTATAAGCTTGACCATTAATATACTAATCGCAGAAGATTAATGTTTATAATCCCTATTGTAATACCATATTTATCCATGCGAGACCTAAATCCAGTTGAGAATAGATCATAACCAGATCTGTGGTTGCATCATGCACCATGAATTAAAATCTATCAACAAGGACCCGGATCAGAGTACCATGTGACAATATTGATCTGAGTATATCCTATTCACAGTTGGGAATGGTTTACACATGAGCAAATACAGTATTCAACAAAGAATAACAAAAGTATATAGTATGGAAAAGTTGGAAAGAGTTCCTTTTACTGTAGGCACCAACAGAAATTTACGAAAAAGAAAACCTCTAGCACAAATTTCACAAACACAAGTTGCATCTTGACTTGGAACATTAAACTCCAGCCATTCAGATTGCTGGATTGCAGACTTGACTGGGGTCCAGATTAAAAGTTCTGTTGTGAAATTCAGGCCATATCCTATATGAGGCAATGACAATAGTTTTTTCATGTGCTATGAAAATAGTGGTTGGTTTAAATTACAGAGGCATTCATATAGAAATCTTTACCTTCCACATATCAGCATGTATGTGACTTTTAATTTAACTATATAAATATTTCAGTCATATTGCTACAACATCTGCAGTGATGTCAAGCAATGGGGCATGCTGTAAGCACCATGTCCCACCCAGTCACATTATCCAGACACCAGGCTGAATTGTTCTAACACTAAACACTTAATGCTGAGTGCCTAGCGAGGCAACTGGTTGTAACATTTTTACCAGTCATTGGTAAGACTCTGCCAGGGTTTGAACCTGTGACCTCCCACATCCAAGACATATGCAATAACCCCTATGCCACCAGAGCAATCTAAAGATATGAACCTAAATGTTTATATCAAGGGTTTTAAATCAGTGGCATCACAAGAAATATAAAAGAATTAAATTATTATATTAATCAACATAAATCATATTGGGAAGTCATAATCGCAAAGGAGAAAGAATAAGTAGGCAAGTCTTTTCACCTCTTCCCATTAGTGACAACGGGACAATTTATACATAGTAAAAAAAAATGTGAAGATCAAGTCAGTTTTTAATGTTTTGGAAGGCATGCATAAAGCAACTTGTTTTTTTCTCTCTCGATTTGAATAGCAGCTTGTTACATGCTTTGCAAAGAAACCATGGCATCTAGTTTAACTTCATGTTGAAAAAGGATTCCTGTTATGCCAACAGGAAGAGTACAGAGACAAGGTAGTTCTTGACTTTTCATTGATAACAGTGTACAAATTATCACTTCTTTCCTTATAGCAAAAAGATCTCAAAGAAACATTATCATCTTTTTTTTTTTAAATAAGTTGTTGTCTATACTTTGCACCTTGATTTTTTCATTATTTAATTAGCAAAGCAATGAACATATACCTGATGCAAGCAACACAGAAACTTTTAAGGGGAAAAAAAAACCTACAGCTGCAAAGGAACTCTTTCCACAATGAATGTACTTATTATCGTTTTTCTAACCTGCAATCGGTATTCCCACAGTGTAAGGATCCTGCGTGCTGATAACATATGGGGTTGGAATGGCCGTGGGACCAAGGCCTACATAGAGAGCGAATGCACACACCATAAGCCATGCAATAGTAATGATAATAACAATAATAATAATAATTACAATAGTAAAGAATGGTCATCATAAATAGATCTGTATCAACAACGAGAATAACAAGAAAATCGATGATAATGGCATGCAAATAATTTCAATACACAAGGATTCCTTGATCAATTACATGCTAACATTGTTTACCATGAATCACTGAAACAAAGTGGAAAATGAATCTTGTTTAAACCCACTGCACTTTGTTTCTTTAAAATATTAATTTATGCTATATATTTTTCTTAGCTCCAAAAACTATTGTTACAAATTTCTTGAAATGAACTTTAAATAAATTTAATCAAAAGTAGGTATCACTGAAATATTACTTAAAATTTGATGAAACAAAAATTTTACACAGACAATGTCTGGCACGAGTTTCATTTTCTCTTGATCGGCAAAAAGTTATTTAGAAAGGACTGCTTATATAGTCTGATAAAATATGCTCAATTAAATTCCAAATAACATCCACCAAATTTACATTAAAATTACATGCCTGGTCTTTAATCGGTATAAAGTACATCCTGTCATAGTCATACATACATAACCCAATTTTGGTAATCAAAGACAAGTAGCTATCGTCACCACCATTAAAAAATAATTCGAGGAAATTGTCAGCAAATGAGATCAGCTGTTTCAGATCCTGGCATGGGAGATGTGTCATTTATACTACATTAAACTATCCAACTTTCCAATTATATTTAACAACCCCAAATATACCAAAGCAATTAACAACTTGAGTTTGATAATTTTCCGAAAACTGAATTGAAATATTTTTGCTTAAATGATAAAAGTTTAAGATCTTGTGTGACAATTACACTGCTATTTTGGGTATTCAGTTTGTCATTTCCCATCAAAGAAACGCCTTGTGCATCGTCTTGTGCTTAACTGCATTTCCATGTTATACAATATTTGAGAACAGACGGACCTTAACCTGTGCCAATTGCGATAGCACTCAATTTTAAGTCAATGTGCCACAAAATATGTTAAGCCAAATCAAACCAAATGTTTCACTAAGAATATTCCCCCACCCCACCCCCACAAACATGAAAAAAATTCCCATGTGATATCCTGGATTGTTTAATGAATTTTCATATATTTTAGTAAATATAGTCATGAGTTGTCTCTGGAAATTCTACGTTCAAGTCCTCTCTTTCTGGAAACATGAAACTTCAGGAAATTGCATTTCAATTTGACTTTTAACAGATACTAAAATTGCTAGTTATTGAAAATATTTCAACTGTCACAGTAATTGACTATGACAAGTTTAGTTTTGCCAAGTAGCAATAATAAGGTTTTCAAGATGGCACCATGGCAGCCTGCATAGTTTCAAGTAGACATATTAATATGAAACCACCATCTACAGCATTGGTCATACTGGGCATCTAAGCCTCACCACTTTCACTGAGGATGAAATAATCCACAAGATGAACGTGTTTTCATGCCAATCCCATTAAGTAGTTTTGAAAGAATAGTGACAACTTGTGCTACCAGAAAGACTTTGGAATACAGATTCTAGACCACCAGCTATACAAGTAGAAGAGCTAAAAACCTGAAATTTCAACACGCTTCATGAACACAAATATTAAAAAGTTCATTAATCATTGGTATTTAACAAAAGTCTATTTAGGATCAACAAAATGTGTCCATTAGTTTACAACAGCAATGTCGTAGATAATTTAGTGTCCCTACCATTCCCTCTCACTCTCAATGTTGGTGTTTGCCTGATTATTAAGTGACCCTTGCCCGCTTTACCTACAATACCTCAGCTCTTCATTGATTTGCAGATGCATATCTGAGAATGTGCATGTGCAGAGTAATTATTTGCCAAGAGATGTGGTAGCACGATTGGAATGCATAGCGAGACAGTGGATGGACTTTTACTTATTACCCACCATGTTCTCTTCATCCCTACACTGATGCATGGAGGCAAAAAAAATTTTTTTTTTTAAAAAAATGAACTTTACCATATAATTATTCTAGCTAAAGAAATAGATTTCTAAAACAATGTCCAATGGAATGAAACAAGATACAAATTCAAACTTTCCCTATTGTGCTAAAATCTTTGTGTAAGATATTAAGCAAAAAGAAATTTAACCATGCAAAGAAGCAATGACAAGTATTGTTGAATAATTCACATCAACAAAGGACCAAAAATATAAATTGTTTCGAAAATGGTGACATCTACAAGTAATGAAATTATATTTTCCTTTTTATTCTTTTAAAATCCCTTCCAATTTAATGATTAACATCTTAGTCCTCGCTGACAAATTCTGACACGTTTTTTTAAAAAACAAAACATGAAATTGGATGTTTTTATCAATATGCCTAAAGATAAGGGTAAAAGCTGCATACATAACTTAAATAGGCATGGGTAGTGTGCAAATTAATGGATTCGCTGGACAATACATCTATTACAACAATAACTAGTAAATAATCATCTATACAAATTTACTCAGTTCCAAGGTCAGTGCATATTTACTGAATAACAAGTCGGACACAACTGTGAAAAGCTTAGACCCAGACCTATTGTCACAATGTGCTGGCATATGAAGGCCTATCTTTGCACAAGGTAATTCCTAGTGTACAGATCTGCCATCACATGATGCAACATTAGATCAGGTCTGTGTTGTTGCTTTAAATTGCAAGTATGTTACTCCCTCACTATAATGCCACTCATAAGCCATACAAGTTGATTGACTTGACGAGGCATTTGCCTTTGTCAACAGTTGGATGCAGTGTATGAAATTACCAATGTCAATATGTCTTACATAGTAAACATGCACTTGGCAAGCTGTCTCTTCCTTTGGCTGACAACTAATAGTCTGTATGTAACCTTTCTAACCATACCTGTGACTGGTCTGCCAACTAACAAGCTTATGAATATATAATGAATCCATGTGGCAAAGTTAACTTTGGAAGAAATCCGTCCTTTTTCTTGGAAATGTGTCATATGTGCTAAAAATATGAAGTAAAGTACTCGTGCTATTCTTACATGGCTGTGATCTTTTTATGAATATTCTGGAATATGTGTGGAATTAAAGAGGTGATGATAAAAAATGATAATAACTTTGTATTTATATTTTCATTTTTTTATGAACCAAAAAAGTGTAATCTATATAAACATGGGCATAAAATACAATTTAGTATTATGATTAATGATTATGCCCAAAGTACAATGGTTGGCATGTATGGGTACAGTGTCAAACTCTTAATCCCAGGGTTATGTTTGTTACCTGCCCTGGTCTACTGCCTCCATTCTGAAATGCTGCCAGAAATTTCTTACATGGGCAAGAATGCTCACACCTACCCCCAGCTAGTGGGAATCATTGGTGGTGGGGTAATGTTAAAACTATGCAAAATGGCAGCTGGTGGGAGACATTATTATAAGGTTTAGAAAGACTGGATTTAAACAAGCATTTAATGATTATTTATTACTTCTTTCACAAATGTACAAGGTATGTTTAGCTAGTTTATATTCTTATGCCTTGATGGGACCAGCTACACCACACCTCCCTAACCATGTGGTATGCAACACACCTAGAGAAACACACCAAGTAAGTTTTTTAATCTAACTTGTTAGTTCAAGATCACAAATTATTGCAGAAAACTCTAAATAAATGAGCTGTGACTTTGAACATAGGTCCCCAATATGGTAGGTGGCAACAACTTTTAATCACGATTAATAGGCTAACAAGTTTCAAACCTTAATCTTGCATGCTGTCAAGTTTTAGAATGGAAATTAAAGAGGTTAAGGAGAAATTAAATTTTCACAGCATTTTTGCAAAAAGGTGGAGAAACTGAATGCAAGCAGTTTTTTCTTTAACCAAGAGAACTTTTTGCACATTTTCCATACTAAACTTTCCCCAACTTTAAACTGAAAATTCTAAGCTCTCTGTCACTACCTTGATCCTGAAATGCAACATTATCACTGCTCAATATAAACAATTTCTCTCACTAAAATGCTTTTACAAAAATAGTATTCCTTTACCTTAAAGAACACTATTCAAAGATTAAAAATGAAATGCAAATCAACAATTCTGGGAGAGTGGGAGAGGGTGGAAGGGTGATAGATCAATAAAAAGGTAGAATTTTCAGAAATTCACTTGTCAATGAAACTGAGGATGAAGATTTGTAGTAAAGATATCTTCACATCAAGCTAGCAACTAATTCACTCCTATAATGGCTGGCTGTTCCACATGTACAGACATATCTACATAGAAACAGTCTTACCCATTTGTTGCTGCATAGCATACTGTTGTGCAAGTAGGGTCAATGGCTGCTGCTGCTGTCGCTGTAGAGACTGAAATGGCACAAAACAGATTTTACTGAATTTTGATTTGAGCTACAATCAGTTTTTTATATTGCAGTGATTACTTTAGTTGCCACTAGAAAATCTGTACATAATAATCTATTAGAGATCACAATAGCCAATCTACCAATTTACAGAAGCTGAAAGAGTACAATTTCAAGAACAAAAGTGAATTTACAAAATTATTTTCAACCAAAGGCATTGCTCGAAGGCAAATGACTGAAAATAAAACTCTTACTGTAATAAATGATTTCATATCTCATGTCAAAGGAAGCAAGTGTAAACGTTAATCAAGAAGAAAATAAAAACTAATGTATCATAACAGAAAAATGCTCATCCCAGTAATAGTTTTTTTATATATAAAAAATGACACTAAAAAAAAAAAACCAAGACTCATGGAAGCATCATAGGCAGTAAACAATTTCCCGAAACTTGAAGCATGAACATTCCTTCCTTTTAACATGTGTAAAGCTAATAAACAGGGTCTTGCCTGCTAGCTGCCATCATGCAAAGGTACAATACTTAAATTTTTTAAAACAATTCTAATGCTAGCTGTTCTAACAATGGAAACAACAAAGTCAAATCTTCCTTTTTTGCTGATACAGACAACAAAGCTGTTTACAAAGGAAAATTTTACTTTGCAAGTTTTGCTCCCCAAGTACCCTACCTGAGAGTAATCCATATTAAAATTAGGACTGTCCATCGAAGGCATGCCAAGCTGACCAGTGTAGTCAAACTGGATAGGATCAATAGCAACAGGCTCAAATGTCCCAGGGTCGATCTGAAAGCCACCCATCTGCTGATGCATCAGTGACTGTTGAGCCTCCAATAGGTCATTCTCATTCTTGATTCCCATCTTGCTGCCATCCATTCCCAGAGGACCTTTGCTATCATCCCCTGTTGGAGAGTTCTGACGACTTCCCATGCGACGTCCACTGCAAGAAAGTATAAAGAGCACCCTTCCTAAGCAGTACAGCATGAAAACAAAAATCCTTCATGTAGCAAGACTAAAACTTATTAAAGACGTGGCACATACATATCTTACACTCAATGTCACTGCAGATTGAATTATAATCATCAAATAACATCTGCAATGTTTCTTTCAGTTTAGAAAACAATATTTAATCTTATAACCATATTACAACAAGTTGTTTTAAAATGTAGGGGTTTTTTTTAGGTGGTGGTGGTGGGGCAAAACATTTCATTTATGCAATACTTGCATACATGCCAACCCCTGATGAGGAAAAAGCGTAATCCAAGTGGTCAAAAAGCGGAATCCAGGCAGAAAAAGCGTAATCCACATATAACATGCTATAATTTCAATAAACAATGATTTATTTGCCCCTCTAGTCTTTTAACATGCTATACTGTTTAGTTTTCAAACGTAGCACTTTTAGCTTTCGACACATCGACTAGAAGCCATCTTAAGACTGTTAGCACCAAAAATTAAAAGTCTTTCCACACGGCCGGAAATAGATGTCGTGTGATGCTGCACTTGTCTTAATATTTAGAGGATTCTGTTATATTTTGTTTCGGTTTTTTTTTATATTTGCCTTTTTCTAATTTATCTGGGAAATTTTTGAGGAGATATTTTTGCTCACGTAAATGTATAGACTAAAATAAAATATACCTTTAGCGCCAAAATATATTTAGACTGGTTCTACAGCAAATATAAATTAGAACTGGGAATCTGCGCGTATAGATTAAATGTAGAAAACCAGCCTGCTCTCTCCTCACTAAGCATACAGATTCTATAAATAGAATTCGAGGTCGACAGTAGAACCAGGTCAACTATAAATAGAACATGATACTGTTATCAAAGTCCACAGTCAAGAGTACTCTTATATTGTAGTTATGTAAAAGCAGTCTTTTCTAAAGCATGGTCTGTGGATTAATGGAATATTAATAATAATAATGAGAAAACAAATAATTTTTGGGGAAATGTATATACCGAAAAAGCGTAATCCATATATGTTTAAGCGTAACGCTCAATTTAGTGGGAAACAAAGCGTACTGATTACGCCAAAAACATAATGGTTGGCATGCATGTTATTGCTAGCTCCTTTCCTGGTGAGATTTAACAGACATCCCGTCTCCAAGTCATCATTGTAGTTAATGCCTCAATTAATATCATTATTCAAGACTGTCCTTTCCCAGCCTATTTGTATGCTACCATAGCTGCCAACCCCAGAGTACAAAAATACTGACTGTAAGATCAGGCTGAACTGTGTGTGATGAAGCAGGAATTTGATGTTTATTAGCTTTTTCATACTCTTGTATTTCATGCCCAATAGCGAAATCACATTACACAATTTGCAAAACGCCAAGTTTTCTCCTTTACTATACAGTTTCACAAATCTATACAAGACAGCAAAATTGTCCTTCCAGTTGTTTTTTTCTCTTTTTCCTGGAAAAAACTCTGAATATTCCGCTTTCCAATTTAACATGATTAGAAGCTGAATATTATAAAGACAAGACAAAGCAAAAGAGTGCCTGTTGTAAAGTGAAAATTCAAAAGGAATAATTGTTAATTAGAAGTACACCTGTATTCAGATCCAAAATATGGGACAAGTACGGAAAAAAATAGGACAGCTGGCAGATATGTGCTATTGATTCCATGACGATATTAAATTCCCACTGCTATCAGTAGGGTACTGCAGACTTAAAGACGAGATATCATGTACATACCTTATTTTAAATGACATTCACATGAATTAATGATTATTTATGCTTCAAGAATCTCCTCTCAAGATTCCAATGTAAGCTCTAACAATGCAGGGTGAGCTGAAATCTGCCCCTTTAATCAGTTTCAACATCTAGACCTGTGTGTGTGTGTGTGTGTGTGTGTGCGCGTGTGTGTGTGTGTATGTATTTATGTATGTATGAATGTTCCCTCTAAGCTCCACGCGTGCGCGCGCGCAGCTGCTCCGACATCCCTGGGCAGCTGAATTGTCAATCCAACATTAAAGTTTGCTCGTCTCCGTAATGCTTGCACAATGCAGCGAGTATTGCGCGCACATTTACAATTCGCTTAGAGGGAACGTTGGTATGTATGTATGTTTTGTTTGTTTTTATGGTTTAACGCCATTTTTCAGCACAATATATAGGCTATACATGGCGGCTAGTATTAGTGGTGGAGGAAGAAACCGGAAAAACCCCGGAAAGAACCACCGACCCACGAGAAGCTACTGGCAAGCTTTCTCACTTAACTACATTAGCCGAATCTTAGACTCGAACCCACGCAGACAGAGGTGAGATGGCAGTGGTCCGTAACGGACAGCGCTTTAGACCACTCGGCCCCCGGTATTTATGTATATGTATATATATATATATATATATATATATATATATATATATATATATATATATATATAGTAAATGGCAATTTGGAAATATGACTGCCAAGGGCCAAATCCAGTTTTGTGCGATAAAAAAATCCAGGAATTTTTGTTTGTGGCAAGTGACTAGTTTGAATCTGAGGCACCTGTGTATTGGATGGAATAAAAATTTAAACTCTCGACTCACGATTTTGCCACCTTGTTTGATGCCAACGATATCTGCATCTTACAGGACATAGCCAGATGCAGTCCTTGCAAATGTGTTGTTTGCAAGAAGCAAAAACTCAAGACAGCTTTGAAGCCTTCCAGTCAGAAATGAGGCTACTGCCATGTTAAAGAGTTCTCGAAGTCATCAAGTCATACCATGAGAAACAGTAGTCAAGATCCATTTGGTTGTTGATGATTAACATCATTTTTTATAAATCGGCTGTTCGTTTTTAATGGTTTTAATGCCATATTTCAGCACAAGATAAGCAATACATGGTGGCAAGTACCCGGAAAACCCCGGAAAGAACTACCGACATGAATCACATAAGGCTAAAGGTGAGCTTTCACATAACCATGTTGGCTGAATAAGAAACTTGAATTCATTAAGAGGTGAGATGTCAGTGGTCTATAATGGAATGTGAATTTGACCAAGTGGCCACCCAAGGCCGCAAGATCTTATTAGCAGGATGGAAGAAGAAATGTAAACAAATTTCATGAAAAAATCAAGACTGGATTAGGAACAATCTTCCAACACTGTATCCCAGTAATTAAAATAATAGAGTATGGAAACCAACCAGAACCTAAAACAATCAGCTACAATTGCCCTGGTGAAGAAAAATGGGCAAAAGGGAGAATGTTCTACTTAGGTCCATACCTAAAATGTTTAAGTAATCCTTTGAGGCCATTGTGGGGACAAGGCTGCCAACAGCAAACAACATTAAAAGGCAACACAGTCAATAACTGTCAACATATTTTGCATTGCTCCAGCAAGACTTCTGATGTATCCATGGCATAACACCTGTGGATCTGAAAGATTCTTTGAAAGCACCACATCCACTGGAGTCCTCCATCAACAGGCTGAATAAAGCAGCCACAAAAAAAAGATAAACATGTGAGGCTATGGTAACTAGCAAACAATGTCTACAGAAAGCGGAGTGGTAGCATCGATCTGAAACAGTTTAACTACCCAGGATCAAAAGTTGGTGTCCACTTGAAAACAAAAGGCACAGTAACCAGCACCTATCTGCCCACTGAACGATACATACTGTCCAGTCATAGTTCAATGACCATGTTATGTGATAACAACCTTATAGAACAATCTCTTGTCCAGATCTCACCCTCAGGACAAGAGATTGTTGTACAAGGTTATACGCCTGCACACAAATTTTGATCAACAGCTGAAATTTCATTATACCACACGAGTGCACATGATGCAAAGCAGCCAAGTCAAACAATACATTCAACTGATCTGTTTTCAAAGTACACATAGGTCTTGATTACCTTCTGTAGTTTCAGAAACTGCAGTTTCAAACTTCATGGAGCTCAATGTATTCCACCTACCAGTATTTCCAATGACTAGAGTTCGATGTATGAAACGGATAAATACAGTCAACAAATCCATGTGATCCCATGTAAGTCTGTGTTTAAATATTACATGAAATGTTAATTTACTCACATCACAATTCTCATTTTACAATACTAAAATGCCATTGCAGACTGCATACCCCTGTAAGTTTTTGTTTTGTAACATTTAATTAGAATTTCAGTTTTTGTAAAAATATGGTTTTGTACACAAATACAAATCATTTCTCAGCCTCTAATATATATGTGTGTGTGTGTATATATATATACACACGTATATATACATACATACATATATATATATATATATATATAGAGAGAGAGAGAGAGAGAGAGAGAGAGAGAGAGAGAGAAGAGAGAGAGAGAGAGAGAGAGAGAGAGAGGAGAGAGAGAGAGAGAGAGAGAGAGAGAGAGAGAGAGAGAGAGTATATCTGCAATAAAATATTAAAAGTCTATTTTTATATACTTAAAAATATTAAACATATTTTTGAATTCTTCTATTGCATATTGCATAAGGTGCATTTATGAACATGTATAATTCTGGAAGTATAGGTTTTGTATTAATTTTTCAAAAACCAATTTGATACTGGTCATGAATGAAAAAATATGTCTCAATAATGAAAGTTTTCATTATACCAAATTATATTGTGGCTTAATTTATTTAGATCCTCGAATATTGTGGTTTTGCAATTATTTTTTTTTCAATGTTCCTTTTAAATTGGGGATTATTCTGATTCATGGTATTACCTGTCCAAGTTTGCATCATCTTAAGAAATAATTTTGTGGATTACACAAAATAAAAAAAATGTGAAAGATAACTATGCCAACAACAAAACAAAACAAAAATGTTTAAAGCAGTACTAACACCTGCATGAGCACAAATAAAACATTTGCCAAGATCAATTAATTGCACAGTGTTCTATCCAAGTGCTTATCATCAAAGCTGACAGTCAACAATACTGAACTAATCAGTTACAGCATTTTAGTCTAAAAACCATCTTTCAAGATGCAATGTCAATATAATATGATCATGTTGCAATTTATATCCTTCCAAGTTTCGGAACTTCACAACTCCTCAGAAGCTGCAAACATAACATCTGTTTAAAAAAGCTGGTGGGCAAGAATTGTACAATCTGACCAAATCACCAAGGGGCAATCATTTGATCCTCAGAAGCACACTTAATGTAGAGCTGCAAGCATGGATCTAGAAATGAAGAATGACTGCAAAGTTATTAATGCTTCAACTGTAATGGCTGGAGCAGAAGCTGTGATAATCAAGCATGCTTGCAGCCAACTGACATCAGCATAGACCAGAAGCCATTTCATGCCAGGCAATACCCACGTGATGGAAATCTGTTGATCAAAGCAAGTGTTATTTCTGGATTTATTAACAAAAGGCAGATTTAAATATTTTTTTGTTGTAGAGTTTAATGCCATTTTTCAGCACACAATAGGCTATACATGGCGGCCAGTATTATTGGTGGAGAAAGAACCCGGGAAAACCCCCTGAAAGAACAGCCAACCCACGAGAAGCTACTGGCAAGCATTCTCACATAACTACATTTGCCAAATCTTAAAACTCGAACCCATGCTGACAGAGGTGAGATGGCAGTGATCCTTAACAGAAAGCACTTTAGACCACTCGGCCACTCGGGGCCCCCAGATAAAAATATTACTCCTTGTTATTAAAACCCTGCATTCTCCTGCAAACTCACCCCCTCTATTATGCAGAGAAGACGAACAGATGGCTGTATAAGGGGGTAGTTGACCCAGATTTTTGCATTCTTAACATGCAATCAAAATGCAGCTAGTTTTATAAAATGTTGTCTAGCAATCTATATTCAATTAATCAACAGTTTCATGCTAACAGGTTATAACAAAAGATTCGGAGCCATTAAAATATCCGTCATTTCATTTAATTTCCCAGTTGGCTTGGTGTTGATCACTATGGCAAAAGCACACTGTACTGAACTGATCATAACTGAGATTTGATTAGTATTCATGCTGGTCATAGTTTGTTCAACCATTCAAGTTCTGGGATGAACAAATCACTAATGTGTGGTAGTCTGATGGACTACCAGGCAAGGCAACTATTGTAGCCACAACAAAGTCTGGTAGCCCAAAATCTTCAACTGACCAACATTTCCATTTAACATGCCATTAAAAACATGTAAACGGGTATAATTTTAATTCCAAAAACTTCAGAAAAAAACCTAATACACAATTTAAAAACAATTCAATATAACTATTTATGTAATTACATTTGTCACACTTTTTTTTGTTCTTCTTCACCTTCAGCAATCAAATATCATTAATTAAATCTTGACATAAAACAGAGCGAAATTTCTTTTGCCCTATGGCTATAATAAAGCACATATGACTGAAACATAAAAATTGTAGTTTTCTTGCAAAACAAAATTGTTACTGCTGTGGGTTTAACAGCATTTTTAATTTTCTGGTGGGGATAGGCTTGGAACTGACTTTAAGCCAGGATATTCTTTAAATTTAAAAAATTCTTTACTTTTACAAATCAGGGCAATAACATTTTCTTTTCAAGCTAACTACAGTTTTTTAAACGAAAAACAAATGTATCACAAATTGAAAATATATGAAAGCACCATACGGGAAGGCAATTTTTTTTCTGATAACTTGCCAAAGAGTACCACATGTTATAGTAAAAAGAGTACAACCTACTTAATATCAATGGTCACCCACCCATAAGGATTGTCTTCTTCAATGCCATTTTGCAAGATCCCATTAGGCTGCATGGAGTCCTTGGTATCATCGCCTCCTTCAACCCCCTCAAAAGGTGACGGAGTTTTACTCTTCTTGTCATCCACCATTTGTTGCTCTTGTTGAGACTATGAAGGAAAATAAAATGCAAATTTACTCCCTTGCCTGTGGCAACATTACTCCAGTGTATGGGTAAGGTCTAATTTTAGTTGTGCAAAAATCAAGTTTTGATACCAAAATTCGTTTTTACTCAGCCTGACTCCCACTTCTGACACCAAGGCGAGTTTTGACCCTCAGTCTTGTTCGCCAAGAAGTAACTGGAGGAACAGAATAAAAGATTCCCTCAAAGGGACTTAAGCTATACTAGCAATAAAATTTCCAGAAATTAAAGATAAAATGATTTCTTCCTTTTTAACAGATGAGTGATGAAACCATCTCCAATATTCTTTAATGACATCTGTGGTGGCCATACTAGATGTCAAACTAGACCAAACCTAAAAGCATGATCCCAACACGATTCCCCAATTACATCCAACATAGTAAACATTTTCTAACTTGGAGAAGAGTAAAGGACATAAGTGTCTTTTGGGAGGTGGGAATATGTGAAAAATCACATTTCCATCTAGCAGTATATGACAAGATTTGCAGGCGAGTACACAATACCGATACTCTATTCATGCTATACATTAGACGTGTGCGTGCGTGTATGTGTGTATATATATATATATATATATATATATATATATATATATATATATATATATATACACACACACACACACACACACACACACAGTATTCACGTATATGTACCAATTCATGGTTCTCGCAATTTGGTTCTCAACACTATTCCTCAAACTATCTGTTGTGATAAAGAAAATTTTCCTACGGGTCTCTGCTTTCAATACAAAGTCCACAGCAGCAGCTGTCACCGTCTCCAAGTCTTTTCCAGTACCTGCCTTTCTTCATCACCCACTCCCAAAATACACAAAAGTAACAAAGATATTTTCTTCTGTATTAAAACAGTGTCTGGATATCTATTTCATATTAGATGTATTAATAATTCTCTCAGCTTAGCTGTAGTCTATCATTTTATATTCATCATGTTCATTGCACTTATTGTCTGTCCTATTTCCACTCAATCAAAATATAGAACCAGATCAAAACTAATGTCCTAAGTAAGACTATTTATAGTTATGGTTATAAACCTTGAATCACTCGTGTTCACATACTTCTTTCATAAAAAAAAACAATTTCTTGTAATAGGCAAATTGTTTTGCCATATTAGCAGCCACTACGAGAGCTTGGTTTTTCTTTCTTCCTCCAGCCGCATGTGACCAAAGAGCACTCTCCCATTGCATGTAAATCAATCTCATTTCTGGCATAATTGGTATTTTGCAAAGCTCTCTGATAAAGATCTCATAATCCAAAAAATCTTTTTCTTCATCTAGCCACCGAGATGAGAATCAACAGCCAGCCATTTCGAAGCATACAAATGATTCAAATTTAACCATAGCTACATCCAGGCTTTGTACAACTTAAGTTCAAAATGTATTAGAATGCAGTGGCCAGTTGTAGAAATTTCCCTTCTGCCACAAACTTAGTAAGAGATCTTTTATTTTCCTTTTCTTTCTTATTTAACTCTTTACCTTCTGCAAGTACTTGCTACCCTGCCTACTAAGCAACCTGCCTTATAGCAGCTCTTTGTAGGCTGAACCCTAGAGCATCATAATGGCTGCATGAGTGCTTGTAGAGTTGGTGCACATAGCCTACATTTTCTATATCAATCATGTCCCATGTAAACTATGTAATGAACAATAAAATTGTAAACAGTTACCAATAACTTCCACCACCATGTACATATAATGCATAGGAATCCATATTCACATATTCATAATAAAAAATATACATCAAGATGTCTTTTGTGTTTATAATGTATATTAGACTTTTATACTTTTCTCACCCCTACTTTGCATATTATGCGTCAACTATTTTACTGCAGTCTGTCTACACAAAATTTAACTGGAATTTGCAATGCACTAAAAATGACATGTATTCAAAGAAATGCCTCCATTTCTGCAACAGATGTATGTAACCACTTGGGATCAGGCTTCTCCCAATCTCTCTTCAAGTTCTTCTACAATAAATGCAAGCCGTTAAACTGCTATAAAGTAGTACACATTTATCAGTATCATGTGTTCCGACCAGATTTGATCGTCACAAGTTTCCTCCATAGATTCAGATAATATGAAATGTCAGGTGTCAAAACAGGAATTGTACTATTGTCCGATTCTTCATCTTGAATCTGATTAAAATCAATGGCATTTGCAATGTCTTAACTTTCAAATCATTCACAACTTGTCAGAATCATCGTCAGTATACATGAATGTTGTTTTGTTTTAACTTTCATAATTGACCTCATTTTCAATATGATTTCCCGCATATATGCAGTACAACTACTAATAGAAAACTTTCATCATTTTTGTAAGGACTGTTTTCATTGGCTAAATATTTTATAAAAGAACATATTCATAATTTCATCCAATACAAAGCTTTAATATGAAATGTGTATATGCATATGTGGGGTTTCCCAACCCTTGGCCAGAAACACATGTATGAGCCAGCCAGGACAGAGTATTATTAGCAGTTTGTTACAAGGCCATTTTTATCGTCGCATATTCTCATCAGCAGAAGGTAAAGAGTTAAATCTGAAAAATGAAAACTATTGAATAATTCCTTTCGGTTTCAAGAAAATCAAGGCTTTTTGGGGTACTCTTGTCACTATTTTGAATTATCAAATTGTTTCAAAGCTCCGAGGGACAATTTCATTTTTCAAGGTCATCTACGGACCCTGGTATGAATATTGTTCCATACTGAAAGCCCTATTTCAGTTTGCTGTCCGATGGGGCATATACAATGCTAGCTCAGCCTGCTGGAACAACAAATGTGCAAACTGTTCTTTATGACTGTTATAGATAATTTTCCAAAGCTCACTGATATAGTATTTTGGGTGTGTCTGTTCCAAAAAACAAAGATTTTTCACCAACATAAGCATAGTCAAAGCCTAACTTTCTTGAATCAGCATTCATCTCACTATTATGTCAGATTTTCATTTCCATATTGCTGTATTGTGATTTCCAAGTCCATTAATGCCATAGCCTACTTGTTCTTTACTTCTTAATTTCAGTTTAGATTCTTTTCTGTAAGATTTATTGGAACCTTTACGCCAGGGCTATATGGTTTTGAAGCACATGATCCCATGCATAAATATTGTACTGAAATATTAAAAAAACAAATGAAAGTGCAATATACTTTTAAATTGTCAGTATTTTAATTTGGATTCCTTGTCTGCTTTTTCTAACTTCAAAAATACAAAAGAAATTAGGCTTGCCTGGCATATGGTCTGATTTTGTCAATCTAGCATGTACAATGGAAACATATTCAACATCATTTTAACGTTGAAAATCAATTACCGACATCTTCATTCATTTTCCATAATCCAGTAATCTAATATACTTTCTAACTTGCTTTCATCACTATTAATGATGCCATTAGATGTCTGTGTACTTGTGTACCTTACACATTGATAATAACCAGGGCAATATAATGAGCCATAGGATACCCATTTACTGTGTAAAGTACGATGCATCGATGATAAAGATTATGAACTGAAAAGTTTGTAAAATATGTGTAGACTTTATTTACCACTAATACAATTGTTTAAGTTCCAAAACCAATGCAGCTCAATAGCTTGTTGCTATCTCTCAAATTGACATAATTCTTGGAACTTGTTTTCCATTTCACATGACTAGAGCAATCATAACTCCCTGCCACGAGACACTCAAACTGCATGTAATGTCCAATAAACGTTAAGTGTCCTTTCCAGCTTTTATTTACAAAAATCTCAATATTCCTTTTTATCCTTCTGTGTCGATTATTTTTAAATTCTAGAAGCTTATTTTCCCTTTCCTCTTGAACTTGCGTCACTTTCTGGACGCCAATTTAAAAAAATCTATACTCAAGTTTGATAATGTTGATGCTTAAAGTTTTGGGGGTGCTGATGTAAAGTTAGTCTAGTTCTGTTACATATATCTGATTCAATATATATTTTAATTAACTAACAGTTTTAATTTTTTTTTTAATTCTTTTCATGCTATTGTCATGTAAATTGATTCACTAGAGATGTTTTTTCTTTCTTCAGAAAATAGGTTTGACCTGAATTATTCTTTGGTAAACAAGTAATGATGACCTAGATCCTGAACTTTATTCTGGATTAGTTGCAGCCACATAAACAGGTTGGTTATTTTTAAAACTGATTGGTTGATGTCAAGGTCAAGATGGGACTAGTAAACAACATATTTACTTTTTTTATTTTCAACATAAAATGATTCATTCTTGTCAGGGTCATGTTAGGAGTCTGTGATATAAACACGATTATGTGACTCCTCCCTAAACTTTTTCTCTTATTTCGCAATTTGTGGATTTATTTGAAACTGCATTTTAGAATAATATATAATCTTTGTTTTAGTGAAATATCCTCCATTTAGGGCGTTTACACTTTATGTTAAGTAATTTTCTTTTGTTCGTTTCATATGGATTTTAATATTAATTATGCCGTCCATTAAGGTAATTTTCTTAACACTTACGGCAAAATCATAAGAGTTGGCAAGTCTGGATAATGTGGCAACCCTGCACCTTGTCACAAGTTGACCAGCATGTTGCTTGAAAGGTTGGAAAGTAAACAGAACAACATAACAGCAGGTCACAGTTCACATTAGGGCCTAACTGGAAATCGCCTCGGACATTCGCTTCGGCCGAATATCCGGCCTCGGCAAATAATACGCGCACAAATGGTTACAAGTAAAATAATTCAATAAATATCACACTTTTTAAAAAAAAAAAAGTTTTTTAACACATAATTTTAGTTCATAAAAACAATTCATCTTACAGATGATATATACGGCATACATGCCAACCATTACACTTTTGGCATAATCATTACCCTTTTTTCACTACATTACGCGTTACGCTTAAACATATATGGAATGCTTTTCAGTAGATCCACCTCCCAAAAAAATCAATTATTTGTTTTCTCGTTATTATTAATTATTAACATTCCATTAATCCCAAAGACCGTATTTTTAGAAAAGACTGCTTTTACGTAACTACAATACAAGAGTACGCTTGACCGTGGACAGTATCATGTTCTATTTATAGCTATCCTAGTTCTACTGTCGACCTCAAATTCTATTTATAGCATCTGTATGCTTAGGGAGGAGAGAGCAACTGGTTTTCTAAATTTAATCTTAATTCTTGATGCGCAGATTTCCATGTTCTAATTCATATTTGCTGCAGAACCAGTCTAATGAAATTTTGGCGTTAACTTTTTTTGTAGTCCATGCATTACTGTATGCAAATTTCTCTCCTTTCAAAAATTTCCCCAATAAATTAGAAAAAGGCAACCCCATGTAGCATCACGTGACATCTATTTCCAGAGGTGTGGAAAGAATTTTAGTTTTTGCTGCTTAAGATGGTTTCTGTGTAAAGATAACAGTGCTACATATGAAAACTTGAAATAGTAAAGGATGTTCAAAAATGAGAGGGTCAAATAAATCATTGTTTATTGAAATTTTAGCATGTTATATGTGGATTACACTTTTTGACCACTTGGATTATGCATTTTCCTTATCAGGGGTTGGCATGTATATATTTGGTACACGAAAAGTTTAAGCTTCGCATATGATAATGAAACAAACGGTACACTCTGGAGTCGCACCTACTACTCGGTTCATACCCGGATCTGGCAAATAGTAAATCCAAACACTCAAATTCAGTACATGGCGAAAATTGTCTACTCAGTTAGACCCTAGTTCACATACTGACAAGCAACAATGCTCATTACTCACTGCGCAAGATCAGGAATGCTACAACTCCTGTAGAACCACCAAAATAAGTGTGTGTGTGTGGGGTGGGGGTGGTAAAAATTGTGCGAGTACTGACAAAAGATAATGATAAAGTCCATTTGTATGTTTAAAAATCGACAGCCTCTACCAGCCAGTAGTGCCCATCAGAAAATACATAAATAGGATATGGTCAATAAACAGCGGCTACTTTATACTAATCTTGATCAAAATTTGTATATTTAATATGAATCATCAGATAGATATTGTAATTTACACTTGATGCTCATGTATAATTACATTACCACTAAATCTTCTCGTTTGTGAAATGTAGGACCAATTGGCAATTGACAGAACCAAAAGCATTTTCATGTTACTGGTCAGTGAGTGTGCAGGATTTTTTAAAAAAAAGTTTCATACGCTGATTATATCCAATTTAAATTTTCTCCAAGATCAGTTTTGCACTCGAAAGTTTCAAAGGGCTTTAATTTCCATCCCAGCCACCCACCCTAACACACTGACAACTGTCAGACTGGAGTTGAACTTTCTGCTTACCTTCATCTTTGGCATCTGAAAAAGACAGAAGGCAAATAATAAAAAATTTAACCCATACCATTTCACACATTAACATATTCCAAAAATATTATAAACAATGTCTTATTATCAACTGCTAAGTACAGTAACCATCGAAAACAAGAGGAAATGTGCAAATCACTAAAGTAGATCCAGAACTACATGTCAAACATGTATACTGTAAAAAAAAAATAATGGTCACAAAGTCTCGTGTCTCCTGGAAACAATAACAAACAGAAGAACACGTACTTAATATGTAATTCTCATTCTATAATGGCATGCTCTTCAAAAGACAAGGCCACCCAGTGCATCTTTTAATAATGTAATAGATATATTGTGTAAAACATCCCTTCTGCAATAACAAAAATACCTTCATCCATGCCAGATGTACAATTCTACCTTTTCTAAAATTCTCAGAAAATGCATGTCAACCCAGTCTGTATACACATCACAGATCCATGCAGAATATCATCTCTTTAATTTTTTCAAGAACAAACAGACACAAGAGTGGGGTGGGAAGAGGATGTCCAAGAATAATGATAGCTTAAGTTATTATTACATAAAGTTGTAGCTCCCAAGCACCAGACTTGATTTAACCTTTAACCTTTTCATCACTAAGTAACTCTGCAGGCATGTGACCTGAACACTAAGTAACTTTGGACCTGTAGAACAGAATAACCAGCGGACTGTGAAAGAACATAACTTTGTCAACTTTAAAGATATCTGCCTGGATTTGGTAATAAAATAAAGGCTAAAAGTCAGCTTGTATGACTAATTCAATAAAATGTGCAAATCTATTATAACTTGTAAAATACAGGTGCAAACAGGTAACACAACAGGTAAAATGCATAAGCAATTATTTATTTACCACATTACATGAATAATATTTTCAACCACTTCATCTAAATCAAAGATTTCAAAGTATTCCAAAGCTTTTCTGGAGCCATCTAACACTTTGGTTGGTCCAACTCTCTCAGAAAACTGAAATAAATCCCTTTGGTTCGTCGAAAACAAAAACACGTGGAGTTCACACTTTGTCTGAATTAAAACCTTTTAAGTCCTCTTCATCGTCATCACTGTCGCCCACACAAGCACATTCAAATGCATCTCCAGATGTTTTCACACATTTTCAATCAACTGTGTTAGATCACAACAAAATATTTTGATAAACCATAATCAGACACTTCATTCTCGTCTTGCTTCGAACTCTGCCATTTTGAATAGAAATTCACCATTCAGAAAACACGCTTAGAATGTGCATGCTTGCCTCAAGATTTCTAGTTTAATTCAAGGTTAACTCGCGAGATAATCCAAGTATACTATGCATTACAATAAACAAGTTCTTAGAGGTATCCCGAACTTTATGTAGCCTGGTACTATGACTTTATATAAGCACATTGCCCCCAGACCGGTAAAGCGGTCTACAGGATTACAGACTTGCTTCCCCATTACCGGAAAACCGGTCTGTAGTGATGAAAGGGTTAATTAAAGAGCTATATTGTTTTGCAGTACAAGATCCCTCAGTGCTGAATTGTTTGAAGAAGAAAAAAAGAAAACTGCCCCGTTTTTATACTGCATATATTACAATATACATAATACATACACAAACCCTATAGGAAAAATGATGGTGGATGTCTATTGTATTCATTAGTTGTTCAACAATGTATATGTGATGTCTGTCACAATGTTGCATCTAAAATGTGAAATTACAGGTTCTGAAACTAGTGTACTGAGAAATTTATTAGCCCTGCCAAACATTTACTAGCCCTGTCCCCAAAACAATGTCACACACTCGTATTGAGATTAACAACAATTTTATTTCATAAATAACATTATCATATAAAATGTAGAAGTACAGAAGTATAAATTCTACTTTAAATCATCAATAAATACATTCAACTTTTACTTTTTTTTTCCGGAGGCTGAACACCTTTTATAAAACGCCACATTTTGCCTGTCTTATAAGGCGGGAATTGTGCCTCGTTTTAAAATATGAGATGTTACAGTATAACTGACGCAAATTATTTGAAGTAAGAAAAGGAATGACACAGTGTCCTTTATATATATATAAAAAAGTCCGAGCAAGAAACCCGTTAAAAAACGTGCTTTGCACCCCCTCCTCCATCAAATGGCTTCTCCTTAATAAAGACTTGACTTCAGCGGATGTTCTGCACAATCAAAGCAGTGGCTAAAGTAAACACTGTTATAAAATATTAATATCAAAAGATAATGTTAGTTTCAACTTGGAAAATGTGTGCTCCCATCAAAAGAAGCCATCTGACTCGGCGCGTTGTATTTAACTCGGGTGCTCGACGCGAGCTTGATGTGAATGAAAAAGAAAACAATCAAAAGGAACAAAATCATACATAGTGACAAAAATGCCAAAAATATTCCTTAGATATTTTTCTAAGGTAGTTTTGTCACTCTGATTTGTTTGTTTAGATTTTTTTTCTCCCTTCACATGAAGTGCGCATCGAACACCTATGGTATTTAACAGCTCCAATTACGGTATCATCATTAATGTTTGGTTTGGTAATTGTTCCTAATTAATCGAATGTCAGTGTATTGTTGAATTTAATAATAATCGTGAATATTTTCAATCTTAGATGCCTATGTGAGATTTTAATTCCCATCAAATGCTGGATATCTCCACGAATATTCAATTATTTGTTCAATCGTTTTTTTGGGGGGGTGGGGGGAATATAAAAGCTATTCTTATTATCACAGAAAAAGTAGTTGCTTGGAAAATGATGCATCAGTAATGGTATCATAATAAATTTATCTAATTCTTCTAATTTTGATGCAAACGTAAAATACGAGTTACCCGTTTGTGACTCAGAGCAAGCAAAAAAAAAAAAAAAAACCTTCAAGACACAAACATGTAAACTAATTTCTTTGAATAGTTGATGCTATGGTCTTTTGTGTGGTGTAACGTTTCGTAATTTGTTACTGTGGTCGATTGAATAAACGTGATACCATTTAATTCGCTATCAGATTAATACGGATCAATTTCCAAACTTCCGTTGTTAAGGACGGGACCTAAATTGGCGCTGTTAAGTGAAACGCACATAACAAGATGGCTTCTTGTAATAGAAACACATTTCCGAGGCAGAAATTGACTTCATCTTCACATGCTAATATTGTATGACTGTGTTTACAACGGTCACTGCATTGATTCTAAAAAACATCGGCTTAAGTCACGTCTTTATTTGGGTATTGAGTAAACAAACGTTGACTGTTGATAACCAGAAACTTACTAGCCCGATGGGAAATCTACTAGCCTCTGGCTAGCGGACTACCGCTAATTTCGAGCCCTGTATCAACATTTTTCAATTAACTACACATATTTTCAGTATAAAAAAAATTCAAAATATCAATAAATACTACTTGCCGACTTGGAAAACGTGCATAAAAAAGATCAAGAAGCATGATCAAACATTACATTGGTTTGAAAAGTACATCTAGATCTTAACTATCACCAGTAGCTTTTCAACAACTGCAGTTCCAAACAACATGGAGCTTCATGGCTTCTTCCGGCACTTTGGGGGTGGGGTGGGGTGGTAAATTTCAAATGGTGATGGCAATCATTTCTTCTGCCACAAGATATAATCAAACCAACATGACATATTGCTTTATTTCCAAAACTGTGAAAATTCCTTTTTTTATATTTTTTACGAGTCCTTACATCCCTTTTGCCAACAATGTGTTGTCATTTGCTGTAGGCCATTTCTAGAAAATGCTATAAGCAACAGTTTCATCATGTGGAAGTTGAGCATGAAAATAAAGTTAGTTATAAGCATCCAAGGTACTTTTGTAAAAATTGATCTGAATCTTACAGGAAACCCATTTCTGGATCAAACATGGACAAGCTTACATACAGATTTGACCAAAATTTTATTTTGTAATATTTGCTATTATTTCACAAGTTCATAATGTGTCCCTCTAGCAAATATTACCGGAAAAGTATAAGGGTTGGCATGTCTGCATTCCTTGTGGTGTATGTTCAAAAATTGCATTACAAAGGGCAGAAGAAAAAAAGTACAATTTTATAATGCATTAGAAAATGACACAAGACTACTTACATAAGGTCCTCCTTTCATGCGATTAATTCTTGGATGCAGCTCTTTTCCAGTGGGAGATCCACCACCAAGAACATACTCAACCATATTCACCCCTAGTGTGCCATGTTCTGAAAACAACATACAACTGTGACTAATTGAATTAAACTCCTAATTTGTCCTACACTGAAAAGGAACATATTGCTTACTTTTTAGTTCTGACTTTCAACAGTACCATTATAAAGGCAGTAATACAAGTCAAATTTTGTGTGCACTACTATCTAAAGACACCTAAATATATACTGGCTAAAATGGCAATTAAAATCTAGCCAATTAATCAAACATTTGGACACTAAGCCATAGTGAAACATGCAAACGTTCTATAACAAAAGTTTACCAATTTCGATCTTTAAAATTTTCATTAAATTTTGTCAATTTTAGTTTTGATAACGAACATACAAGGATTTTATAAAAAGAAAATTAAAAATCACTAAATTTACGACTTTGTAGGTATATTCTGAGACCTCAGTCATTAGGCAATTGCCAAACAAGATGTAAAAACATTGACATGATCTCAAGGTGATAATTAATGAACATTAGCAATATTGATACATAACACATAACACTGTGGGACTCAGTGGTCTAAAGCAGTCTCCATTACGGATCACTGCCATCTCACTTCTATCTGCATAGGTTTGAGACTTGGATTCGGCCAATGTGGGTATGTGAGAAAGCTTGTGAAGTAGCTTCTCGTGGGTCGGTGGTTCTTTCCAAGGTTTTCCTAAGTTCTTCCTCCACCAATAAAACTGGCCGCCATCTATAGCCTATATTGTGCTGAAAAATGGTGTTAAACCCTACTACAACAACGACATAACATTGCCTTTATGAAGAAAACAAATCAATGATGTAAATTTATATATTACCCCCTCCATGTTGAGGATTCCATCCATCATCCCTGGTGTTGTGCCATGACATAGGGGGAAACATTTGCTTGGCATCTGGAGGACCGGGCTTTCCTTCAACTCCCATATCCCACATCTTCTTCCCATGTTGCTAAATAGGAGAACAGAAGTACCATGTTAAAAATGCTACAACTGTAAAAGACATTCACAACAAAGCTCTTTTACAAAAATTATTCATCTTAAATATTGTAATTAAATTATAGATAGTACACTTCAACGCATATGCGAATTAGGAATGTCATGTTTAACATTTCAGTGGGTTGCTTTTCAAAGACTTGCTTAAGTTCTGAAGTTAAAAAAATCATATAGAACTTTGAACTTTTTCATTTAATAAAAATATATGCAAAAATTGGCACAAAAGTAAGCTCTAAGAAACCAAATAACTAATAAGTGCATCACTAAAACAAACACAACCCCTTCTGGCAAATGCCCTTGTGAGATGTCATTTGATCCACCCAACTTCATCACATTTTGTTAATTTATTTATTTATTACTAATTGAAAATATTGTCTTTTTTTTAAAAATCTTCACATGAAAATTCAAGAATTTTGAGGATAAAGTCAACATGCTTGTTAAGAACTCCCAGGACTTTTCAAGAAGACTTTTTCAAAACCTTAAAGGCAATGTGTCATAATCAAGGATTATTCAAAGTATTGGTTACCTCAGTTACGTGAAGAGCTTAAAACTATTGTTGACATGAAGATCTCAATACGTTGGGGTTAAATGTGACGGTAACTTAAATTTTAAAGATGCCCTTGACCTTTATTCCCATCATATTGTTTTATATGGATAAACTTTAACTTGAGTAACAAGTGTTGTGATTTCATAACCTTTTACAGGTATCCAGCAGACAAATACAAAGTGTTAATAAACGCGTGTACTTTCTGAAATGTGAAAGAGTACAATATGTACTCTATTTTCTCTTAATTCCACGTTCAATGTACATTTTGCAGTGAATATTACATATTAAATAAACTATATCTCCTGAAGAAAAGAAAAGAAATTATGATTTCTAAACATGACCATCCCTATGTAAGCAAAATGGATTTTCTTTCTTGTCTTTTCATCACTGACGATGTCCCATCCAGTCACATTATCCAGACACCCAGCCAACCAATCCTAACACAAACCTCTTAATGCCGAGTGCATAGCGAGGCAGCAGTTAGTACCAATTGTGCAAGTCTTTGGTATGACTTGGCTGGTGTTCAAACCAATGAACTCCCCCTTCTGTGGCTGATGCTCTAACTACCACAGAGGCGGTCACTGTCACTAACTACCAATATTTTCTAATGGAAACAGACATGGAGTGATTTATAAAAAACTTTACTGTCTGAAGATAGAATTAGAATTTTAAAAATGTTAAGCACATGTCTTGTGCCCAAAAAAAATCTGTATCCATGGTCCATGTAATAATTAATATCTCAGAGCAATCTTCATTGTTTTTCAAGTAATTGGTAAATCTCGGTAATTATCATTTTGACAGGTAAAGTGGGGAAAACTGGCAAAGCAGGATTTTTTTTGTAGACCAGACCAAAATATTCAACATAAACAGACTCGCAACCACGGTCAAGATAAATTTTACAGTGGAATTGAAGCCTAACTTTGGCTCCAATGACCCATCAATTTCACATTATTCAAACCATACCTTTGCTCACTATGTTAACACAAAACACGTTTCTATAAAGATTGCATAAAGTTTTGTAAACCGCTCTGTTGTGGGTTTGATCTTCAGCCATGTCATACCAAGACTTACAAAAATGGTACTAACAGTTGCCTCCCATGACGCTAAGCCTTAAGAAGCTATTCTGATCAGTCTGGTGTCAGGATAATGCGACTGGGTGGGACATCATGCTACATGTCTGCGGCACGATGTTCCAGTGCTAGATATAATATAAACTGCCTCACTGCAGACATCGTAGCGATACGACTGAAAAATTGTTAGACATGAAATGTTTTGGTAAATTCCAACACCAGGAAGGAAAATCAAAGGACTGATGGTAATGGCTAAAAAGAATTTCTAGAAATGCAAGACCATTCCTTTCTTTTAACAGCCAAGTACTGAACCTTCTCTGACACTCTTCTGACATGATATTCAAAATAACTGTTGTTCATAAGAAGTCTTTCATAGAAAACTTCATGCTGAGATGACCATCCAATCAGGCAGAGTAGCAGTAACAATATTTTCAACCATACCATTTTCATTTGGGAAACCACAAAACGTCAGAGAAAACTGCAAGCTGAGGTCACCAATCATTCCAGAAGAAGCAACATGGTTTGCAAGATGGGCTGTCTTTATCGGCTGTCCGAATCACTAGGACAGGGTTCATACAGAATTCTGAATGATACATTTTTTTTAAAAACTTTTCCCAAACTTTCAAACAACTACACACATTAGATTTCCAAAACCTATTTTTGCAAACATTTTAACATTTTGCATACAAGTTGTTAGATGAGAAAACAATGAAAGCAAAATACTACAATATTGTTTAATGACGGAAATAAAAACTATAATTAATCAAAAGAAACCAGGAAAACTGAACTATATCTGACTCTAACAACCTTGGACAACTTTATGTGATTATGGAAAAAAACAGGTTTATTTCAATTTTCAAAAACCTCAGGATACTCTGCTTGATTTTCCCAAACTTTTAATGCCTTGATAATGCTACCTCAATTTTCCCAAACTGACGTAGCCTCGAGAACCCTGTAAGTTTTATGTCAACAAGACTTTCAGGATACAAATTATTAAATGATAGTGCCATGGTCACTGCACTGGCGGTCCGATTGTATCTATTTCATTAAGGACCAGTCTTAGAGTCAAAGCCCATGTCAATATGACTATTCATATCAAAAAGATTTTCACTGTGGCAGCTACATTGGAGGAACCAGTCATTTTCGTCCACCAACTGCAGATTCCAACTCTTCTATGGGCAAAGGACAGAAACACAGAGTTACAAGATAACCTACTTCTCAGAAAGGCATGTAATACAAATGTTTCACAGAGTAAAGAAAGCACAATACAGGTATAAACTCTTGAATTCTGCACTTTCAATGCTCAATGATTATGATGGTAAGGTCTTCATAAGGTTTTTAAAATTAACTATCAGTGATATGCTTTTCCAGGAAGAGATACGTGTCAAGAACAATTCAGGCAAGTAAAAAGAGCACTGCGGTATATGCGCTTCTTGCTGGCACTATTAAATAGTACTTCAAGAACATTACCTGTCGGTCCAAAGTCAAGCCATGAAAACCTCTTTCTAGTTCCTCCACAGTCATGCCTCTGGCCTGAAATGAAAAATTCATAAACTAGATATATACAACACATGGTCTATTCTCATCTGTATAAAACGTACATACAACAAAATGCAAATGCACATTGAGGCTAAGCTCAACATATGAATGATAGAAAAACACCTGGCAAATAGTAGCCATTTTAAATTCTGCATCATAATGTTATACGGTTGCATCTTCAATAATTGAAAAGCAAAAGGTTGAAGCCAACTGACTTATTAAAAATCTACAGGAATAACAGGAGATAAAAATAACAGCTAATCACAATTTATTGTCATGCAGAAAAGCATTTCATTTAGTCTTTGAAAAAAAGGCAACTGTTTTGGTAAACTTATTTTCCTTCTTTGTTCTGCCCTTCTTTGCCATCTTTATCAGTGAGAAAACGCATGATAACCTTGTCATAGATATGGATAAATCTATTTCCTTTGTTGTACATGTTTTCTTGATGTAACCCTAGCAAGGGCATTGATAAATTACAATTTCATTTTACAGTTTTCTTAAATCGAGTGAATCACAAACCTACCCAACATAGGTTTTTACATAAACTGTTGACATTTCCATCTTAATGTCGGACTGGATCGGCAATTTATAAATGTTTGAACTGTCCAAAACTGACAGCTCCCCACATGAACCCTTTTAAGTACTAGTTGTGACATAAGTCACGTGGTCAGTCGATGTCTTCTAGGTAAGCAGCAATGTACACATCCTATTACTTCAACTAGCCACGCTTGTAAACTATATTTGATTGCTTTATAAAGGCTTGGAACAAGCATTCCATTGTACTTTACTATGCATTTAGCAAAGAAGTTTTACAAATACTAGCTTTTGAGCACGGTGTACCTGGAATCTTAAAAGTGCTGACGCTGAATATGTTGGTGACTTCTTGCAAGAAATGCTGGCTTCTGATAGTGATGATAATGATTTGGAAGAATTTGTGGGTGAAACTATTGGAGCTGGCAAAGTGTTTGGAATATTCCAAATAAACTTTTTGTGCCATATTTTTTACTATTCAGAGTTTAATCTGCCCCTTGCCAGACCATTTTTTATTTTTGGAAATGTATGTTGGGGTCCGAGTCTATTCCCTATCTAAAAGTTGAAATTCGCAGGCACTATTTGGTGTCTGCATGGGGTAGCCTCTTACTAGCCAGCTCAGCAAACTTTAACGACCTTTCATTGATATATACCAGCATGAAATCTATAGGAATACAATTCTTACTGGGCTACTTATGTGTTTTTGTTGTTGTTGTTGTTGTTGTAGGGTTTAATGCCATTTTTCAGCACACGATACGCTACACATGGCGGCCAGTATTACTGGTGGAGAAAGAACCTGGGAAAACTCCTGGAAAGAACCGCCGACCCACGAGAAGCTACTGGCAAGCTTTCTCACGCAACTACATTAGTCGAATCTTAGACTTGAACCCACGCAGACAGAGGTGAGATGGCAGTAATCCATAACGGATAGCGCTTTAGACCACTCAGCCACTCGGGGCCCTTAGTGATGATGTGATATCAACCCATTTCTTAGCAAAATGAGTAGTTGGTTTTTCTCAACGTTTTATCTCTGAAATATTTAAAAACAACAATGGACGATAATTTGGTATGTACATGTACGCACCAGAGTTTGATTGGCTAGAGTTTTTTTGACTCGGGAGGTTATTTGGATATTTACGGAGAAACTGTTAAATCTGGTAATAAATGGTCTATTCTCAGAAAAGAGTCCTTGGGGATAATGCAATAATTATGCAGTAGTCTAGGAGGTGAACATCTAGAGCTAGGAGCAGATGCTTAAAGATATTTAAAGTTTAGACATCCACCATCACTTTTCATTTAGGGTTTGTGTATGAATTGTGTATATTTATTGAAATACATGCTATTTAAAAACCGCAGTTTCTCTTCAAGCAATTCAGCACTGTAAGGGACCATGTATTGCAAAACAATGTTGCATTTTAAGGGTTAACAATCTGTTTGTGATTTCTTTGTTCTAGTTTTAAGTGGCATAGGCAATCAGCTCTACCACCACAAGCATATCATGAAAACCAGATTTTCCCTCTTATATTTCTACAACGAATGTTTAAGCATTTCAAAATGCTTGCTATCCTTTTTTGCCTTCAAAGAAACTTTTAATAATTGGGCAGCCATCTGCAAGCACAAGTTTGATCATGCAGGAATTTTGCATGAAAAATTTGAGCAGCTTACAGCATCTCGGAATATTAAACACAGGACTGGTTAACTGAACAACTCTGTGAATATAATAAGGTAATTTGGACCTGTATCAAACAGTCAAGCCAGTTTTGATATTTGACTAGAAAAAAAAAAATCAAAATCTTAGCAATAAATCTGTTTTTCCGTGATTTAAGCATCACAATTCGTCATGGACAACATTCTCCAAAATTCTGTATATTGTACATGACAGCAATTTACAAAAAAGGTGTGATTTACTGTGTGTGATCACAGCAAGCAAGCTTTAAAATATTACCCATAGCTGCCAACCCTCCAGGCCCACGATTACTGAAATTGTTAAGCGATCTATGAATAGTCCAGGAATATTTGTTGGAACAAATGCTTCAGCTGATAAAGGCAGATTCTGTCCATTTAACACATTAACCCCTAGCGCCTCGATAACTCGTCGCACTTTACCTCCCTTATCTCCCGAGCGCCTCGATAACAGGGCTGAGTTTGCAATGCTTGTCTCCCGAGCGCCGAGTTTGAGTGGCAGTATTTAGCAAGGCCCGTATCCCGCACGACGACTTGTGTCATCGCAAACTATTGATTAGTTTGAAACTATTTTCGAAATATGCTGGCAGCTTAACCAATGAAATTTCAGCTTACAAATATAGAGTGAACATTCGTGAACAAAAGAAACTTTTGTTTACTTCGATCGCAGCAGAATTAGTGAAGATATATAGATCTGAAAATCATGGAAATTGAAGAGAATCAGGTGCTTGGAGCGGAGTTTTGTTTGACAGATTCTGACGGTGAATTTTCGGGATTTTCATCAAATGAGATCGATAGTGACATCGAAATCGCTATTGATGATAACAGCGGCAGTGATGAGGATGAGAATGTTGAAGAGGCTGCAGAAGAAGAAGAAAATGGAAGAATAGCTGGCCGATGGATCGTAAATGATAGAATGCACGTTGACAAGAGGCCATACACAGGACCAACACCAGGACCAACAACAGAATTTAGATCCGAATGCAAATGAAATTAATTTTTTTGAGCTTTTTTTTCCAGCATTTTTGTTTCAGCTGATCGTAGATGAGACAAATCTCTATGCAAGACGGAAGCAGGAGGAGAAAGAAGACCCAAACTGGAGAGATGTTACGGAGAGAGAAATTAGAGCATGGATGGGAATGAGAGTTTTTATGAGTATTCTTCAGCTCCCGGAGACAGCTATGTACTGGTCAACAGATGCCCTATTTGGAAACCTGAGTGTGAGAAGAATCATGAAGAGAGATAGATTTGATAAAATATCACAATATTTTCATATCAATGATAGTCGTCATAATCCTCCCAGGCTTTGACCAGGTCATGACAAGCTGCATCACGTGAGGCCAGTCCATGATGCTGTTCTAAAGTGCTGCTTAGAAAACTACAATCCTCATCAAAATGTAAGTGTAGATGAAGCCATGATAAAATTTCGAGGTAGGCTATCTTTTTGCCAGTATCTACCAGCCAAGCCGACAAAGTATGGAATCAAGGTCTGGATGAGGGCTGACCCAACAAATGGCTACACCAATGAATTTCAAGTTTATACAGGTAAGGACGCAGGTACTAGAGAAATTGGATTAGCAACACGTGTCGTTATGGACCTGACAGAAAAGATTTGGGAAAGAAACCACATAGTGAATGTAGATAATTATTTCACCAGTCCAGATTTATTTGAGAAGCTTCTACAGAAAGGTATGTATGCATGCGGAACCATAAGATCTAACAGAAGAGGATATCCTATACAGCATCCTAATAAAAGAGATATTAGGGTTCAAGGGGAATTCAAAACAGTACAGCGCGGGGAAGTAACAGCCTGTATCTGGATGGACAAGAAGCACATATACACTCTATCAACAGCAGAAGATCCAGCAGACATAGAGAAAACAGTACAGCTTAAAAAGAAAAATGGGCAAGTCAGGGAAATCAGAGCACCATCTATCGTGCCAGAATACAACTACAACATGAAGGGAGCGGACACTGCAGACCAGTTGAGGACACAGTACAGTACATATAGAGCAGCGAAAAAATGGTAGTTGTACCCGTTTTGGTTTTTGTTTGATGTCGCCGTCACCAATGGATTCATACTAATGAGAGAATCGGAACATCATGTCAAGCGGAGCAAGAACAGACGGATAAAAGCACACAGATTAGTTGATTTTAATATGAATCTGGCGAAATTGCTTATTGGAGATTACCGGGAAAATGATCTAGCAGCACTAGCTACAAGCACAGGAGGCCACTATCCTAAGAATGGTGAAAAGAGGGAAGATGTTGACAGTGCAGTAAAGAAAAGCGACGCCGTGAAGTTCTGAATATGTGCATTCATTGCAATGTTCATTTATGTGTAGATTGTTTTAAGCCATATCATGTAGATCTTTTGAAAAATCGTTAAATAAATATTTGTAAAAAAATTTTTTACCACAAGTGTTCATAATTCAATGTTTGATAAATGTTTTATTAGTTTTTAAATTTTCAGTTAGAATTCTAAGGAAGAAAGGCAAGTAAAGATCAAGAGAAATATGCCAATATGTGTACAGTATTCTAAGGATGTAAAGTCTACAAAAGAGATGACATGTTATTTCAGTGTATATAAATATAATTATATAATGGGTTGATGGTGTTCATAATTCTGTGTGAATTCATAATGGATTGTATGGGATATTCATGGCAAGAGAAGCAAATTGGTAAGTACATCATTTGTTGTCACCTTTATGCAGGAGTTATATTTCTGCATGTAGCATGAAATTTATACCATTATGTATGTAATTTTATTGAGAACTGCTGTGTCAAATTTCAGCTTAATTAGATGAATAGAAATAAAGTAATAACAAAATTTATTGCAAGTAGACCCCTCTATAAAAATCTGCAAGCCATGTGCTGTCAGAAAGTCTCAGGGATACAAGCACTGGTAATGCTAACACTGCTCTAGGTGATCTCTGCAATTATGCTGCAGGGGGCTGCCTAGCTATTTGGCTCAGGGGTTAATGTGTTAAGAAAACTCTAACAATGCTTAAGCGTTGGTAGCTTGCAGATCGTATGTTGATGGCATAAAATATTCCAGAGATGAAATCTGCAGAGTTCTTAATTTACCAACTTCTATGTGCTTTTTGCTACCAATGTGCTTCCTCACAGTCTCTGTCACCATGCCCAATGCTACAAATTTGTGCCACATTATGTACTAAAAGCCTGATGGATAGCTGAATGCAGCACTTTCAATTCTTTTGGGTGTATATTCCAAAATAAACTTCACCTTTTGTGCAATACATTTTTGATCCCTAGGTGGTGAAGTCATTTTTATGATGCAATGCCAAATGGTAATTCAAATCAGCATTGGCGGCACATATACTGAGCAAAATCACAGTTAAGCCCCAGTATCTCTCAAAGACATTTGTAAAATTACTTTTTTATCGATTAAAATGTTAAAATGATTGCTTACAGGGCCAACTGTACTAATCAGCTATATTCTGCATGCGGCGTGAATTCATACACACCAACCCCTGACAAGGAAAAAGCATCAAAGTGGTAAAAACAATGATTTATTTGCCCCTCGTTTTTTTCATGTCGCACATTAAGCTTTACAAACACATCGACTAGAATCCATCTTAAGACGTTTAGCGCCATATATTAAAATTCTTTCAATACGGCCTGAATAGACGTCATGTGATGCTGCCCTCATGTCTTCATATTTGGACGATCATTTTTTGCATTGTTTTTTTGTGTGTGGCCTTTTGCTAATTCATCTGCGAAATTATTTGAAAGGAGATATTCTTGCTTTCATATAAGCATCAACAAAAATAAAATATACTTTTTGTGTGCACAAATACCTTTAGACTGGTTCTGCACTAAATATGAATTTGAACTAGTAATATGTGCATAAAGATTATAATTAGAAAACCAGTCTGTTCTCTCCTCACTAAAATGCTTGAAATAGAGCTCGAGGTCCCAAGTTTGAAAGTAGAACCTGGATGTTTCTTGGTAATAGGATAGTTACTATAAAATGAACATTAAATTGTTGGGAAAGTGCGAGCAAGTCCACGGACAAGCCTATTTATATTGTAGTTAGGTAGAAGCAGTTTTTTCTGAAATACGGCCTGTGGGATTAATGGAATGTTAATAAAAATGAGAAAACAAATAACGATTTCTTTTGAAGGTGGATATACCAAAAAAGCTTAATCCATATACGTGGAAAAACAGCATGATGATTATACCAAAAGCTTCATGGTTGGCATGTATGTGAATAGCTGAAAATGTCATTTATGCCAAAATTGTGAGGGTTGGCAGCTATGTCACCATGTTTGACTTCTAATTAAATAATGTAAAATTTCTTCAAGCATCTTGTCAGTGTTATAGAAGGTAATTAAAATTTGGGAAAGTTCCAGTAGTTGCTGCGTAAACATAAAACAAAAGTTATTCCCCAAAGGTAACTCACCATGCACCGTTTTAGGAATATAAACTAAGAACAAGTTCATTCTCATACTGAATTACTCTACATCTTGCACTTCACACATTAACCACTAGCACAAAGTTTAAAGGGCATGAGGTAGTAGCCTCAACGTCATGCATGATACGGTAAAGTGGTTGGTATTATAGAATGGTCGATAGATTTAGCTATACAATGGTAACAAATAATCTGGACATTTTAGTTGCACTACAAAATACAGAGGGAAAAACAAATTTTTTTTGGCCAGTTTCCGTTTTCACCCAAAATTCACCTATGGTCAGAATCCATATTTGTGTCCAGATTTAAGACTTTATGGGTCTTTGATCTATGGCAGAGCGGTCTGAAGCACACACAGGTGAACCTGTGCAAAAAGTAGGGAAAGGTGTATATTTTGAATAAGGAGTTTTCTCCATATGAAAATTATGGGTCCTTTAATGCATTCAACGGCTGATACCGTCTTCGCACAAAGTTTCTCGACTGCATTCAATGGCCGGCAATGTTCATACACTGTCTGAATGTCTGGTCAAGAGAAATCAGAAATGAATTTACTTTCATTTGGGCAAACTTTAAATGTTCGGAAACCAAGGATTACTACTTTGAGAGCAGTTTCAATACACATGTTCTTTTCTTGAAAAATCGTAAAATGATGGTGGAAGCACAAGTGATTTTTGATGGTGGTGAGAGCGAAAAGGAGGAGTTTCTCTGGTTTGATCCCGAAAATATTGAGTAAGTAGAAGATATGTTCAACAGTTGGATAATTTGCGTGATTTTGAATGGGACAATGAAGATTCTTGAGACTGAAACGTCAGAAGAGGAGGATGCTGATAGCAAAAATGAAAGTTTCTGCCGATCTAGCAGATTGGAGCGATCGTCTTCTGCCTGTCCGAATCAATGATTTTAGTGGAATGAATCCTGGACCTACAACAAACATTGACAATTTGACAAGGAAAAAAAGAGAAATCTATATTTTTTTCACTTAATATTATTTCCGGAGAAACTGTACAGAGACATCGCAAATGAAACCAATCCATATGCCTAAAAAATGCATATCGAATTATTGGTATCACCAAACAAAACGTGGTATCCAACCTGCAAAATGTGTTTATTGAACAAAGTTCTGTCTGAACCAAAAACTGGATGTGAACATTGCCAAGTAAATGTATGTACAAATTGTTTCAAACCATATCACATATTAAATTTTCCTGGTTTATTTTAATGGAATTAAGTGCTGATGATGTGATATTCCTAATAATGTTGTACATAATTTTGTAAAAAAATGTATAAATAAATTGTGAAAGACTTGGACAAATAGAAGAAATAAAAATACATCACTGTGTTGACAAATTAATTTGGATTAATTGGTGAAAATTTCATGGATTAATATTGGATACAAGATCAGAAATTAAAGTAAGTGTGAAGCATGTGCATGACTTTTATAAAATTTTCCAAGCAGGTCTTGTATCTGCGCTGAATTTAGCAAATAGATTGAGGTTCTTCTGCATTTCTCTGCGTTGTCCGGTCACTAACGCTGAATCGTCAGCATACGCCATCGCACCTATCAGAGTCTCGCCTTTGTACACGAAGCCGTTTTGTTGCTCTTCTATTAGACATAAGATGGGATCCATAGCTATATTGAATAGCAGAGGCGATAGCGGGTCGCCTTGTTTTACACCTCTCGTGATTTGGATCTCCCTAGATTGGGCCCCTCCAATCTTAAAAACGGTTGAGCAGTTCATGTATAAGTCAGTGATTAAGCTAATCCAGTGTGCACTGACTTTATGCCTTTTCAGACTCTGGACCAAGTGGTCGTGCGAAATAGTGTCGAAGGCTTTAGCGACATCCAGCAGGGCCACACAGAGCATTTTTCCTTCCTTTTTGGCTTGCGTGATCGTTTCATCTAACAAAAAGACATTTTCCATACAACCTGATGAAGGCATAAATCCTCTTTGTCTTTTGTTAAGCGATGTATTTGATTGCAACCTTTTGGCCAATACCGTCGTGTAGAGGCGTAGGATAGTGCGAGATCGTGAGTGGACGCCAATTATTTTTGTCATCCAGTCCTTCTGCCGTTTTCGGTAACAAGATACTCCTTGCACACTTTGTTCCTGTTGGTACTTTGCCCGTGATGTACCATGTATTGAAGAGGTTGGTTAGGATTCTGTAGTGTTGAGGGATCTTCATAACGGTACTTAAGGTAATTCCATCAAGTCCCGGTGAAGACTTCAGATTCTTACCTCTTATTGCGTCACTAACTTCCTTTAGGCAAATGGGTGTGCTCAGAGCATCGTTGTCAGTGTATCGGCTCGGTTCTGGATATGACTTTAGGTCTACTTTTTGGCTGATTCCACCGAAACGGTTCTGGTAGGTTTCTTCAATATCACTCATTGGTATATTGCAATTTTGAGATTCTTTAACCGTGATTATTTCTTCTACCAACCGCTTTTTGTTCGATGTGAATGCTTTCTGTGTTTCCCTGAAGCCTGCCGCCTTAGCCTTCGCTCTCCTACTAGTCATCATACCTTTGTTGTTTCGCTTTTTGTTTGTTTGTTTAGGTTTAGGTTCGAGCTTTTTCCATTCAGTCACGAGATTTTCATATGACTCATCAATGTCTTTCGAAGAGACACCGCCCCGAGCCGCCATTTTGAGGAGTGTATATGTCTTGTGCATTTGTGAATTACTATCTTCGCTAGCGAATATGCATTTCGACATTTCTCCTTTCCAACCAATTTCAGTCTCATTAAGTATTGGTTTGATATCAATACCCTGTGTATTGTTTGTGGCTGGCATCGTGGGGGGCTCATTCTCAACATTCGTCTCCGAGTCATGTTCGTGCTCGGCGGTTATATCTTGTAATTTACAGATATTAGTTTCCGCCTTTGGTATTTAATTTGTTCGAGTGTATACTCCGGCATACGTTCGTGTATGTGAGTATTAATGTTTCGCACTTTGTCTCGGAGAGCTTGTCTGTTAACCCATTTTATCCTGTTTGCCAATTTCAACTGCAGTGCCCGATTCCTGAGAAGCAATTCTAAATAATTGTGGTAAAACTGAGCATCATACAGCAGCAGAAATTGTGACTACCTTCACCATGTTTACTAAAAGTGTTGTAACAATGTTATTTCTTTTTTAAAGTATATAAAACTATATATCTCTGAAAAGATAATACAATTTGCAACACATTCGTACATGTTTTGTTATTATTAACCAATGTACATGCTCACAACTATATTTTGAAATTAGACTTGCAAGAATTTTTTTTTTTTTTTTTGAACTTACCATGATGTTCAGTGAATCTTTTCTCAGTGAAGATGAATGAAATGCTTCTTATAGTATGGGAATAAAATAAAGATAATTCAATTTCTAGTATTTTGATCCAACTTTGAAGTTGCTAGCACTGTTAGTTCAAAAGTTATAATAATTTTACTAAAATTAGACAACATGACACGTGGAACAGTTTGTTTACATCACAATCTTGAACATGTACTTCAGTGTGCAGTTTCTCATGAAAACTTGTCACAAATTAATCCTAGAAATCTTTCAGTAATATAAAGAAAATTAATCCAGTCCATTAATTAATTAAGTCTAATTAAGTCCACATCATCACTTTGCTAGTAATAACAATTATTACTGTACTGGTGAATAAAAATGTCCACATCACATTGAAAAAACATATTACACTTTTAAAACAGCCATACATCAATTGTTGCCTAAACATCAGCTTTTAAGCATTTAAACACCTAGTGATGTGTTTTGCCTGGCATTCTGCATGTACAGGAACATTGCATTCCTTGCATCCAAATTTTGTTACCCCTCTTCTTGCTAAAGGTTGAGCGGCCAGTGAACATTCATGACATGTTTTTTTTTTATCAAACATTTTTTCAATGGTATGTTGCACAGTTCCTCTGGTAGGCTCTGGAACAAGTGCTGCAGCCTTTCCAGCTCGAGTGTCACCAACCAGAGAGGCAACTAAGTCCTCCAGATAGCTCTGAAATGTTGGCCACATAGTTTTGACTCTCTCTGGATTTGTGTCCCTTGCTATCACATACGCATTGTATGCCGAAGTTTCCATCAAATAAAAGAAAATACGACGCCACCATTTTTTTGACCGGTGATGTAGAAGATAGTATCCAACCATCTGGTCACATAGATCTACTCCCTTCATGTTTAGTTGGTAATCTGATAGCATTTTTGGTACTTCAACCTGTTGCTGAATAGGCATGCCAGAACATCTGTTTACAGTGCCACGTGATGATGGATCATGAAAATTTGACAAGACACAAACAGCTTTTGTATCTTGCCAAACACAATAGGCAAGTTCATCCTTCTGTGCAACTTTGTACTGGTGTTTATTTAATTTCAGATTTTTTGGCAGCAAGTCTTTTGGCAACCCTTTTCTGTTATTACGGACAGTTCCACAGGCCATCACCCCTCTAGTATGCAGGTCTCTCAATAAATCTGTACTGGTATAAAAGTTGTCAAAATACACTGTCAGATTTTTGCCAAACATGTGCGAGCAGAGATCCATGACCACTCTGTAAGAAAGTCCCTTTTCTTTTCCATCTTCTTTGCCGGTGTATACCTGGAAACGGTGCATATAACCAGTTGAGCTGACGGCCATATTCCAGAGTTTCACACCCCATTTTGTCGGTTTTGCTGGAAGATACTGTCTAAAGGAGAGTCTTCCTTTGAACTTAATCATGCTTTCATCTATTGTTGCAGTACTTTTTGGAATGAAATTTGAGGAAAATCTCTGGTCTAAGTAATTTAGGTACCATCTAATTTTCTTCAACTTATCTGGTCTTCCCTCTGGCTGAGGCTCTGCAGCTTGCTCTTCGTTGTCATGGAGATGCAAATATCTCCAAATAAGATCAAATCTGTCACGAGACATAATTTTATTGAAAGACGTGACAAACATATACTTATGTTGTCGCCAATAATTATGTCTTGATGGAAGACGAATTATTCCCATGGCAAAACATAAGCCTATAAATGCCTTCATTGTGGGAATATCGACTGGTGTCCAATTTGGCGACTTTGGGGGGGGGGGGGGATTTTTTCTACGTTCCTGTGCAGCATAACGATTTGTTTCATCAACAAGTTTGCTCCATAATAATGCTCCTTCAATCAGTTTAAATTTTGGCCGGAACCGAATTGAAAAATCATCCCTGGCCCATTCCTCTTGAAAACCTTCAAACTCCTCTTCATTATCGGAATCGCTATCGAAAAGTGCACGAAGCCATGCATCATCTGTCGCTACCCTCGCTATCAACATCCAAGTTTATATCAGAGTTGTGGTCCATATTTTTATCGATCGGTTTTCAATCTACAGTTTCTCTTCCAAGCATGTTTTTTTAAAAATTTCACTGCGCATGCTTGCTTTAATCATTTCCTGTGTAGGTACACAAGTACACAAATAGTTGTGATGAATAACACGTGTTTCTAGAGACGCTACACAAATACGTGGTAGAGTACGACCGTAGTCATATTCAGGATAAAATGGGATACTATGACTGCAGGTGTATTCAGGATAGAATGAGGTATTACGACAGCGGGCGCATTCAGGATAAAATGGGTTAATTGCTAGTAGCTTGTCTAGTTTTTCCCGTGACCAAACAGGTAAAACACACTGGGGCACAAGCAGCTAGACACAGCTTAGTGTGGCAAGGGCACAGTAGCAGTGTTATTAACAAGTTTGTTGGGGCTGAATGAGTTAACAAAACAAAAAAAACAAAAAAAACTTTTGCACTTCTGCTCATGCGCCAGCAATCTAACCAATGAAAAACATTTTTTTAAAAACACAATTAGGTATTGGTCTAATGGAAAATTGCTTCAAAGTCGATGTATTAGGATGTATTCAGAAATAGTCCCCAAAATGCATTTCTTGCATTTCATGCGAAAACTGCAAAAACCTCCAGGGGTTGATGCGTTATTACAGACCCATTTGCAGGTTCACAAACTAGTGTCTTGTATTTTCACATGTATGTCTGGACGAATTAGTGAAATGTTGTTCTTAAATTTAAACTAATATTTTGTATTATTTACAATTTCTTTTCTTTCACAAAGAGCAACAACAACAAATTCTAGAAGCAAGTAGGTTCACAAATACTTTTTGAAGTGCAAAAAAACCTGCAAAACATTAGCCTTTGCTAATTTCATATTAACTGACATCAGCACCTCTTCTGCATGATGGTTTTCCCTACCATAATGTTGACTATACACACGCACTTTGGTTACACGAACAGTTAATTTTTATTCTTTATGGCATGAGCATTGAATCATGTTGTATACAAGTTGTGTGGCCTTAGCGATATAATGCATATTTTCTGGTCGTACGTTGGTAGTTTTTGACAGGTATGTATGGAAATTCCTTTAGAAACATCAACACATTAACCCCTGAGCCAAACAGATAGGCAGTCCCTGACAGCATACTTTCAGAGATGGCCTAGAGCAGTGTTAGTCTTACCAGTGCCTGTATCTCTGAGACTTGCTGAGAATATTGCAGATATTTTTCATTGAGCTAAATGTAGTTTTTTAAAAAATATTTACGTTCCTTTAATTAAGCTAAGATTTGGCACAGCAGTTCTAAAAAAATTTACGTACAAAATTGCTATAGTTTAGAACTTTATGCAGAAATGAAACTGAAGCATAAAAATAAAACTATTTTCGTACAAATGTTTCTCTTTCCTTGAATAATCCATAAAAATCCATCATGAATTCACACTGAATAATTAACACTATCAACACATGAAATTCACTTGATTTTATGTACATAGAAATTCCACTTATCTCTATTGCAAATTAAACATTGTGTGAATACTTCTTCAGTCTATTTAAGAGTGGCTGATTCTCGTAATTTTCTTAATTTTCTAAACTAAATATTTCCTCCATTTTTGCAGCTATCAAAGTCAATTTTTTTCCCCTTTCAAATGGCTTCAAATCAACCGATGGTTTGAGCCGATTTAACTCGTCGTTCAGAATACAGGCATAGACAAATACTGGCACTCGGGACACAAGGGAGACGATGAGTTAAGGTTTTACAGTACATTTTCATTATTCATGTATTTTTATTTATTTGCTTTTACGTGTTACAAATTAAAGAAGATAACAAATAAAATTATAACGCATTCCTTAATCACATTTTAAAAAAAACTGTATACCAGCATGATTGCCAAATGGGATGTTGCGAAACATTAGCACCAGATCGAACTTGCGGAAAAAGATTTTAAATTTAAATTAAAAAAATACCAAAGTTCAGTTGTTTACTAGTGTTTGTTAATGTATCAAGTATATGTATGCCTTAGTAATTGTCAGCATTTACTTGAACTTACTTGAATTTGCTTGAACATCATCAGGTCTTCGTGGAAGTCCCTTGGACTTCGGATGACCTATCAAAGCATAATCACAAATAACTAGTCTTGTGCATATCAACAGGACATCCTATAAAAGCCAATGATGGCCCACATCATAATGATATGAAAGCCTGAGACACCCATTGTCAGCCAAGGAAATTAAGGACATGTCGGTTTAAAAAAAAAAAACAGGATTCAATTGAAAAATTAGAGACACTTATCACAGCAAAGAAAAATTACAGGTTAAAACCAGGAGAATGATAAATTTGAAATATTACAAAATCTGCATACAGTTATACAAAACTTTTTACAGTACACATCACTTTGCTTTTTGTTAATAGCCCTCCAAACTGCTTCTGGCTCTTGTTAGCTTAATGAAGCTCATTTTCTAACAACATTTCATTTAATTCATAGTGGTCTTACAATCCACATTAAGTCAAGCCACACACAAAATGTATGAACTGCCAATTTTAGTTCACAAATAAACAAAAGCATTGAACAATCCAATTATTTTATATATATAAAAATACACAGGGCTTAAAATTAAGTTTTGATGGAGGACAGGTCCAGGGCCTGACACACTCTGAGAAGGCCAAGTCCGACATGCACAAACTGGTTTATGGTGCTCAGCTGTTCCCAAAAACATCAAATTCAATTCAAAAGCAGTTACCGTATTTTGTTGTGTATAACGCGCACTTTTTTAACCTAATTTTCTTATCTTAAGTCGGGGGTGCGCGTTGTATACAAGAACTAAAAAAAAAAGGATTTTTTCCAGGTCGATCTGAAGAGGATGAAGGCACTCACTACTTGTGAAATATTAAATCCATTGTACATTGCATTGTAACTAAAATGTTTACCGGTACTAGCCGTATTAAAGAAATAAATAATGCTTACAAATAGTCTTGTTCTTTGATTGCTTATGTTAATAAACTGGTTTCATTTCACGTCACTGTCAAGTTTTTTTGTTCTGTGCCACTGCCGGAAATACATGTACATAACGACTTGCCTTTGTTCAAAAGCTGTGCAAAGTGCCGCATTGGAGCGGAACAAATACCACTGTGTGGATTACCGTACTTGTTTCGTAAATGTTCAGTACCGTATTCCATAACTGTTGATCTAATCGAATTTTTCTTCATTAATTATTGGTCGAATTGAAATATAATATGTGTAGAATTCAACTAGTGTTAATGTTCTCATCAGAGCATCTGTTGTGGACATATATATTTTTGCGACTACGGGTTCTTTCTTACGGGAACACTGATACGTTGTGGAACAAAATAATCAATGTATGAAGTCGGGAAACATTTTTTTTCCTCTTTGGAAAATAAGCTTGTTACTTAGTTTTATTTCTCATCTTAAATCATAGTATTTGAGATATCTTTGCGATTATACAGTGATCAATGGCTTCAATGCTTCATCGACTCGGTGTGGTCTTTTCACGGTAACCGGCGCCAGGTAAGCTTTGATGCGCTCAACATAGTTACAATGTTGTCTCAGTGAGCAGTATTTAATTGATTCAGGACATACAGGGACTTTTCGAAAGTAATGACGACAAAGTGGAATTTGAGGGATTTGATGCAATAGACTGAGTCAACTAGACGAACATTTAAAGGACCCTTTTAAGGGCCAACAATAAAATCGGAAAGATACATTATCAATATTGCCACTTTTCATTCACTATCTAATATGACCAACTGTTGTTGCACTATGAAAACGAAGCGAAATAGTGGTAGTCAAAATTTTAAAATGCATTATATCACATGCGCATTATATGGCAGAACTACGTTTTTTCCACTTATTTTGGGTCGAAAATTGGGGTGCGCATTATACATCGGTGCGCGTTATACACACCAAAATACAATACCTGCATGGGCTTTAATAATGACTAAAGTAGTTATTTTAAAACAATGCATTTTCCCTTCCTTACCATAGCTGCCACCCCATCCCAAAAATACAGATTTTCAGGAACAAATTTAGAAATTTGAATGCATATGTAACTATTTACAACATATACAACCATATGTAGAGTAGGACAGTGCCTTACATAATTTTTAATGTCAAAGATGCAGATGTTGCACACTTGTACCTTCTGGAAATCCAGTAAAAACTAACAAAAGAAGAAATATAAATGAAGCCATGTTTTTATTGTCAATTTCTGACATCAGCCTTGATGCTCTAGTATTCAGCCTATCTATCAATCAGCTCTGATAGCACTCTGTAGTAGCTAAAGGGTTAAATGCAATGAGTACATGGTTCTGTCAAATTGACAATATAGCATTATTCTCTATGACAGTGTGTGACATACATGCCCAAGGTAAGATAGAAAGTATATTCATTTCAAAAAACACTAGTACTGAGGTCTATGGAAAAACAACTGGGTCTGTAATTCCATGTGATCTATTTGAAAGTCAGCTGTAGGGAAATGCAAAGTTTTTTTTACTCGGGGGGGGGGGGGGGGGGGAAGGGGGTAGTTAAGCAGTTGATTATACTGAAGATGCACAATGATTTTTTAAAAAATGCATTTCAGCTGTACAAAACAACAAGTTAAAGCATCTAGTTGTCCATGTATAGCTCCTGCCCCAAGGACAGAAGATGACACAATCAATCAATATTTAATCCTTTACCTCAGTGTATGGCTTTCTAGGCAGTTGATATACATGTAACAAAGTTACAAAGAGCAGTGGCTATAATTAGAACACCTCTTACCTATTTGACCCCACATACATAGTACTGCCTTTCAACTCTTAACCATTAAAGTGCTGCATTGTTTTACAGTGAAAGGTCCCTCAGTGCTGAATTGTTTCAGGAGAGAAAAGAAGAAAACTGCAGTCTTTAAATTGCATGTATTTCATCAAATAGACACTATTGATAGACAACCCCTATATAAAAAATGATGGTATGTGTCTATACTTTAAGATTAGCATCAAGACACGTGTAGGTTTAACATATTTGCAGGTACAGGTGTAAATACAGGTAAACTGACAAGTTACAATGTATTTCATCAGTATTTTTGTTTGTTTTTGATGGAAAAGTTCAAATATATCTACGAAATGTTATATTCTTTAGTAGTCCAAACATGCACATGTTATGTCTGTCACAATGTTATATATAAATTGTGAAAATCACAGGTAAAGGCAAGGTGAAAGTCTTGCAAAAATCCACTCCATGAATGTCAGATGTTTAAACCCACCAGTCAGCAATTAATGTTCATGAAAAACTATCACCTGTTATTTATTATAATATCATCAAACTGAGGTCCATATCTGGTGATTAAACCTCAGCAACGGCTTTATTTTTGTTCAATCATTGGGCTGATTTTGTGAAGTCACCTTAATTGTTCTCATTGTCTGACAGGTGTAAATTGCTTGGAATAGCTTGAAATCTATCCCATACTTTTTTTTTTTTTTTTGCTGAAGTATGCGGTTGATGTCACATCATCAATAGCCCATTAGGAATCGAGAACAGACATATGTACCAAACCCATTGTTTTAATCGATGCGAAAACGTTTTAGATGCTCAGGTAAGACAGGCCGCCATTTCTTCATGCGACTTTTTTCGTTCAAGTCTGCCCCATGAACTCTCTGATCTGCATTATGATTTGTTTGATCTACTATCAGATGAAATAGCTCGTCATCTAAGACAAAGTCTTCAATAGTCCGTAGGTTTATTTTTCACCATCTCGACATTTAATTTTGAATTACCAGTGAATGGGGGTTGATAGGCGCGCCATTTTTTCACGTCAAGCGAGCATGTACATCCGACTCCAGTTCCACGTAAATTTCTGGCTCAAAATCATTCATGTGTATTTCCATCAATACCTCACTTGCTCCAATAATGTCATTTTTCTCAAATTATTCAAAATCACTATTAGCATCACTATCAGAAGCGAATATTTGTTGCAAGAAATCACCGTCGTATTCAGTTTCGGCCATTTTAGCTTTGCACAAGAACCATGTGTTTAGAAGCGAGCATTTGTAAAATTACATCGTTAATAATATAGTAAAGTACTGCAGAATGCTCGTTCCGGGCCTTTTTAAACCAATCAAATATAGTTTTACAGGCATTTATGGCAAGATGAAGTTACAGAATGCGATCAGTGTTGCTCACCTCTAGCGCGACAATAGTCGACTTTGTGTCTCCAAAAGAAACGGGTTTTTTTATTCTGGAGGAAGTCTTGGTTTGCCAAACTGATGTTTCTATAAAGTTGTCGGATTCGCCCCCACTGCTACTACTTAAATCATTCGGCAGCGATCCCATCAATGCTCACAATCCGGTTTCTGCATTCAACAGTTAATCCAGTCAATGCACCAAGTTTCTCGACCGCATTCAATGGCCGATCCCGTTGAAGCTTGATTTGAATGTTTGGTGGATACTTTATCAAGAATCAGCTCACATGCAACCAATCAAAATTGATTTTACTTTCATTTGTGCAAATTTGAAATGTTAAGAAACCAAGGATTACTAATTGAGAGCAGTTTCACTACACATGTTCTGTTACTGAAAAATCGTAAAATGATGACGGAAGCACAAATGATTTTTGATGGCGATGATGGCAAAAATGAAGAGTTTCTCAGGTTTGATCTTGAAAATAATGAGGCAGCAGAGGAAAGATATGCTCAACAGTTGTATAATTTGCAAGATTTAGAATGGGACATACAATAAACATCAGCAAATTGAGAAGAAGAAAGAAAAATATAGTTTTTGTATACTTATTATTTTCGGAGAAACTGTACAGACATTGCAAACAAAACCAACATATATGCCCAAAAATGCATATTGTATTAATCAGTATCGTCGAACAAAATGTGATATCCAACCTGTAAAATGTGTTCATTGAAAAATTACCAAGTAAATTTATGTACAAATTGTTTCAAACAATATCACATATTAAATTGTCCGGGCTTATTTTAATGGAATTAAGTGCTGATGATGAGATATTCCTAACAACATAATTTTGTAAATAGTGTATAAATAAATTGTGAAAGACTTTGGACAAATAGGAAGAAAAAAACATGGTGTAGACAAATTCATCTGAATTGCTGAAAATTTCATTGATTACTATTGGATACTAGAAGAGAAATTAAAGTAAGTATGAAGGCATGTGCATAATGTTTACAAAACTTTCCAAACAGGTAAAACACTGGGGCATAAGGCACAGTAGCAGTGTTAATGATAAGTTTGTTGGGGCTGAATGAGTTAAGAATTTGTCAGCCTGTTGCAGTGAAGCTCTTTAACATTCTCGGCAGGATCTGTGAGGGTCGATCTTAATGCTTCAATACCAAAATTGCAAATAAACTTTTTGCGTTTGGTCTCTAGCATTATCAAATCAAATTAAGACATTTTGGTTCCCTGGCCATATATACTCGTGTACAAGTCAAGTCCACCTGCAAGCAATATAGACCCAAATCTGATTTCACATACAGGGCTGACTGAGCAGGTATATGTTGTTTGTTCTGTTGCTTATTCCTGATAAACTGCATATACCCAGATCTGCTGGCATATTATGCAGCAGCAGATTCAAGTCTATGAAGTTTGCAGTTGGGTCTGACTCATAAGCAAGTACACATAGTCAATACTACCCAGGGCTATACAAGTCTGCATGGAAATACAAGTACACTGTTATTTCATTCTTTTGTGTTGTGAACTCTTCATGTTATCATCAGGTAAGTTGTTGTGAATGTGTATTACTTTGCTATGAATGTTTATTACTTTTCATTTCAGAGCTACTCCATATTGAGGAAACAGAATTTGAGGGACGTTTCAGAATTCTTCAAGGTTTTACAGTTCGCCAACACATAACACAACATGTGTTGTTGAGATAAATAAAGATGGATTCAGATTCAGGTACAAGCGACTTGAAAGGATTAAGTGCAAGTGATATCAAAGAGTTTAATGGATCGTTCTAGTTTTTACAAGTACATGTGTAAATAATTTGATTTATTTGGGTTTTATTTCGTGGGATTCAAAACAGTTTACATGGGATGTAGGAGCATATAAAAATGGAAATTGTGAATAACACACTATACAAAGTAAGCTAGGTTTTACCTCATGAAATCCAGCAAACACTAATGAATGTAAATATAACCCAGTTTCTGAGGTCAGCCTTGATGATGCTCTAGTATTCAACCTAGCAATCAGCCTCAGTAACTGATATGATAGCACTCAGAAGTAGTGAAACTGCACAACAGCTGTAGTAGCTAAAGGGTTAAGAATTTTAACCCTTAAAGTGATATAGTTTTGCAGTAAAAGATCAATCAGTCATGAATTGTTTTAAGAGAAAAAATGAGAAAACTGCAACTTTTATATTGCATGTATTTCAATAAATATACACAATAGATACACAAACCCTATATGAAAGATGGTGGATGTCTAAATTTCAAGATTAGCATAAAGACACGTGTGAACGTTTAACATATTTGAATGTACAGGTGTAGACACAGGTAAAATGACAAGTTACAATTGTATTTCATCTGTATTTTATGGGTGTTTTAAATGGAAAAGTTCAAATATGTCTAAGATATATTAAATTAATTAGTGGTTCAAACATGTACATGTAATGTCAGTCACAATGTATATCTAAATTGTAAAAATCAGGTAAAGAACAGGTAAGTTTTTGTAAACTTCAACTGCATGAATGTCAGAGGCAAGTTTATACCCACAAATTCAGTAATAAATGTTCATGAAAAACTTTCATCTGTTATTTATTTTAATATCATCAAAACGGATTCATATCTGGTGAAAGAAACAGCAAATGCAAATGCTAATTGGGTGGATCTTGTGTAAAGGGTCACAATGATTGTTCTCATTGTCTGCCATGTGAAAATTGCTTTGAATTGCTAGAAATCAATCCCATACTTGTATTTTGTTGAAGTATGGCATACACGTCAACCCCCGACGAAGTAAAAGCGTAATCCAAGTGGTAAAAAAGCGGAATCATGGCAGAAAAAGCGTAATCCACATATAACAAGCTAAATTTTAAATAAGCGATTTATTTGTCCCTCTATTCTTTTAACATCTTTTATTGTTTCAAGTTTTCATATGTAGCACTTTTAGCTTTAGACACATTGACCAGAATCAATCTCATGACTTGTAGCGCCAAATATTAAACTTCTTTTCACATGGCCTGAAATAGATGTCACACAATGCTCGTGTCTTAATATTTAGAGGGTTCTGTTATTTCTTGTTTCGTTCTTTTGTTCTTGCCTTTCTCTAATCAATCTTGTTAATTTTTTTTGCACAGACTAAATTAAAATATACTTTTTAGCGCCAAATACCTTTCCACTGGTTCTGCAGTAAATATGAATTAAAAAATAGAATCTGTTCACAAAGATTAAAATTAGAAAACCAGTCTACTATCTCCCCACTAAGCATGCCAATGCTATAAATAGAATTCAAGGTCGAAATTAGAACCAGGTTTGCAATAAATAGAACATGATACTGTTAGGAAAGTGCAGAAAAGTCCACGGTCAAGCGTACTTTTATATTGTATTTACGTAAAAGCAGTCTTTTCTAAAATACGGTCTGTGGGATTATTGGAATGTTAAATAAAAACAGGAAGAAAAAAAACAATCGATTTTTTGGGGAAGGTGGATATACCGAAAAAGCGTAATCCATATAAGTATACGGGTAATTTAGTGAGAAAAAAGTGTAATGGTTGGCATGTATGGTATGGGTTGATATCACATCATCAGTAGCCCGGTAGAAATCCAGATCAAATTTATGTACCAATCCCATTGGAATAATCAATGCGAAAAAGTTATATATAATCAGGTGTGACAGGCTGCCATTTCTTCATGTGACTGTTCTCTTTCAAGTCTGCCCCATGAACTATCTGATCTGCATAACAATTTGTTTGATCTATCAGTTGGAATCGCTCGTCATCAAAAAAGTTTTAAATAGTCCATAGGTTAAGTATTCAGCATCTTGACATTTAATTTTGAAGTACCAGCGAATGGGGTAAGTAGGTGATGACAGGCATGCCATCTTTTCATATCAAGCAAGCATGTACATTAGACTCCAGTTTCACGTCAATTCCTAGCTCAAAATCAATCATAGGTATTTCCATCAACACTTCACCAACTCTAATAATTTGATCCTCCTCAAATTCTTCAAAGTTATTATTAGCATTAATATCAGAAGCCAGTATTTGTTGCAAGAAATCACCATCATATTCAGTGTCAGCAATTTTAATGTTTTCCAGGTACCACATGCTCAAAGGCGAACATTTGTATAACTTCTTTGCTAAATGCAATGGATTGCTTGTTCCCGGACTTTATAAACCAATCAATATAATTTTACAAGCAGTCATGGCTAGATGAAGTAATAGGATGTATACATTGTTGCTTATCTAGACATCAACTGACCATGCGACTAAGGTCACAACGAGCACTTAAATAGGATAAGGAGCGGAGATGAACAGTCAGGTTTAGACAGTTCAAAATTTTTAAAATCGCAGATCCAGTCCGATATTAAAATATTAACAGTTTATACTATATGTCACCTGTTTACGCAAAACCCTATTTCGGGTAGTTTTGTGATTCATTCAATGATTTTAACTCTAAAATAAAAATTAGTTATCAGTGTCCCTCCTAGGGTTACATTTAGAAAATGTGCATGACAAAGGAAATAGTACAAGAATTTTATCCTTATCGACAACAAGTTCTGTCAACTGATAAAATGTAACTGTTCGCATATACAACTGCAACAGATATTTACATACATTTTCTGCAACAGGCAGTACCTTTGACATTCCTTCTCAGGAAAATGACATTTCATACAAGTGCTTTGCTTATTGGTTATTAATTTGTGAAACGTTATCTTTTATTTCCTTACTATTATCAAGACCCACATTGAATGTATCATTGAAAGCAGCATCAAAAATTATGTATGCCAAAATTCATTCCAAAAGTTTATTCTAAAACAATGTGCAGGTCCACTAGTACGAGACCACCTTATTTTCAGAAGAACCAAAATTTTCAGGCCTGCCTTTTTTTAATTTGTGGAAATGAAAAAAATATTGCATGTTATGAGATTGTATAAATCTTTCTGTTAATCATAAACCTGCAAAACACAACAAAGATCCAGCCTATGTGTTTTCATGTTTTTTTTTAAAATGTGGAGTTTTCTGAACATTTCTCCACCACCCCATCCCACCCAAAAAATAACACACCACAAGCAGATAAGAAACTCCAAGTAAAACGTGTACAATAAGAACAGATGGTGAACAGAACAGATGAATGGTGTTGAACTGTATGCTAATTACAAGAACAGATGCAATGCACAAGATTTTGTACTGTCAAATGATCAGGTCTAAAGAGATGCAATGGAGTGTCTGAATTGCAGTCAATTGACTTCCAATCTTGCTAGTCTCTGCAAGATTGCAGCAATTTAAGAAAACGGTAAGTGAACATAATTTTTCCATCAGCCATAAAAAAAAAATCCATTCTTGTATAAAAAATTGTTATAGTAAAAAAAAAAAGATAAAGACATGTTCAGAGTATCCAAAGAATCAAATAAAATACTATTTGTTGTTTGTTATGGATGACCAAGTAGTGGTACTACCTTAAAATCTGATGGAAAAAAAAAGAATGAACAGAAGGCCAACGTAATCTAAAAAAAAATCTAAGAAATATTGAAAATCTGGACTCAGATTCAGAGTTCAGCAGGTAACAAATATGTAGCATGGTATATCTCTAAATGTTATATGAATAATAAAAAGTTTTATATACTGCTTGAAATTCTTCCATTGCAATGAATTTACTATGCTACTCTTCAATCCCCCCCCCCTTTCAATCAACCACAACTTCAAAATTGCAATTATTGACTGAGTTTTCCTAGTTTAAAGGGATGTATCTGAGGGAATAAAATGTCATGGAAATCAGACTGTGATTTGCTGCTAGGTTGCGATACAAAGATTTACTAGCCAATTTTAAAACTACCTCTTGATACCACCATAATAACTGTACACGTGTCTATAATGTGGTTAGTCGAACAATTCAAGATGTACAGCGTCATTTATGTTTTAGTGCTACATCTTACTGTACAAATAACTGCCTTTCAATGTTGCTTAATATTGGAATAAGTAATCAAAGCTATAGGAGTAATACTTAAACAGTTCCACAAATGAATGTTTAATTAATATACTTATTGTGCCATTTTTATCCTGGTGGGATCAAAATCGGACACTTTCAAATGGAAACATTTTCATGTTCCACTGTCATACAATTGAATTTGTTGAATTGCATTGGTAATCGAGGTATGCCAAATTATGTTCAAGCTGGTTCAAATGGGATATTATTCTTGAACAAAACATTGCTTATAGTTTCAATAACAATTTCTCTCAGCTGAACCACAAGTTTACATATTATTGCTTCAATATAACCAAACAATGTACCTATTTTCTTATGGCTATGAAAAAAAATACACCCAAAAGGGCAATGTTTGATAAAACAATTACTTTTGTTTCATGGAATAAAAAGGGCATTGTTGAAACCTACTTCAGTATTCCTCAGCTACTATCACATTGCAACCAACTGAAATGTATGTCAACATGAAAATCCATTCATTTGCTAATGTTAGATTTTCGCGTCCATCATCCTAAAATATATCAATAAAACTTAAATATGTGGATGAATTTCGATATATTTTTGCGGATAATTCTTAAAATCTAACCCATCGTTCTGTCAGCACGCTACACAAGGCAGTTGTTTAGGCAGTATGACCCCTCAACCACCCACCCCAAAAAGTATCCAATGGTATAATTTTTTAACACTAAAATGGGGTGGAAAACGGACTTTGGTTTCTAAATACCAAGCAACATATTGCAACAAAATTGCACATATTCATATATGGCATATTTTTGTTTTGTTGGGGTGTTATTGTTGTTTTTTTTTGCACAACCTTTCAAAAAATTTAACTTTTTTTTTTTATTTGACAGAAAGTGTATTGTGCGACGTCAGACGCAAGAACATGCATGAATGTCATTCTCACCTGCTCAATGACACTGTCATCTCCGATTGCCCATCGTTTGTTGGGATAGCCACCTAGCTCACTGTCTATATGAGGTCGCTGGAAGACATAACCAACAGTAGCGTCGTCTTTGGAAATGTTAATTTGCCTGGTAGCCCCCGCCATTTCGTGTCCCCTTGTCAACATTGTAGTGTTGTCGTTCCAAGAAGTTTCGTTCATAATTGGCTCAGGCATTCACCGTGCATTCTTTTCTATGCTGTTGTGAGCACAAAGGAATACTATTATTATTTGCAATGTTATAATCAACAATAATGGCGGGAGAGAAAGGAGGTACGGAAGTTCATTATTCTAACAATAATTACAGTGCTTACATGCGAGATATACATTAAATAAATGCTTCGTACGAACACAAAATAATTAACTTATTAATATTAGTGTTTTAAAAACACAGATGGCCTTAAAATTTACCGTGCTGACAAAGGATTTTCCTAACCCATCAGACCTATCTCAGTTTTTCATGGCAAACGACATTATGACCCCGAAATGTATTATGGGAAATAGTAGGTGACGTCATATTCCGGGATAACACGAATAAATGGGGAATCCCTGGCTGCCAAGCAGAAGCCATATGCCAGAATTTTGCCAACAGGCGATGTTGGTGGGGGGGGGGGGGGGGAGGAGGTAAAAAGAAAAGCGGAGATTTATACTTGTTGGTCTACTTCTACCAACTGATCTACCAAATGCTATATATATATATATATTTCTACAATATCCATATATATATATATATATATATATATATATATATATATATATATATATATATATATATATATATATATATATATATATATATATATATATATATATTGTTACGGCTATTGGATTTAATTTATTTTATTTTTTTAATTGTTAAATCCAAATTTATCATTTAGGGTTTAATATCCATTAATTGGGAAATTATTCTAGAAAAGTTTAGGCTGACTTAGATTGTAAACAAGTTTTGACCTTGGCTTGTTTGACCTAAATCCTGACCTTGCTTTAGACATTGTCAACAAGCCTCTAAAACTATTGGTCAATTTCAAGGACAACACTTTTATTTTTAGGGTGGGAAGTGAATGATTTTCTTCTAGAACATTCCATTATTACGTGACTTGGAGAAGGTAGCTTCTTTCTGTGACCTTCCAGAATCACATGATTCCTCTTGTTTACGAGGGAATTACATATATATATATATATATATATATATATATATATATATATATATATATATATATATATATATATAGCTGTGTTTTGGAGGCTAACTTTAGTAGAATTTGGGCTTATTTTAAAGTTAAGTTGTGTATTTCATGTTTGAGTGTTATGATTATTCTGGACTTTGTGTCAATTCATTGAAGAAAGAGGATTTATTATTTATTTGGAGGAGAAAACATGTGCTCATAATTCATGTGGATGATAAATTAAACAAGAACTGCATCACGTGACATTGTCAGCCATTTTGGATTACATCGTCAAGATTCGAACCTGGAACTATTAGAACATTTATTTATCAGGACTATTACAATTCCATTAGTGGATTATTTTTGTGAATTCTATATTGGATTAATGTTGGATTTGATTCTCTAAAACTGTAAGTTTATTTATTTTATGAAAATAATTGTACTTAATAAAATCATTGTTAAAGTTATACAAGCTTTTTAGTTTTCACTCTTTCTGTGTTGCTGCTTATTCGAGCCTAAGCACGTAACAATATATATATATATATATATATATATATATATATATATATATATATATATATATATATATATTCAGTCATTCAACCGTCGGCATTGCTGACTGGTGACTCGAAGCTGTACATCTACTTAATCTAATTTAACTTCTAACAAAAATCGAGCCTGGGTGGGCCTTGCATAATAGTTTGGATAAATCTTGGGAGCACCCAATCCCAATCCAATCAAAACAACCCGCCACATATACTAAGTCCATTACTCCTAATTTGCTTTGTTAAACCTTTGTTTTGATTAGAGGGTATATTTTAATACCTGTACCATTGCAAAAAACTAATCAGGGCCGTCGAGAGTGATATCAGGCCCGGAGGTAAGAAACTCCCGGGTCTCTCCTAGTTATTGTTCAAACAAAAAATTTCTTTTATAAAATTACAAAGTGTTGTTCGGCCCAGACGCATGCCCAGGGGATATTACCTCGTTTGATCCCCCTCCCTTGTCGGCCCAGACAAAAACCATCAATGGTATAACATCAAACGCAATTCCTTTTTTTTTTTTTTTTTTTTAAATTAGGGACACTGTTTTAATGAAAGAACTGTCAACATCAAAGTCAATTGTTTTAATATGAAAAGTCTTCTTATCCATGTGGAAATCTATGAATGCCAATTCCAATTTAGGAAATGTAAGTTAACAAACTCTGAAAATTAGCTTCGGCATACAGTATTTTAAAAACATGTGAAATCTGTTAAATGGTATGCATCAACTGTACAGGTGTTGTGCTACAGAGCATCCGGTACTATGACTTTGTCAGCTTCATTCCAGTTTGATGAAGGGTTTGTCTGTATTATTGAAGTGTGTTGCCTTCTCTATGGTGCGAGTATATGAAAAGGAGCAAACCAAAACAAAGTGTGCTCATATTATCAACGGCAATATCAAATCATTACACAACAAAGCAGGTTACGGAACTGGCAGCTTGTCAACATAAACTTTAAGGAAACAAATGATTTCTTCAAGTTGGATTCTGGGGTTGCTGTTAACTTTTACATTATATATACATTCGATTGATCAGTTTAATGCTTGAATACTATTAAAAAAGACACTATAATTAGGTATAAAATGTTCAATTTTTATTCCACCCCAAACACTACTTTCTAAATGGCGTGTAATACTGAATTGTTACACTGTGAAGATGTTACACATATACCGGGTACAACATTTAAACCAATGCAATGGCTGCAATAAGTGGCAACACAGAAATTTTGGCTGACTGAAATCTGTTAAATGGTATGGAGCGTTGCATCCCTCTATCAGTACTTCAATTTCTGACAAAAATGAGCCAGGGTGGGTCTTCTGCAATACTTTAAATAACCTTATACTCTGAACTATGTTGCTCTGCTCGTATAAATACAAAATAACACTCAAAGATATTTAACCAGATTTAGTAGTTAAGGCAAAAGAAGACTTTGGGGGATAAAACAAGAAACCATATTAAATAGCAACCTTTGTTTACTGTGGTAATTTGCATCTTTTATTTCGAAATTCTTCTATTTATATATCTTCTCGTTTTTTCATTCATTCATTCATTTTATTCTGAAGTCTACTATTTTTGTCATGCATCCTTTTTTGTCATCCGTTTAATATTACATTCCTTTTTTTTTTAAGACATTTCGAAAGTTAACATAACTTTAGCATTAGGTGCGACATAACTTAATTAGTGCGCGACATGACTTGGGTGCGACATGACCATGTACCTTTATTTTGGCTGTATACTGCGATCTAAAATGTATATAAATGAGGATCTTTCATCATAGAAATCCGCACGCCTTCTCTGTGTGGAGTAAAATTATTTTACTATACGTCGTATGTAGAGCCGCTGACAAGATTTGTGGGACCGAAGGTAAAAAAAAATCCCAGTAGGCCCCCATATTTAAAATGAATATTTAACAAATGTTCTCTTTGACCATGGGTCCCCTGACCGTCGCACAGGGGCTCGTATCGCTACATACAATTTATATTTTACACATGTACTATGTAATAATTACTATTTATTGTGGTCCATAAAATACTGTCCTGTTTGATCTACCCTAGCCAAGATTGAAATACGGATGTTTCGCCCCCGTGAACGTTTCGGCCCAGGACATTTCGCTCCACATCAATGGAAATATCGGATATTGATAGAAATTCATCAACATTACACCCTTGTCCTCATTTTACATTACTTTTCCATTAAGATTTCATTTCATACCACATAATCCCATCTCTCCCCCATCCATTTCATTTACATTCATCGTGCCGTTATATCAAATAATAGTTTCCCCCTTTATCTTCATTTATGTACATGTAATAAGACTAATAAGAAAATTAATATATCGTTTGCTCTGATCATTTTCGATACTGCAGTACAAAACCCTCTTTTTACCGTTTATTAATCATTTACCCAATCAGCTCCGTACATTATTTATGTAAGGCCCGCGTTAAAAGTTAAAAATGACGGTTTACAAGATTAATTAATTGTATGAATAATAATAATAATAATAATAATAATAATAATAATAATAATAATAATAATAACAATGAGAAGAAGAAGACAGCCTTTCTACAATATCCATATATATTCACTTATAAGTCAATGACAGTTTTTTATTTAAAAAATACACATTGCTAAAACACTGAATTGCCAAAACTGTATAACTGGTTCGCGATGATTAACACCTATGAAAAAATAAAGACCGAAGAGAAAACAGCAGACCTTTCACGATTATGCGGATTGTATTACATATATTATGAAATAATAAGCGATCACCATGTACTTTTCACACCTCCTTTATCTGTTTTTTCTTTCTTTCTTTTTTTTTCTTTTTTTTTTCCTCAGATTTATTTAATGTTCGGAAACTTTGATTACCACAGTTAAGACGCAAATGCAAGTCTCTACAATCACAACTATTTCACATACCTCCGGTCTCAACAGCGCTTGATCTATATCATACGATTTAAACCGTTTTTTTTTTAAACGATTACCGAGACACTCTTACTAAACTACCCCAGGCGATTATCTGTAAACTTCCTATAGGTCCAGAAAATATATATTTCCATGGGAATGCGCACGCGCAGCAACAAACAGTGAGACAATTACAACATGTCATACCTATGTAAACGGCAAAGTCTTTACTGGTGATCACTGATTCAGGTGCTTATGGATTTATTTGTTTGCTAACTTTATTATAATCTATTTGATTTAATTTTAGCATTGTTTTACTAACTTACGTGCTGTGTACAATTTTTCTCAACGACACACAATTAAGTTTTTTTTTTGTACTAATTGTTTCACCCTAATCTGTTTTCCATACCCGCCTATCAATTTATTACGATTTATAAAAAAGATAAGGTACATTGTATACTGGCGTATGTTCACTGTATTCATTGTGATCGTCAAGTTAGGCCACGACAGCATGCGATTGCTTGTGGGGTCTCACTAAACACCACAGGATACCCAAACATTCTCCCAAAAGTTAAAACACCTTAAAACTTACATAATACCACCTACTTTAAAATTTCAACAACAGCACCAACACCCCCACCCCCAAAAAAGTACCTGCGAATATTTAGCGATATTTTGTGTAACTAGAAAATTATTGGAGTCAACAGTTGCCAAGGGAAATAACTCCCGTTTTACGTAGAGTGTTCTGGTACAGTAGCGTGAACTTGATGTAAACAAATTTTAATCACGAGTATTAGGGGTGCAAACATCTGTTTATTATGGAACTTAGTTCAATTCCCGTAACTCGTTAAGCGCATTCATGCCTGTACTCGTATACAATTAGTATATGCTAACATATGCTGTTGTTTTAAGTTGACGCAGATGTGAAGTTCTAATATATGTATGACAAATTCTTAGACAATAGGCGACACAATAATCCAGTTGTTGTTTTATGTAAGAGTTGGTTTGACTAAGTCAAATACTTGAATAAGTTTTAGATTCATTAAATAAAAGCCGATAAATATAGTTTATGTTAAATGGGCCTTATTGTTGATCTTTGTTTTACATTTTTTTTATTGAGCACATTAATTTAAATATTTTAATCCACATCCAAGGAGGTTACTTTTAAATATGATCGCTGTCAACCCGGTCTCTCTAAACACCCCAAGACACCCCAGGACACCCCAAGACACCCCAAGACCACCCCAAGACACCCCAATATTGCATATATTAGCACCAAATCTCGTAATAACGTACCAAGAAGCGGAAAAAAAGAAATGAAAACACACATACGGACATTGTTACTATCAATGATTTATTGTATTGGAAGATGGCCCTATTTCTGATAATCTACGGAAACGAACTCTATGCATCACACACACACACACACACACACACACACATATATATATATATAACAATTTCCTCATTAAATGGCGATGTTCCATACTTCTCTCATTTATTTGAATTGTTGAATTGTTTAGGCTCCATGTTAATATTTGTCAAAAAAAAGGAATGAAGGAATAGTTAAATTGTTATTGATATAAACAATTTTTTTATATACAATAAATTTGCCAACTTTTTAAATTTTTTAACGACTTATTTGTGGTATTGCTAATAATTAAATGTAGATTAATATTCACGTTACTGTACCGGAACACTCTTCGTCAAAACGGGAGTTGTTTCCCTTGGCAACTCGCGACCTTACTAATTTTACTGTTACACAAAATATTGCTAATTATTCGCAGTTTTTATTTGTTTGTTTGTTTGTTTTTTTAGTTTTTTGTGCTGTTGTTGAAATTTTATTTGAGTATTATGTAAGTTTAAGGTGTTCTTGGAGAGTCTTGGGGTGTCTTGGGGTGTTTAGAGAGACCCCTGTCAACCAAACCACCCGCACATCAGGGCTAAAAGTCCCAGTCAAGTATTGTTATTGTTGTTGTTGTTGTTATTATTACTATTATTATTATTACTATTATTATTATTATTATTATTATTATTATTATTATTATTATTATTATTATTATTATGATCTTTATCTTGACTGGTAATGGAATTCCCTCCAGACCTCATAACTGCTGCCTCCGTTCTTCCCTTTCTTTTGTCTCCCACAGATTCGGATCAACTGCACTAGGGTAATTTACTCCCAAAGTTCGTATGGTCCCTAAAATCTTCCTGTATTAGCACACAATGACATTAGCATAGCATATTCCGCTAGCTATCTAACTCACACTAAACAACAGGATCAACAGATAAGCCATTACTGTCTTTTGTAACGCATTAGTACCCATCGAAATATTCATTCTCCCTGATATGTGTACACGGTCTAGGTAGATTTTCAATCTTATTATACATAATATCACACAGTCATACGCATTGCCGTACAGTGCACTTATATAAAGTGTACACAGATATACACATATCCATGCTCTGATATGTCATTACACATGATACTCCTACAAAGTATACACAAATAGGCAAAACCCTATTAACTAATGTTGCACCCTGCAATCATTATACAAAGTTTATAATTCAATTTAACATTTGGAAATCTATAACATCAAATGAATAAATGCACGAGGGTACAACGAATTAACCAAATAGCGAATTACAATATTAATTAACATTGCTCATATCTCAAAATATGCATGTATATCAAACACTACGAATGAATCAACCCCTACAAAAAATAATTCTACGTACTCATGTATATATACTGCAATAATTAAAGTACAATTACTTTGCCGTAATATTGCAACAATAGACCAAATAGTCCCTGACATGTACTGAAGCTCGTTGTAATTCCCAGAATAACATGTTTCCCGCCAATTTCGAATGACGTCGTAGTAGCTTATCTTCCCGTATAATTTCTGCAAGCAGGTGTTAGCGACTACCGATGTTTAGTTTTCAAGATAATAGATTTAAGCATGCGATTCTCATGTTGGCCACGCCTTGCTAAACTCTAAGATGATGTTGCTTCATATAAATATCAGACACTGCCCCCTTCCAACAGTTTGTCAAGGAATGTTTAACGACCCCCACTTGATGTTCCTTTCTGATCGGAACACAGATTCCCACCACTTACCTGTGAAACATGTGATGACAACTCTTATTATGTAACTGGCTGTCCGAAACAAGATCAGGCATTAATTGTATGACCATGTCAAATAGCTGGCTTGACACCCCATTGTTCACCGAATTGACCTTCATACATATTTACGGCGCGAAATTATTAGCGGTCTAACATATGCATGTTAAAATCTGTCTAATTCTTTCAACGTGACAGCTTGAAACACAAGCTTAAAAACTAACTTTAGAAATATTTAAATAATGTACATGTGTGAAAATCTTCATATTCACTTCTATGTGGCAAATCTTCAAACGGAAATAGGGAAGCACGAGCAAACACATTTAGTATTCTTACGTACTCGACCTTTTTTTGAAGTCAAGTGTAAGTGTTTATACTTCGTAAGGCGACACGAGGAATTTTAAGAACATTTGTAATACGGTACACAACAGTTAAAATGTGTTTCTGGCGTGGTTATCTTGTATAAATAACCAAGTAAAAATATAATTGATTAATTTCTCATAAAATTCAATTGGTTATCTAGAAATTCGTTAACATTTCGTTAAAGTATTCATGTATATCCAACGAAAACCAAGATGATCCAACAGAATGGCCTTATTTTGGAGTTAAGTGTTTCAACTTCATCAGGCGACACGATGAATTTTAAGAATATTTGTAATAAGGTAATAACATTTAACCCGTGTTTATGGCGTATTTATTGTTGTATTGACAATATAAGTAAAAATATAGTCGATTAAGTACTCATAAAATACGGCGGTTATCCAGAAATAATGCTGACATCCATAATCTAAAAGTGCCTTGATTTGCTATTGACGGTTTTTGAAGAAGAGTGGATGGAAAGCACGAATACATCCAACAACAACAATCAACCCACTTTAAACGAGTACAAGATTTCTCGTTTTTCTCACATGCAAATTTTCAATACGTCTGACATTGGAATCGATCCTGCGGCGGTGAGCTGGTTGTATTCGTGATGCGACGAATTAAACCACTCGGTTATTGACATCCTTAATATGTAGTTCCATGAGTCACTAGTTGCCGTTATAAATATGATGAAAATAGAAAACAAAATTCATTATCTGGTGCGAAGAAATATAGAAAATGGGATGGTTTTTATTGTTTCATTTATTTCAAAGATCCTTTTTATTGGCGATTTGGCGAATGATATTCCAGTGACAGAGTAAACAGAAATTGAAGTGGACCACTTTCCCGACATCCTCGTCACAGACACTTTCCCGACATCCTCGTCACAGACACTTTCCCGACATCCTCGTCACAGACACTTTCCCGACATCCTCGTCACAGACACTTCATTTGATATCAGTGACAAACATTTATCCAGCGAATCTTATGGAAGAAAAGTTCGTATAGGCAAATAATATCCATACTATCTGCCAATAGTATAAGAAACTTTATTATAAACTTGATTTCGATTCCTTGGTAATAATATACAAACATGACATGTGTGCAACCGCTATACTTCATACAAAAATGCATCAATTTTGTTTGATTGCTTGAACAAAAGTCTGTATTTCAGGTCAGTGCAAGATTTTCTGACTGAGACGATGGTCGAATATTCATATGGGATAAAGGTGTGTCAAAATGCAAAATAATAAAACAAAATAATGGTGGTGTATGTTTATATATAACAAACATAATATAACAACTCCATGGAATAATTTCAATTTAGTTTGTTAATATTGATGTGAACTTATGTGCATGCGGTGAGATTAATGTAGTATGTGAAGTGCCAAATTTTCGGTCGAATCTATTAAATAACTATTAGATCTAGCCAGCAGCCATTATGAGATTTATGAGACACATTCTGCACAGAGAGATGCTGGTATAGAATGTGACCGGTTTACCAATTAACTGTGTTTGTTTAGAGCAGTACTGACCGCCGTGACACAAACGTGTCTGGGTTTGATTTGAAACAGGGCATAGTTACTTAAAACCAAAGCGTGTCATCTTGACACTCTGATGTAAGCGACTTTTAAAGGAAAGCGCGAGAAAATATATTTGTTCTGATTGGTCACTGTTGAATAAGGGGTGTGTTTGACACGAGAAATCTTTAGAATATAATATCTTCTAGCTGAAATTTACTTTAGTCTGAAAGTTCCTCTGCAAGAGAGGACAGTGTAGTATTATTTTTGGATTAAAGACTCCGGAGAGAATTTTAGAGAAGTACCTCCGTAAAGATTAGACCAGAAAGACCGCCAAAAACCAACGGTTAAGAGACGCACCATAAAAACGAGGTATTTGTTTCAAATCCACGCTTATTATGACGTAATTAATATAATGTTTCTTCGTTACAGATCTGCATGATTTGTTGATACATTTGTATGATTAGTTTAATTTGTTATATTAACTTAGTAATGTGCTTTTGAATTATGAATTTTAATTCTTACCTTTATTCGTAGTTAAGAATGACGTAATGATAATTGATGTCGTAAAAACACTATGTGGAGTTATGGATTGGAAGTGTTACATTAATTATTGAATTTATCATACTGTTTGAATATTGATTGTGTTCTAAGATTTAATATCTTACTTTAGTTAATGAATTACAGGAATACATGTGAATTCACCGAATTTTGATGTCGTAGATAATTTAGCGACAGTGTATGATGTATTAGTTCAAGGCAAACCGAATTAACAAGTAGTTTAGCCGTATTGATCTGAAGACATGTGTAGTAAATTGCCAGCCGTAAAATTGTTATCCATGATAGTAATATCTGATTGGTCGAACCAGCAAAACGGACAGTCTCAGCTATTACCGTGTAACAAGAGACTTAGGATATTTTACTTTTCTTTTGAAAGGAAGAAAGAAATTAGCTTTTTATATGGGAAGACGTGCAGTACCAAACAGAGGACGTACAAGACGGGAAAAGAATATTGTGAAGTAGAAGTTGCGAGGGGCATACATCGATACAGAGGACAAGTCTGAGTTCGAGCGGCAAATCCACGAGGGAAAAGTATCTCGAGAGACACGAACCTCTGGGTCAATATTTGAGTGAGCAGAGAATGCAGTTCGACGAAACAGGTCATGAAAATCGAACAACGCGGATGAATTTGATTGAACTCTCGATTCTCTGATGAAGTTTAATTCTATATTCAATCTATTTGTAATTCGGTTAAAGTTAATTCTAAAGCCACGTGTATTCCGAATGAAAGGAAATTTCACTGTGTATGTCTTTGATTAAATTGTTTATTTATCTTTACGGGGGCTCGTAGTTTCTTTGTTCAATATATTAACTCAGTTTACCATATACATTCTATACTCGAACCGGGCAATTATACCATGGGCGGTCATCTCCTAGATAGCGAGTATCAGAGGGAAGTGGGTTAGAGTGTTGTTATTATATGTTGTGCAATACCCTTTGACAAAGTGGGACGTAACGCTGACCCTTTGACAAGTGGGGTTTATACAATATTATACGAATAACGCTCATGACCCGCGAGACTCTGACATAGTATTTAGGTTGAATTGATCCTTATTTAAAATCGACATACATACTTATTGAATGTCGCCTAATTGATTGGATAATTTCTAATTATGTGTCCCCGTTCTGACGGTAACGACTGTGATATGGGGTTTCTTGGAAATCAATCACAAATCATTTACAAATTACATGTATATATCAAATGCGTTGTATAATACGTCTTTCACAACCTTAATTTGTTGCAATAAAATTGGTCCCATTTTTATTGGTGAAAATCATGTTACCGTTTCCTAGGTTTCTCAAGGATGTGTGTGTGTGTGTGTGTGTGTGTGTGTGTGTGTGTGTGATACAATCTGTATATTCTATTACATTTCCTAATTGGACAAGATTGTTAAAGGACATACATGCATGCATTTTTGTCCTTGTAGCAAGATAACGTAAACTCTACTTTGTGACGCTGCACTTCTAGAAACCTCAACGTGAAGTGTCCAGTGACAATACATCAGCAAGGGAACTTGTTTGTTCAAAACTATGCTCACCCTGCTGCCTATAACCGTCAGCTAAAAGCGCAGGTGTACACCATGGTAACTTTTTATCAGCATAGTATGTTACATTGGCAGCTAATTGTACAATTTGTACAAAATCAACGCACATTGGAATTATCATCATCATCATCATCATCAGTTTCTTGACCTAATGTGGTCATTGAGGCACTGTGCTGCTGAACATTTGACCAGTTCCCTACACTTGTCTCGATCATGTGCCAATGCTTGTGTCTGCAAAACTTTTCCTGGTCCGTTCTGTGATGTTATCACTCGACTTTTTTCTCTGTCTACCTCTCCATCTACCACATTGGACACTACCCTGCTGTACTGTTGTGGATAGACTGTTGGCTCTAGTGACATGGCAATACCATTTCAGCTTTCTCTTTTTGACAGTGGTGAGGAGGTCTTCATAATGGCCTACTTTGTGCCTGATGGTGCTACGCACTTCTTCATTTGTGATGTGGTCCATGTAAGAGATGCCAAGAATGGTTCTGTATCATCTCATTTCAAGTGCCTGGATTCTTCGTTGTAATTCTTTTGTCAGGGTCCAGGCCTCACATGAATACAGAAAGATTGAGATGACTAGTGCTCTCAATACAATAGTCTGAGTTTAGTTTTCAGACAGATATTCTTGTCTCTCCAGATAGGCCTTAGCTTTGACATAGCTGCCGTTGTTTGTACTGCTCGTGACACAATTTCTGCTCTTGATCCCTCTTCCGTGATTATGGAACCAAGATATTTGAACTGGCCCACTGTTTCCAGTTCCTGTCCTCTGACTTTAACTTTGGCTGAGATTTGTTTGCCACTATTTGTCATCAGCTTTGTCTTCTTGGCACTCTTCTCCATGTCAAATCTGGAAGATGTTTCATCCAGGTTCTTCACTAAGGTGGCAAGCTCATCTTCACTGCCTGCCAGCCCATTAATGTCGTCTGCAAAGCGGAGGTTGGTGATGTTACGTCCTCCAATGCTGACTGTCCCGCAGTGGTTTTCCAGGGCTTTGCTCATGATGCGCTCCAAGTAGATGTTGAAAAGTGTGGGTGACAGAAGACAGCCTTGCCGTACTCCAACTGTAGTCTTGAACCAGTCGCCCACAGAACCTTGAGCAATTACTGTACTGGTAGCCTTGGCGTACAGCTGCTTGATGGTGTTGGCCAACTTTTGACCCATGTTGTATTTCTTCATTGTGGTCCACAATGCCTCATTGCACACTCTTGTCAAAAGCCTTTTTGAAATCTATGAACACGATAGATTTCTTGTTGATGTTGCGAGTTCTTTTCACACACAACCCTAAGATTCAATATTTGTTCTGTTGTGCTTCTTCCACTCCGGAACCCTGCCTGTTCTTCAGCGATTATTTCTTCTGCTTGTGGGTTCAGTCTGTTCAAGATGATCTTCAGCATCACCTTTCTAGCATGACTGATCAATCTGATAGTTCTGTAATTTTGGCACAGCTGGAGATATATAGATGCACCGTTATGTATTGAGAGTAGTAGAGAGTTTTGTTTAGTGTATAATGCATAGAAGAAAAGATGGGCAGGTAGAGATAGTGTATGCGTGCAGAGATAGTGTATGCGTGTATAGTTGTTGTTGTAGTAGTGCTACAGCCATATAAGGACCTCTTAAACTCTTTTAAGATATTTAAAATATTTAAATTTAAAATCTTCTCTTCTTATTTCCATTATAGAATTCATATATTTATGATTTTTAAATTTTCTCTTCTTATTTCCATTACAGAATTGATGTATTTATGATTTTAAAATTTTCTTTTCTTATTTCCATTATAGAATTGATGTATTTGTGATTTAAAAATCATATCGTCTCATTTCCATTATAGAATGGATATAATTATGATTTAAAAATCTTTCCTTCTATTTTTCATTATAGAATTGATATAATTATATTTAAAATCTTATCTTCTTATTTCCATTACAGAGTTGATATCCTGAGGATTTAAAAATCTCTTATTTACATTATAGAATTGATATATTTATGATTAAAAAATCTTCTCTCCTTTTTTTCAATTTTATAATTTTACTTTCGTAATGTCTTCATATCATTGATATTAATTGTAATAAGAGTTGCACATCGTTTAATATTCCATATTGACTTTAATCGTTTAGTTTTGCCTTTCTATCGAGTTGTTTTGGCATCTTAGTATTAGATGTCCTCTAGAGTCTATATGACTCTTACATAGCCTCAGGTGTGGTATTATGCTTATGATATGCCTATTAAAGGCAATCGGTCATCCAGTTTTCATGCAGGTATAAGAAGAGTCTACATTCTATTGATGGTGATCCTATACTCTCCAGTTTTTTCGTATGGTTGGCCAATTGAAGTTAGGATATCTTAATTCTGTTTGTTGTTTTTCTTGACAGGCCATATCATTTAATGTTTTATGTTCTTTTCCTTATCCCATTTATGTAGGGGAGGGGGCATTTATATGTATTACATGTTCTTTTTCCTTATCCATATATATGGGTTGTCTCTATATGTTCACTTATTCTTATACAGCATCCATGAGGTTTGAACAATTTAGTTAGTATTCTATTTTTATATATTGCATTATTAAAACAAGATAAATATCCGCTTATGTGTGTGTGTGTGTGTGTGTGGTAGTTAGAGATAATTATTTGAATGTTTGAACCTATTTAAAGTATTTGAATTTTGTATCAAGATTAAGTTGGGTAGGGCTAGTTCTCCTTTGTCTTTAGGTCTGCAAATGTGTTGCTTGTTTAGGCAGTGGATTTATTAATCCCAAATAAAGCTCATTACTCGCCTTTCATTGTCATTAATCATGGCTTCTTTGTGTTGTACTGTGCTCATTATGTAGTTCAATTAACAATATCATTATATGTGTAGGTTTTAGCTACATGTATACGGTATATTAAGTTGATCTTCATGTGCAGCCAAGTTTCTATTTGTGCTTCTAAATTAGCAGCTCACAATAGTTCTAAATGTAATTCCTAGTACCTTATCTTGTTCCTAAATCAAGTTGGGGTGGAGGTGGAGAGGAGTAACCAAAGTGGTTACCCTGCCTGTCTTGTAGTGGTTAATTGAAGAACCAGCGACTTTTCCGAATTGTATGAATTCATCCTGTAAAAGTTTAAAAGATGACCCATCTCTCGTGAAATTAATGCAAACACATACAATTTAATTTACCAAACACATACAATTTAATATTGATGTGTATTACGGTACATCTACAAAATTAAGTTAAATTTGGTGACTACATTTCCCAAATGGAAAAATGTTAACTTTTTTCATAACCCAGTTAATTTTGATGCTGTTACAGGCATCACAGGATCTCTAAATATTACTGCTGGATATGCAACAAGGGACTCCACAGTCTAGCTCAACATAATCATTGTTCAATGGGATTCTGTCAGTGTCCAGGAGACCTTACATTTTCGAAGGAAAAGATAGAACCCATTGTTTTACTTGCATGCAAACATTATACTTTTGCCTATTACATCACATGAACCAATTTCAACAACAGAAAAGTTTTTGTGAATTATTGATAGAGCGCTCAATTTATGTACATCTTAACCAAACCATACACTCTGGTTAGGAAACAAATGTTGCTTTTATGTGGCCAAGAAATAGTGGACTTCAGTCACCAGTGTTGTACTAAAAGATCCGAAAGTGGATTAGAACAAGAATAATACATGTAATTGTTTTTGTTTTAAAGTGTGATTATTATTTTCCTTTGACTGCACATGAGACTGTAATTCACAATACTCTTAGTGTATGGCAAAAACACAGCAACCCAAGCTTTGAGTCCTTACTGGGATAAGAAAGCTGACGGTCATGCTGCAATGAAAACTTCATCATTCTTTCAAAATCCTCCCTCTTCTGTCAAAACACCTGATCAAATTTTGCAAATCTCCCAATTTTTGTCCTAAGCTGACTTCTCTGTTTTGTCACAACTTTAAGCTCTAGCTCAAAGATGATGTTAAGGATTTAAGTGATACAAGGGGGAGTGACCACCCTTCATTTCGTCTTACTGGTCATTGACCTTTACTCGCCCACTGCACTTCTCTGACCATCTGTGAGTGAGAAATGAATAGAAAATTAGGTCAGGGGATTACTCTCACATTTGTTCCCGGAAAGAAAGAATCACAAGAGTAACTTGAATTCATGCTTTTGCTGTTGTTACTCATCATCATCATCACTATTAATTAAATATTTCATTCTAAGTGAAATACTTCTCTATTTTATTCTATCGTTTTGTTACTGATGAACTTTTTTCTGTAAAAGTTGAAAAATAATCTAATATTTTCCTTTTCCAGAAAATCATTAACATTCATGATGTAAACTTTACTAAATTTGATGAAGTTTTGTTCTTTAGATTCCTCAAAAGCATTATTTGTCATCTCCATGAACATCTTTGAGTGAGATTTAGCAGCAAATCATAAGTCATAAGAGTCACTTAAACACATATTCTTGTAACTATTAATTAAATCTTCCATTCGAAATACTCCAAAATTTAACTCTAACTTTCCATTCTGGATCGATTTTTCTCTTAAAATGTTGAAAAATAATCTAATATTTTCCTTTTTCAGAAAATCCGTAACATTCATGTTTTAAACTTTACTAAATTTGATAAAGGTTTGCTCTTTAAAGATTCCTCAAAGAATCATTTGTTATCTCCATTTCCTGCTTTTAGCACAGAAAATGTTCAGGAAATAAACATTATCAAAATGTATATCCATTTGTGTATTTTTATATTCTTGTGAGTCAACAATAACTACCTGCTACTGGTCATCCACATGACTGGTGTATACCTTTTCACTGGGAAGTCATCTTTCTTTTGTAATGTGCCAGCAGGTAAATATTCATTCCATTCAATGTATTTTATTTTCCTTTTACCATTTAGTTTGAGACCACAGCTGAAAGATGTGTCAGTCACTGTTCTCCCTGAATATTAGTAATGATCTCAATTATTCTTTTAATTAAAAAAACTGCAATAATACTTTATATTCAATGTATTTAGGTGTTATCAGCTAGTCAACAGAATGACCATCTAAAACTAGTACAGTTATTTTCAGCAATTTTCCACTTAACACTGATATTGGATTTATCTCGAATTTTCAATTACTGTTTGATGTTTCTTCTATCCTTTTAAACATGCGACTAATATTTGACTTAGGTCAACTTTTTCCTTTCCTATGACTGATGTGTATTCCATCATTATAAACATGTGACTGATATTTGATACATGTCCAACTTTACCATTCCACTGACTCTCTATATTCTTCTTCTTTAAAAAAAAACCCAGCTTTGATATCACTTTTATTCCATCCAAGCTTGTAAAAAAAAGTGTCATTAACTTAATGTATCAAACTCATCATTTGCATGATAAAGTCAAGAAATCTTTATCAACTCCCTGAACACTGTTTAATGGATATTCACATAAATCCCAAAAGTACTGGTGTTGATAATACTTCATCAAACCCCAAAAATAACATCATGACTGAAATGAAACAAAGTGGAGCATCATTTTTCAAATTTTGTATTTATTAACAAGGTTGGATGCTAACATAAATTGCAAAGATACCCTTGTTTCACTACTCTATGCTTCATGAAAATGAACTCAAGAGTATAACACATTAAACTTGTCCTCTACACTTGAAGTACTTACAAAGACAAATACTTTTGTGCATGTAAAATCAACATTTCATTACGTACTTGCCATTAAGTTCTTTCACCACTGAAACTATTGGAAAAAAGACAAATTTGAAAATAAACCAAGAGGCTACGATGTGAGATGTTTACAGATTGCTTATGGAACAGAGAGCTCATCAATCATTCTAAAAAAACTGAAAATATGACAAATATTTCCAAGTGCAACAGTTTAAAAAAAAATCCTTAATGCATATATATATATATATATATATATATATATATATCGTTGAAACTGATAAATTTAAGCCATCTAAAAATATCTAAAGAGATGATAAAAGGCATAAAGCTGCTTCTACATCTAATTTTATAACCAAGGCATTGTGATCCAAGTTGTGTATGATAACATCCTATTTATTCCTTTAATTGTCTTCGTAAATATAATCCTATCTGCAAACATGTAGGAGATTTACTGAGAAGAAAATTTACAGCATGACATGCAACTGGAAAGTAATCAAATCAGAACAATGAATGGAAAATGTTTGATAAAACTGCATGCAAGAAATTAAAATAAGATACAGAACCTGGAAAATGGTCAATATACCAATCAGCGTTCAATGCAAGCTTGCTTGAAATGGCTTTGCACTTTGGCATCTCCAGTTGATGGGGAACCACATATGTCATATTTCTTAACTTGTCCGGATCAAATTACGATACCATTTCACCATCAATGGATAAGTACCTTTTATTATACATTAAGTACTTTAGTATTTCCTAGGCATCCTGTGACAACATCGATATTAATTACAACTTTGTTGATGCATCTATATATATATTGAAATTATGATTCTTTTCATAAGTAAATTTATCGAACGAGTGGTGTCTGTTTCAACTGCAAAAGTATTGATCGCAGTCTAGATACATCCTTTGTGTTCTTCGAATTTTTGGGATTAAATTCACATAATCTGCAAATTTTCTCCCATTCCTCTCCTGGTTCTGTCTTGTCCCGGTCCTTCACAAAAGCTTGCTCAGATGCTCTGAAAAGATAAAATATTTATCATCAGTATAACATCAATTACACTTTCTGATTATGCTAACAAATAAAATATCTAGTATCACATTCTACAGTCTAAATACAATAGCTATCCAGTCCAGTGGTCTAGATTTATGATTATACAAAGATCCCTGTGAATTGTATATCTGCCCTATGTGTCATAGTCATTTTGGTTACTAACAGGATATGCATGACACTAGAAAGGTCATGTCTTGATGACCCTGACCTTCGGTCAAGATATTGCATTCTTGAATTAAGCATAAGGTGCAAAAACTATTATCTTTTAATTAGTCTTTTAGTGACCATGACCTCTGACCTTTAGGTCCAGAATCTTGTGGTTATGTATCGTTATGATAACAAAAACCATCCTACAAAACCTATGTTTCTTGTTGCCACAAAGACCTTGAATTTGAACATTCTGACCCCAAAATCAATAGGTCTCTTTTAAAACTTAAGTGCAAGCCCTCAACAAACTTAATTACACTTAACTAAGTAAAACAAATTTCCATGAATTCAAATAAGACTGCTGAGTGCTGAAACCATCAATGATATTTTTAACAATAGCAAGATTCTTTCAAATTAGCTGTTGTAGTGGCCATTTTGGATGTGAAATCAATACCTTTTTCATTTAAGAACAGTTTGACATCATACATATTTTTCAGCAGGTGCATCAATAACAAGATTTGCAAGATGGCACCCATGTTGGCTTTCTTAGATGTCAGGTGGGTGTCACTGTCATGGTAAACATCATAAAAAACCTGTGCAGTTATGTTGTAGTGTTTAACGCCATTTTTCAGCACACAATAAGCTATACATTGCGGCAAGTATTAATGGGAGGAAGAACCCAGGACCCCCCCCCCCCCCGAAAGAACCAATGAAAAATGAGAAGCTACTGGCAAGCTTTCCCACATTGGCCGAATCTGAGACTCAAACCTACGCAGAATGAGGTGAGATGGCAGTGATCCGTAACAGAGAGTGATTTAGACCACTAGGTCACTCTGGGCCCCTCCTTTGTAGTTATGACTTTCCATTTAGAATTTACAGCAATAAGAACTTCAAGACATCAGCCACATAGCAGTAGCACCATACATTTGAATCTCCCAGACATGAGGGTTTTCCTCTCAAACTGAGGTGTGCCTCCTGTCCTCCCATCGCTTGCTGAAATCTCTTGTGTTCACAAAATTCCAGAACCCAAATGTTTTATTTTCCTTCACATCTTGCTTCCAATGTAGTATATTTTTAAAAAAATACCAGTGATCATGTGACAGTAAACTGGATCACACTTTAATGGCTCACTTAACAGACAAAAACCTAAAAGTAATCACTGGATTATACCATGTATGGTCAATATTAATTTGGAAAGGGCTAAAGACAATAATACATTATGGTTGGTCAATATTAATTTGGAAAAGGCTAAAGACAATAGTACATTATGGTTGGAATGCTACAGAACTGCAGCTCTAAACATTTAACATTATTCTGATTCTTTACGCAGGGTTAGTTTGACATGGTGTTTTAAGTTTTCTGAGATGAATTAGATTATGTGTGATCTAAATTATTCAGTAAGGATTAAAGATAAGTCTGTTTCAGTATTTAAAGTTTGTTGAGATACTCAGTGCTAAAATTCCAAAATCTAAAGAACCAAAATATCATATAAAATTAATTAATGGCTAGAAACAAGTATTTCAGTGGTTGGAGTTAATTTCAAAGGGACACATTTATGCATTCTGTCATTTCTGAAGAGTTGATTTTAAGAAGAAGCTCCTTAATTCAATGGCATCAATCTTGATAAATTCTGGCAGGCAGTCAGCAACCTAAATAAACACATATGCAGGAAAACCTGTCAATTTCTTGGTGGACAAAGAGTTGTAAAAACATTGCCACATTTTAAATGCAGACATTCTAAGGAAAATTCCAGCCATCTCCATCTGATTGCCATTTTGATGCTGTTACGATCATGCAATACACTCTAAATTAAATTTAAATCAAGTTCACTGATTTTTGAAGTTGTAGCCTTTAAATATTAGCACAATTAAATTACCCTGGCACAAAAAATACTGCCCCAAAATAGGTGATGAAAGGAAATAAACTTAATCATGAAATCAACAGATTCAAAACCTTTTACATGGAGTTGCACTCGTTTTCTTACACCATCATCACATACAACATAGTACTTTCAGTTTTTATTAATTTTATGTATTTAGGATGAAATAAGTAAAACTTAATTTTTGTTCAAACACAGGTGCAATCAACCTTTATCTACTGTATAATTGGTTTAATTATGACTATATCATTGGAAGGGGGAACAGAAACAGTTAAAATATGTTCTTGGCTCACAACAACAATGTCAAAACGCATACAATGTATGTATGTATGTATGTATGTATGTGTGTGTGTGTGTATGTATGTATGTATGTATATATATATATAGAGAGAGAGAGAGAGAGAGAGAGAGAGAGAGAGAGAGAGAGAGAGAGAGAGAGTTTTAATATTTTGTTATACTGACTGTGCAAAAGGTCATTTATATAGTTCACCCATCATGACTTGACTTTTAAAAAAAATTTATTATGACCCAGTTGACTCCAGTAGAAGTGTCCCTCAAAAGCACATTAACGGTTGAAGAGAATGTACAGGAATTCAAGACAGCTGCAAAGTTCAAAGTAGCTCTTGTGGTGGACATACTGAATGTTAGCTTTATGGACCAACAAGGTATCAAGAGAAGTCTTCTAGTGGAATCACCATTTTGATAGGAATTTCCGTTTGGTTGCAACAATAACAAGATTCTCAAGATGGATGCCATGGTGGCCAGATCAAAATCAAACTGGCACCATTTCTATTTTGTATGAACCAGACAGGACAATCTAGAAGCAGCAGAAATAATAAGATTTTCAAGATGGCCAATGTGTTAGTCATTTTTGAAGTAAGATGGGCACTATTTTCTTTTATGACCATAAGATGTCTTTCAGTGAGAATCACAATGGAGATGAACTAGTGATAAAAAAAATTTCAAGATGGCCAATGCTGCAGGCATTCTCGATGTTTGAATGGCATTATTCAGACCAAATGGACATCACAGAAAGTTGTTCAATAAAAACGAATGTTGAAAAACATGTCAATAACCCTCTGGATTCAGAAAGACTAACATCACGATTTTCATTTATGACCAACCAGACACAATAAATCTTTTGGTAAAAATTCAACGGCAATATTACATTTCATTTAGGTGAAGCAGCATCAGATTTGTTTAGGACCAACAAGACATCACAAGAAGTAAACTGGTGGAAAACCCATGTCAATGTCATGTCAATATAACTTGCCATTCAGGAGGAGTGATAACAAGGTTTTCATGATTATCACAGTCATGACCAAGCTTCTCATTTAGACCAGTATTAAAGGAACACTTTGAGCAAACATCCCATGTTGACATGACTATCCATTCAGATAGAGTTGTGATAACAAGATTCTCAACATGGTCACTGTGGTGGCCATACAGGATCTCGTAGTAACTCCATGTTCATTTAGGGCTAACTATGATGAATGTGCATGTAAAATTTTATGTCCAAGTAGTTTAGGAGGTGAAGCATTAAGAAACTGCTAATGAATGGATGGGTGCCAGACGATGGATGGACAACAGACCATTACATAAGCTCTTTTGGTCTATGACCAAAGCATTTGTGGTAATGCATCCATACATCCATACTGGAAATACACAAGAAAGTTTGTCCAAAACAAGCAAGCCTGATGCATGCACAACATTTCCAATTAGAGTGGACTAGAACTCAAGAATATATAGAATGTTGTTGTATGGTTTTACACCATTTTTCAGCACAAGATAGGCTCTATATAGCAGCCATATCAATGGTGTAGGAAGAACCCAGAAAAAACCCACTGACCCATGAGAAGCTACTGGCAAGCTTTCTCATGTACTTGCATTGGCCGAGCCAGAGACTCGAAGCAACAGACTGTGAGATGGCAGTAATCCATAATGGTGATTGCTTAAGACCAATCGGCAGGCCTAACCCTAGGATATGTGTCACCCAAGGCAGCAAGTGATGAGCGCAGGGCCCTGAGCAAAAATATTACATTGCCTGAAAGCACATGGCCCATGTCTCATTTCACCTTGCCCTAGAGCCAGGCCTGCCTTTTGACCACTGAAGAATATCTGGCTGTAGAGCTAAAACATCGGGTGATATAATATTCTTTAGTGATCATAGTGGTAACACTATGCATAAAACTATATTTCCTGAAATGAATACCTAACTGAAAGAAACATGAAAATAAACCATGCTAAAATATAAGTTTAAAGACATGAAAAATGTAACTAGTGTAACAGACTAGTGTAAAGTAACACATGACAAGATTAGTGAAAAATATAACCATTCACCCTCATAACTGCCTTTGCTACATATACTATAACAAACTGTTCAAATAAAAAAAAAGTTTGGTTTGGTTTAGTGTTTTATGTCATAGCTATTTTTGTATGTTGTTTAGTGTTATGGCAATCAATGTAAAGTGCCTTGCCCAAAGACACAACAATGTATCTGATCCTGGAAGATCTGATGGCATGATTGAAACCCGCATCCATCTGGTTGAAAGTCCAGCACACAAATCACTAAACCATCATGGCTCCCAACAAAACGACTTGATATATAAACTAACTGGAAATTATCTGAAATGAAGGATACTTACTGTCCTTGGCTGCATTGCAGAGAGAAAGAGTTTAGCGTAAATAAGATTGTTAACAACCACCCCCAATAATACTGTTACACTGGCAATGTTTCCTATATGATTGGAACTGAAAGGATTCTTGTACAACAAGACAGTTACTTACTGTTTCCAACACTTCTTTGAAAATGGTAATGTATCTTGTATGACTGGAGTAGAAAGGATTCTTGTATGACAAGACAGTTATTGATTGTTCCCAATAATATTGTGACACTGGTAATGTATCTTGTATGACTGGAGTTTTTTTTTTAAAACTTAATTTTAATGGACCATAATTTTCATATGGAGAAGACTCTTTATTACAAATGTCCACCTTATCCTACTTTCTGCACAAGTTCACCTGTCTGTTTGCACTTCAGACCGGTCTGCCTAAAATCTGAGGCCATAAAGTCTCAAATCTGGTTTATTTTGCTTGGGCCTGTCTGTGTGCAGTTCAGACAGGTCTGTCTTAGATCTGAGGCGAAAAGGTCTAAAATGGGACACAAAATCGGATTCCAACCAAAGAGATTTTTGGGTGAAGACAAAAAAGAAAAAAAAAACAGATACAAAATTTGATTTTCCCCTCGGTATTTTGTAGTGCAACTAAAATGTCAAGATTTTCTGGTATCATTGTAGAGCTAACTCTGTCTACCTTTCCATAATACCACCCATTTTAGTGCATCATACATGACCTCGACGCTACAGAACTTAGCAGTCGGCTACTACCTCCTGCCCCATAAATGCAGCACTAGGGGTTAATGCGTTAAGAGTACAAACATTTTGAAAAATAAATGCCACCATACAATACCTAAAAACTGACCTAAATGTAAAACTTGATCAAGCAGACAAACAAACCTACAGACAGAGGCAATGCTATAAACTCTACAAAACCTGCAGTGGGCATACAAATAGCATACAATTGTGGACAATTAATAAGTTAGTGTGCCACTATCAATGATTGATAGCATAAGACTGGAACTTCTCATAGAGAAACCATGCACTGAAATGTTTTAAATTCCAAAAAAACATGAACTTCTACCTCCAGCAGATCTGCCAACCCTGACGAGTCCATCCCAGTAAGGCAGTTGACTTTTTTAAATCATAAGATTGACCAGTTTTCAGAAAGGTGTAATAAACTATCAATAATTGTAAAGCTGGAAAAAGTAATTAAAAGTTTGACACATCGACAATAAATACTATGTTCAACTAAAAAGTTTGTAAAATACACACTGACTTGATTTAGAACTAGTGCAGGTTGAAACCATATGCAACTCAATTGCTTGTTGTTATCTCTCAACTTGTAATTCTTGAAAATTTGCTCTTTTTTTCCCATTTCACATAAAGTTGTCAGTCCCCTGTATATACCCTGCCACAAGACAATTAAATTTGTACGTGATGCCCAACAAATATAATTGTGTCCTTTCCAGCTTTTATTCACAAGAATCAAAATATTCCATTTTATTATTTTGTGTTGATTAAAAACACTTTTCTAGAGGCTTATTTTCCCTTTTGTCTTAAACACTGATCATTTTCTGCACACCAATTTTTAAAAACAAATTCTATAACCAACAGTTTCATCATGCAGATACATCGCACGAGCAAGTTAAGTTTTTTAAAGCATCTGGTGGAGCGCTGCTGTAAAGTTAGTCTGGTTCCCTGACTAATTTCACTATATCTAACATGAAACCCAGATCCAAATCAAACACAGATGACCAAATTATCCAGATTTTTGGCAAAAATAACATTTCTGTAGTTTAAGCTTGAATGCTGTAAGTCCATATTTTTCATAAGACATGGCAAAATAGTAAGGGTTGGCAGGTCTGCTCAAGTCATACTCTATTTGACAAATATATAACGCTTTGTAGAATTAAATAATATCTTAGGTGTCCTCTAGGAAGTAGGTTACAGTTTGACTAATAGCGGAAATTTCAGGTGGTGTGGCTCCTCTTACCTGCCAGAATAGTGTACAATGATGGAAATGCTAACAATGACGGAAAATGGTTACAATGATGGAAAATAGTTACAATGACAGAAAATGCATACAAATGAATTGCAAGATCAAATCAATAAATATCATGCACATTTTGCAATCTCTCATTAAAAGAATGACACCAGAAGAAAGTAGTTACATTACTTTACAAAATTAACAGACATTTCTTAGTTTTAATCTGCAATATTGTGGTATAACTCTACTGCTAAAAACAAATTTTTAAAATAGATCCCTGATATTAAGTTCTCTTTTCATAGGAGACTAAATATTATCATACACAATATAAGAGCCATGATGTGCAACATGAGGCACACTCCATTTGTTTGGCATCTCAAAGCAAGTACAGTTCACCAAAAAATCTGTCAGAGAAGGCTGTCATTTAAAAGTTCTTCTTGTTGGCAATAGCAGATCAGCATTCATAGTGCAAACCTGATATGTTTATACCAGGGTGGTTTTTCTTGTTAAAAGTTCGGTTTTTGAGAAGTTATTTAAGAAGTTTTCACTTATTTTAGTAATAATGGCCATATTAAGCAAAGGATAAGAATTATTTGTTAAAGTTAAAATGTTTCAGGGTTTTTTCTATTTGTTGAAATTGCACCATATTTAGTCGCAAATATACATATTTTTATATCAACTTTAAAAGAGAAAGGTGGCAAGTGGCATGCATGGTGCCAAATTAAGTTGTGATGACACACTATGCATTGTCGCAAGTTGAGTTGTAAGACACCATGTATGAAAAGTAGCAATGAGACACCATGTATGAAAAGTAGCAATGAGACACCATGAATACACAGTGGAAAATTCCACGAAAACCATAATTATTTAGGTGGATTAAAGCAGTCTCTCACAAAGAATGACACAGTCAAGATGTGCCTTTAGTAGCACTTTTTTTTAAATAATCAACCTTTGATGCGATAGCTGTGTGCTCATTTGCATGTGAAACTATTACACTGAATACAGCAGCTAAATTCAGTCATCTTTCAAATGTTGATCTTAACAGCCTATGGAGATGTAATATTCTTGTATTTATTCCAAACATCATAAATCTCAATAACTTTGAGATAAAAGTATGAATTACTGGCATGAATATCACAGAATAAAGTATGAATTACTGGCATGAATCTCACAGATAAAAGTATGAATTAGGCATTCATATCACAGAATAAAGAATGAATTACTGGCATGAATCTCACAGATAAAAAGTATGAAATAATGGCATGAATATTACAGAATAAAGTATGAATTACTGGCATGAATCTCACAGATAAAAGTATGAATTAGGCATGAATATCACAGAATAAAGTATGAATTACTGGTATGAATCTCACAGATAAAAAGTATGAAATAATGGCACGAATATCACAGATTAAAGTATGAATTACTGGCATGAATCTCACAGAATAAACCATAATGTAAGATGAAATCAACATGTCAATCTGCATAAATGTTCAGCAGTAAAAACTTTACTAAGAATATTTGTCACTGATAAGCATATCAGATTTAACAATGAATTCAAAATACTAAAGCATTAAACTGAAGAAAAAGAGGTGGGGATGAAGACTGAAGTCAGCATGACTTCCAAGCATAATTTTCTAGCACAAGCTGGTGAAATAACCTAGAATGGCTATTTGACCTGATGCAATGTGGAAACCAATATGTAAATGAAATGCTGAATCTAAAGATACTGCATGAACTAGTCTAAAAGAAAAGAAAACTGATGACTGGTTACCGATTGTTTTCCTTGGTCTTGACAAGTTGTTCTTCATGGTGCTTGTACCAGTCCTCAATCTCTTTCTTGGCCACATTCATCCATTCATTTTTCTTTTTCTCTTCTTCTAGATCTACAGTAGCAGAGGATATATACATTTGAAAACAGTTTTAAGATACTTAAGTTCTCAGTCGCATACTTTTTACTGACACTTTAAGAGTTTGCTATAAAAAAAATCAATGTTCAAATGGCATTTCAATGTACAATCTTCAGTGTTAAAACATATACAGTACTCTCTCAAATATTGAATAAAAAAGCACCAGAGTGGATTTTGAATAGAAGAAATATAATTTAATCTTTGATGTTTTGTCTCTGATTTACATCTTAATAAAACGTACCACTTTGATGAAATAAATAAAACAAATAGTTATAAGCTTTATAAATTTTAAAAATAAATAATGAATTAAATAATTATATTTACATTTGTGTGATTCTCTGAAATAAACTGACCCACCCACCCACAAAAAAGAATATATATATATATATATATATATATATATATATATATATATATATATATATATATATATATATATATATATATATAATGTGATCAAATGCAAATCAAACCTTTCTTTTCTAGCATCTCCTTTTGTTCTTCCCGCCAGATCCTGATTTTCTCTGGTTCATTCAACATACGATCGGCTTGAGAAATGGCAGAGTAGGCATCTGATGGACCATTGGTCTAAAAAAATAAAAAAAATTATTTTCCTATTTGTGCTAAATGTATGGCCACTATTACTTCCTGCTTGTGACTTATTTTGAATTTACACATACGTGTCCATGTGTTGCACAGAATCTGTATGTGTCGTGATGAAATTGCTAACAGAAAAATACATGGCTGCACACATTCATAATGCAACCACACGCATGTTAATGTTAAGTCTGAGTTGCTACGCAAGCAATTATGTATCCAAAATTTACCTGACAGAATAAACTTTATAAAAACATAAAATTTAATCTTAAGCCTTGATGACACTTATTCCTGCATCCAGCATGGATATTGGAAAAGTGATACCTATGTCTCTTATTTTCTCACCAACAATCTAATAAAATTGCAATCCTCTGCTATCTTAGTCTGTTTGTCCAAGTCCAATCATGAGAAGCATTTGCAAACAGGTTTATATATATATATATATATATATATATATATATATATATATATATATATATATATATATATATATATATATATATATATATATATAATGCATTCTGAAAGATAGTTTTTTAAAAATATTTTTAGTGTGTCTGTGTTTGTATGTTTAACATAGCTTTAACAACTGCAGTCATATCATTATCATATCTGCAGTGTGGCAGTTCATAGTGATGTCTAGCACTGAGGCAACATTCTGCAGACATGAAGCATCATGTCCCACCCAGTCACATTACCCTGACACCAGGCTGAACAGTCCTTACACTAACTTCTTAATGCTGAGCACCAAGTGAGGTAGCTACTAGTACCGTGGTTATAAATATTTGGTATGACTCTGCTGGGTTCAAATCCCACGTCTGGGATGGATGCTCTAACCACTGAGGTCATTGGAGATGGATGCTCTAACCACTTAGGTCAGCAGAGACAGATGCTCTAATCACTGAGGTCATCAGAGACGAATGTTCTAACCACTTAGGTCATCGGAGAATTATATATTTTTAGTAACCACATCCATAACTGAAAGCAGATTCTTGTTCATTCAAACCTGAAGTGCCTCACATCAGTATGGTTTGTATGAAATTTGGTCAAATTATATTAACCAGACTACAATAAAATGTTTAAATGCTTTTCTATCTTCAGTAACAATGGTTATATTGATAGTAAACATGCATCATTTTTGAAACACTGAAGGCCTTTATGCTGTTTTAAGACAAATTTGTGAGTATTCTGTTTTTAAGAAGTTATTGAAATTTTGATTTTTCGTTTTTAATGATGTGACTAGGGCTATCAACGGGTACCCGACCGTAGCGGGAAACCCGGGTATTGAAAACATAATTACGAGTACAAGTTCACAAAAATAAGTTGTCGACAAAAATATCATATCATCAGCAGCACACTGGTCTGAGTAGTCAGAGTTTCCTCTGACCCTTGCCACCCCATTTTTGATATTTGGACATTCATGTTGGGGTGTAGGGTCAGAGCGCATTTCCTATAAAAAAGTTGGAATTCGCCGACACCATTTGATGTCGGCATGAGTAGCAGCTTACATGCCGGCCCAGCAAACTTGAACGATCTTTCATCCAGATATACCAGCATGAAATCGATAGGAATATGATTTATTTTCTCAAAAATCGTGAGCATAGCATTTGCTATGCCTTTAATCTGCTGACAGACGAGATGAAAGTACATCATTCCTGAAATGTGTCCCGGATCTGGCTATTTGCATTCCTACTCACGTGACTACAGAAATCTCGCAACCTAGGTCAAGTGATATCGACAATAAGCAAATTTCCAAAAGTTGTACATATAATTTGGACATATTATATAGTAGCCACATAAATAAATATAGTCTGTTCTCTAATCACTAAGCCATACAGATGCTATAAATAGAATTCGAGGTGAAAGTAGAAAAATGTTTGCTATAAATAGAACATGTTACTGTAGGAAAGTACAAGTCCACGGACAAGGGTATTCGTATATTGTAGTTATGTAAAACACGGTCTGTGGGATTAATGGAATATTAATATAAACGAGATTTTTAGAAGGTGGATATACTGAAAATGCGTAAACCATATACGTTTACGTGTAACGTGTAATTTAGGGGGAAAAAATTTGTTGCTTAAGGGTTGTACATGTCTTTCATGTTCCAACGAGTACCCGGGTACCCGTTAAACGGCGCAACGGGTACCCGAGTAAGTTTTCTGTGGTTTTTGACAGCCCTAGATGTGACCAAATTATCTAATAAATTGGCATCATGGCTTTCTTGCCAGGATGCCAAATGTCAATTTTGACCAAATTCAGTTTTTAAAGCTCAAGAGCTTTTTCTCCGTTTGCTTCAATTCTTTTCATCAGTTTGTGAGACAAAGCAATTTGAAAGTTAAAATATTTTTTAACTGAATGCCTATTGGATGGTGGATCTTTGTTAATTTAAAAAGTCTTCATTCCTAATCATCAATGTTAATTAAAAATGTCTTCATTCCTAATTATCAGTGTTAATTTAAAGTCTTTGTTCCTAATCATCAGTGTTAGTTTAAAAGGTATTAATTCCTAATCATCAGTGTTAAGTTGAAAGGTCTTCATTCCTAATCATCAATGTTAATTCAAAAGCCTTCATTCCTAATCATCAGTGTTAATTTAAAAGGTCTTCATTCCTAATCATCGGTGTTAATTTAAAAGGTCTTCATTCCTAATCATCAGTGTTAATTCAAAAGACTTCATTCCTAATCATCACTGTTAATTTAAAAGGTCTTCATTCCTAGTCAACATCATCAGTGTTAATTTAAAAGGTCTTCATTCCTAATCATTTATGTTAAATGTGACCTAATACTATCCAATGGTTCTGGAAAATGTTTAAAAGATTTTCTTTTTCTTTTAGTAATGTTGGAAATATTTAACTCCAGACTGGCACATTTTGTATAAAACTACATTGCCTTTAAACTGGACATTTTCTGTCAAATTTGGTCCGATTCTGTTCAGATATTTTGTAAGCAGTCATTTTAAAGGTTGGCCTTTTTTCAGTAACTAGGACATAATCTCTGGCAGATTGCCTCATTCACAAAATCAAAAGACCTTTATGCCAGGCCAGGCTACTTTCTGTCCAATTTTTTTAAAAAATTATGTTCAGTGACTCATTCACAAAATCAAAAGACCTTTATGCCAGGCCAGGCTACTTTCTGTCAAATGTTTTTTAATTATGTTCAGTGACTCGTTCACAAAATCAAAAGACCTTTATGCCAGGCCAGGCTACTTTTTGTCAAATGTTTTTTAAATTATGTTCAGTGACTTTTGGAAAGTCCTTAAACTTTTATTTTTCTCTTACTTTAAGCAATCAGTCAGCAGGACACTTTCTATAAATATTTATTTCAATGCTGTTGTCTTAACTGATGGCACTTTATTACCTCATTAATGAAAGGTATACCAAAATACATTCTATTAAAGATGGTGATAATCAGTCATTAATTGTTTAAAAATAATGTGGTTTTATTATAATTTTTGTAATGGTAACCATAGTTCATGACAGATCAGCATTATTTGTACAGAATTTGAAAGGACATAAAGATAAAACATAAAATTTCAACAAATTAAATTGAATTTTTTTGTTGAGAAACCAATACAATTTTGTTTCTCATTTAGTAAAAGCAGCAATATTTAATAGGGCATTTACATTTGTTGTTTCTGTGGGCTTGATGTCATTTTTCAGCACATAATAGGCTATATATGGCACTCAGTATATATGGTGGAGGAAGAACCTGAGAAACCCTGGGAAGAATCACAGATCCACTGGAAGCTACCGGCAGGCTTTATCACATACCCAGTTTGAACAAAACAAAGACTTGAACCCATGCAGGTAGAAATGAGATGTCACTTATCTGCAACCTTTGACAACTTGGCCATTCAGGGACAGGCATCATTTGTATAAATCTGAAAGCCTTTATGACATGATGTTTTCTATCATTGATTACATTCTAGTAAATGACTTTTCAGAGAAAAGCCTTTTACTATCTTCAATTTTACATGTACTAAATTGCTATAATGTGCATTGTTATATTCTTCATTAGAGGGCATCAAAGGAGAATGGTCCTTGACTACTGAGTCACCCTCTATAAATAAAGCATTATTATTATTAATATTATATTTTCAATTATAAAGGGTGGCTATTTCTGAAAGGAGTTGGCAAAAAGTTGACAGGATGCTATTGGTCACATTTTGTAGGTTTCTGAAAAGAAGCATTTTGATTCATTTTATGTTTTTAGTAGCTGTAGAAATGTTTGATTGTGGATTGGCATAACTTGTATCCATTCGGAAGCTTTTCATTTCAGAAAGATTTCTGGCAATATTTGACTGATAATAGTAATAGTTTTTGAGAAATTACAAATCACAAATTTTGTTTGACAATGCAAGATGCATGTCTGATACAAGGTTATGACAAATTCCAGTGTCAATTTTAAGTAGGGCCATTTACATATTTTTCATCTTTGAGGCAATGAAGTTGCTTGTATGTAACCCATATGTCTTATGAAAAGACTCCACAAAATAACGACAGTAAGATTATTACAATTGATTTTAGATCAAGGAGTACACTCTTTGCCAAAAAACCATAACCCAATTGTTTTTATTAGCACCAATCAAGACAACATGAATGATGACAATGTATAGTGAACATAAAATCTTCAATTAAAAATATTGCATTTACTTCTGAAGTAACGTTTACAGGAAGAAATGCTAGTTATGTGTCTAATATAGAGATCTGCCACAATAACTGACCCAGAATGTCCAGACAGGATTCAAACCAAGTAACCACAGGTTCAGTCTTTGCAAATGACTGACCAGACATGTTGAGGAAGAAAATAATACTGCAATATACAACTCAGTGAGATGTACCAACATAAAAAGTTTCATCACCATAGGATCAAAGGGTCGAAGCAAACTTTTATTAATCAAATGTGTTAAAGATACAGTACATATGACAACAAAAGTCCCTCTAGCCTAAAGACTGGATCACTGTAACCTACTTTTAGTATTAATGATTTACTATCTTTTACATGCATATACATAAAAAAATTCATTAGTGTAGGTGTGTGATATAGATTTTTAATGTAGAATAACAATTTTCCAGTCATATTGCTACAATGTCTGCAGTGTGGCAGTTTAAAGTGATGTCAAGCACTGGGGTATCATTATCCTGACAAAAGGCCAACCTAGGATAGTGTAGGTAAAACTGGGTGCAAAATATTGTCTCTTGCTGAACCTACAAATTCACTTAAGCTGGACAATGAGGTCAGAGTGACCTATCTGGGATATGTTTGGGTCACAGTAACCTACTATTTATATGGCTAACATATATACTCACGTAAAAGCCGAAACATTTAGGAAAAAAATAAAGCCTGGAAAAAGGGGGGTCGGCCATGGTCCAAGTCTGAAATTTTTAATGCTTTTTTCCCCCTCGATTTCCAGTATTTATTGTTTCTGTTGATCGCCGAAGATGAGATCACATGCCTAATGATGCCACATGGCTCATAAGATTTATGCTGTCGTGAAGTGAAACAAATATTTTTTTCTAACTTAAGTGGTAGGATAATGAATGAAAAACATGTTTTAACATACTTGACATCTATCTGACAGATGTCCATCCACCAGAAAATGCAGCCATACGTGTTATTTGAGCCACGGTGGTATATGCATTTTCCAAAAGAACTGCCATATTAGTAATCTCCAGTCAAGTATTTAACCCTCAGCTAATCAGTAATCATTAAACTCTATGTTATCGTACAAATGCGTGCTAGCTTATTTCAGTGTAAATATGAAAAGAATATACGTAAAAAAAATAATAGAATTACAATACTGAAGGTATATATGACAAACATTTTGATCAAGAGTAGAAATATATGTACGATAGTCTTAAAGAAACAATATTGAGAGGCTCCATAGGGGTTTGTTGTGCACACGCTTAGGAAGGGTAAATAACAGTACAATATATGAGTCAGCGTGAATAATTGTAAAACAATATGATTTGTGGGATTTCTTTGACAGGTCTTTTAGAAGTAATCGACAGCCACAGTTTATACACTACTGTTGTTTAGTTGTTTGTAAAGCAAAGTGGTTTGTTAGCGGTAGAGTGTTGTACAATATCTACCATATGCTTAATCTGTGGTAGATGCCTCGGGGATAATAGGTTTGTTTTGTTGCACAATGCCAATGACTTTACTAATACATGACGACTAGGGCTGTCAACGGGTACCCGGGTACTCGGGTACCCGACCGTAGCGAAAAACCCGGGTATTGACAATTAAGGTCGAGTACCCATTCACAAAAAATAAGTTGTCGACAACACTTATCAAAATATGATATATCATCAGCAGCACACTGGTCTGAGTAGTCGACCCTTGCCATCCCATTTTTGATATTTGGACATTCTTGTTGGGGTGTAGGGTCTGAGCGCATTTCCTATCAAAAAGTTGGAATTCGCCGACACCATTTGATGTCGGCATGGGTAGCAGCTTACATGCTGGCCCAGCAAACTTGAACTATCTTTGATCAAGATATATCGATAGGAATATGATTTATATTCTCAAAAATCGTGACCATAGCATTTGCTATGCTTTTAATCTGCTGACAGAGGAGACGAAAGTACATTATTCCTGAAATTTGTTCCGGATCTGGCTATTTTGCATTTCTAGTCACGTGACTACACAAATCTCGCAACCTAGGTCATACAGTCACGGGATATCGACAATAAGTAAATTTCCAAAAGTTGTTGTACATATAATTTGGACATATTATATAGTATCCACATAAATAAATATAGTCTGTTCTCTCCTCACTAAGCCATACAGATGCTATAAATAGAATTCGTGGGAAAGTAGAACAAGGATTGCTATAATTGGAGCATGTTACTGTAGGAAAGTACAAGTACATGGACAAGATTACTCATATATTGTAGTTACGTAAAGCGGTCTTTTCTAAAATATGGTCTGTGGGATTAATGAAATGTTAATATAAACGATATTTTTGGAAGGTGGATTTACCGAAAAAGCATAATCCATATACATTTACGCGTAATTTAGTGGGAAAAAAATTGTTGCTCAAAGGTTGTACATGTCTTTCATGTTCTAACGAGTACCCGGGTACCCGTTAAATGGCGCAACGGGTACCCGTGTAAGTTTTCCATGGTTTTTAACAGCCCTAATGACAACTCTCTGATGTATTGGTTAATGATATATGGTAGTGGACATGGTTTCTGCTCAAAGTTATAAACTGTCACAATACTTGAATAATGTCCATGCTGAAACCAATCATATTTTGATCAATTGAATCACACTACCGGTAGTTTACAAAAACCACACAAATAAACAACAATGATAAATAATCATCAAATACAAATGGATAACCAACCACACATGGAAATAATTACAGGATAAGGTATATAAATAGTATACTATCACTATATGAAATTATTTCAGTTTAATCTCTCTAGAAGTTTATATTCAATTCAATCAGATAAAATGAATAGTGTTGGAAGTAAAATAAAGTGTTCTGCTTATGATGCACCATTGCACCTTAAAGTTATTTAATATGCAGAAGCAAATAACACCTATGCTGAAGCACGCAAATTTTTTATGAACGAGAAGCAAGTACAGGAATGGTGTAAAAGCAAAGCAGTATTAGAAGAAATGCCAAAATCCAAATAGGCTTGTCGGACTGGGATTGCCTCTTTCCCTGAATTGGAGAAAGAACTGTGATTTTGTAAGTGAACGTTGACAAAATGGATACATTATCATATGAACTGCAATTTGTCTACGTGCTATGCAGATGGCGAAAAATGATAAATATAAGCTGGCAGATTCAAAATTCGTTGCATCAGCTGGCTGGTTTTCTCATTTTATGAACCGGACTATTGAATGACCATGATGACAATGACAACGTATTTGATGAAAGCACGCCCGTAACAGAAGCTGTGATTTGTGAACTGTTTGGCGAGTCTGATACAAAGCCCAATTTTGAAGGATTCTAAAAGTGATTGAACATTTATAATTCATGATTTTAGAATGAGGATTAATTAAATTTCCATTAAGACTTAACACTTCAGAATTCTTTTTATTTCAACATATAAATTAGCTTTCTTACTTTCATTTTATTTAATAATGTGATTTGCCTAAATAATCGTATTCAGAACACACTTTGTGCATCGTGTGATGTACTGGTAGTCTAGAAATTATGGGTCAGCTTATACGCGGGTCATGCACTTTATAAGTTTTACCAATTTAGTTGGTGTGTGTGTGTGTCAGCTTATACGTGAAAGAGCTTATATGTGAGTATATACAGTAAGTTAATTTTCTTGAGATACACCCACACCAATATCCAATGCAGATGGAATACGTCCCCAGTACTAACAGTATAACAGATGGAATATGTCCCCAGTACTAATTGTGTAACAGATGGAATATGTCCCCAGTACTAACTGTATAACAGATGGAATATGTCCCCAGTACTAACTGTATAACAGCTGGAATATGTCCCCAGTACTAACTGTATAACAGCTGGAATATGTCCCCAGTACTAATTGTATAACAGCTGGAATATGTCCCTAGTACTAATTGTATAACAGATGGAATATGTCCCCAGTACTAACAGTATAACAGATGGAATATGTCCCCAGTACTAATTGTGTAACAGATGGAATATGTCCCCAGTACTAATTGTGTAACAGATGGCATATGTCCCCAGTACTAACTGTATAACAGATGGAATATGTCCCCAGTACTAACTGTATAACAGCTGGAATATGTCCCCAGTACTAATTGTATAACAGCTGGAATGTCCCCAGTACTAATTGTATAACAGATGAAATATGTCCCCAGTACTAACAGTATAACAGATGGCATATGTCCCCAGTATTAATTGTGTAACAGATGATATATGTCCCCAGTACTAACTGTATAACAGCTGGAATATGTCCCCAGTACTAATTGTATAACAGATGGAATATGTCCCCCAGTACTAATTGTGTAACAGATGGAATATGTCCCCAGTACTAACTGTATAACAGAAGAAAGGCTGAAAATATATGTTGCTTAAGCGTACACACTGGATCACAGTAACACACTTTCGTGTGGGTGAGTTATTTAAGATTTTGAAAAGTGTAGGTTAAATAGGGTTCAAGACAGAGTGCAATGAATGAATAACTTAAAATAGCATAGTATGGATTTTTAATGAACATCATCACCAAAATTTGCACAATAACATGTTTCAATATAGAGAAACAATGTTCAGCCCTGAATCAGCACTTGCCCAAACAATTCAAAATTCACTCAACTGACTAAATATTTCATCCACAATTTCTAATTAAGTGAGTGAATTTACAACCTTTGCTGACTTGGAATTTTTGATTGTATGTTAACAAAGTGTCACCTGTTCAAAACCTATCAAGAATACAGGTAACTTTAATTGAAGCATGTAGCTCTGACCTCTAAGATAATATGTAAATGAATTCCATAACAACTTTTTAGATATGCCATCATCTTGAAGTTATTCAAAATTAAACCATTTTACTGTTAATTGTAACACAAAAGACAGCAGAGTTTTTGGACACAAATGATGTACAACATTTACTTTCAACATTTTATTTATTTGAAAAAGTTAATCTTGAAGAAGTGAGGCAAGTTATATTTCATACACAAAAACATTGAACCCATTTAGAACTTTTTTTTTTACATTAGAACATTTGTTTTAAAAATTCATATTTAATAGATAAATTTTGACATGAGTTTTGTCTTAATTAAATTTTATAAATCTCTGGCACAGAAAATGGTTTTATAGGTGTACAACATGCTTATATATGTACTAGCTCCCTTAATCTATGTTGTGAGGTCTCCACTGTGACCTTTGATTCTCTCTCCCAATATGACTGCACCAAAAAAAACAAAAACAAAAACCCGCGTTAGATCTGATTATTACAAAATTATTCAGAGCTTATTCTAACACACAATGTAAAATGATAATCAGACAACAGGCAAATGTGGTGGTATGTTCCAAGACAATAGGCAAATGTGGTGGTATGTTCCAAGACAATAGGCAAATGTGGTGGTATGTTCCAAGACAATAGGCATGTATGGTGGATTGTTCCAATCCAAAGGAATCTAAGATAACAAGCATGTATGGTGGTTACAGGTATGTTCCAAGACAATGGAATCCAAGACAACAAGCATGTGTATTTTGCATAACAGACTTGCATACCACATGCAAGTTTTTTCACCACATGAGGTATGTGTGGTTATTAAGACCTGAATATTAATTGTCCAGGACTCAGTCTTGGCCCCTATGCTAGTGCTGACCATTATAAAAGATGGATCTTTTGTGCACTTTTTTCAGGGATGTAAATCTGACTAAACCAATATATATATATATATATATATATATATATATATATATATATATATATATATATATATATATATATATATATATATATATATATATATATATATGTACCAACCTCTTCCAGAGTTCATTGTCCTTTGCTATATTGCCTATGTCAACATCTTACAGTTCTGCAAGACTCTTGCAAAATGCGAATAAAGTTTGATTGAAAGTTATAGATGTCTCTCTGGAATCACTATATACATTGGAGACAGGATTTTATTTTAAACAGATGAAATGTACAGATATTCAACATTATTTTCCAAAAACTTTTTTTGACAGGTTAGAAGCATTGTATAGGCCAAATGATTCTGCCATGTTAAAAAAAAAACGATATGCCAGAGGTTATGAGTCAAAAAATAAATAATCATTTCAACATATAATGAGGTATATGGTATTTCCAGTGCTCTAAATTTACTGGAATGTAGTTAACTCTGGTAGAGATTGTTTACTTACAGAAATACAGTGCAAAAATGACATTTATTTGTTGGGTACCAATTTTTGTGGATATGGGAAGTGAAGACCCAACAAGTTCTGACAAAAAGGTCATTTTCGGAGGTGCGATAATTGATACCTGCTAAAACAAATATAGTCACAGAAACCACATGCATGTGCCCACATGGGAGATAATTCAAATTTAACATACCATAGCTGTCTCTGCAAAGTCTCCATCATCATTCATCTAAATGCAAAAGATTTATTAGGTTACAGTAAAACATACCAATGTCCTAGTAGTTTATATTTATCTGGCCGCAATTGCTATAACCATAATTAAAGAGATCCATGGCTCATGAGTCAACAACAAAATCTTCATCCATGTCTCTACCACATTAGAAAATGATACATTGATGTACCACTATTTCTGTGGTTACTAATTGAATGTTGAAACAGTATGAAATGAAACTGATGCAAAAATGATACGTCCTTAGCAAAACATTTTTTTTTTGCAAGAGACTCTTAACTTAAATACAAACCATATACTTCTTCAACTTGAACACCTAAAAATAATCACTGATAACTACAGTACATTTTTTTAACATGCATTCTGGTTATACATATCTATACCTGGCATCTGTTCACCTCCACTTGCAGATATGATACAAGATCAATTGAAATCAGAGACAAAGAAATAGTTATTAAAATGCAGCGATACTTCCTCCTGCTTTATGTCCAATATCATTCTCTGACTATGCCCATAGAACATTATTACTTTTGCTTTTAAAAATTTATTTTAAAAAACTGATCATCAAACACCTTTACTGATTATAAAATATAGTACATGTCAATCAAATATAGTTTAAGACATTTCAATTGCCCACATGTCAGTCTAATCACCCTTAAATGTTTTCTTTAATGTTTACCTAATCATGTCAGTCTAATCACCTTTAAATGTTTTTTTTAATGTTTACCTAATCATGTCAGTCTAATCACCTTTAAATGTTTTATTTAATGTTTACCTAATCATTAATTTTTTTTACAGCTGGGTCAAGTAGCCATACATAATGATAAGCCATTTATCTTCAAAAATATACACACCCAAAAAATAAGCAATTGATAATTCTGCTTAATCAAAATTTATTTTTATTTTTTTTATTTTGAAATGGTATCTGCACTTTTGCTGATTACCAGTAACTAGTTAATGTTGATATTTTTTTTTAGCAGTTTATATTTTACAGCCCATCAAAGTAGTATCGATCATCCTCAAGTGAGTACCCAGTGTTTATTCAGCAACTTTTCAGCAATGTTCAAATAAGTTCAGCATATAAACGAAAAGTGTTTGACAACTTTTAAGTGAAGTTCAGTGAATGAATGTTATTTGAAACCATTCAGTGTTCTGTAAATAAATGTCATTAAAAACCATTTAGTGTTCTGTAAATGAATGTCATTAAAAACGATTCACTGTTCTGTAAATAAATCATTAAAAACCATTCAGTGTTCTGTAAATGAATGTCATTAAAAACCAGTGTTCTGTAAATTGTAGGCAATTATCTAGATAATGTTCAAGATAAATGTAGAGTGTATGTGTAACTTCAAGGACTTTCCAATGTATGTATATATAGATCAACCATTATGCAAGAAGCAATAAGAATTTTGTCATGTGATAAATACAATCTAAAATTATTACTCATTTCAAGCTGAATTTTTTAAATAATTTCAATCTACTGCCTAATTATTTGACCAGTTTGATAAATTTCATACCAATGGTCATCAATTACAAATTCATAAACTCTGCAGCATCAGTAGCCTCTGACTAATGTTTTAAACATAAATAAAAATTCAAGCATGGCAAGAATATATTCAATTCTTTTAATCTTTTGTAATCAATTTATTTGCCCATAGGATTCTGAGTAGTTAGTAAACACAGATCTTAAGTAAATTATTTTGTGTGAAGAACGGTGTACAAAATATTGATATTGCTGCTAACGCCTAGAAAAGGGGCACAGTTATGGTGATACACACACAAACAGGTAGAATGCAAGCAAATCAAAACATTTTGTATAAATTATTTTTATAATGCATCATCCAAGAGTTGTGTAATTGTGAAATGATGTACTCATAACTGCAGGTTCACTGATGCAAAATTGGCCTGGTTATACAGTTTTTTTGTTTGAGTTGTTTTGTGAGGACAGAATCTTTGCGAATGTATCCTATCTCAGTCTTAATGGAATGCCAATTTGCCTGGAAACATTGTTTGATGTCATAGTTATTGAATGAACAAGCACATAACAAATTAAAGTCCCCTCACAATTTGTTTTCGAGTTATTGCCCTTTTTGTATTGAAGATGACTGCAGTGTATGATAGAAGCTTGTGAATGCAACTTCCAGAGGTCTAAGAACTTTTAAAAGATCACTGTGAAGATGTGCACAGCAGCAAATCATGGTGATCTCAATTTCTAGACTTTACTGTGGAATAATGTGGAATTTTGCTGACTGGCCCATTGTTGTGTACAATTGGGTCTTAAGCAATTCTCTATGCAATAAACTTCTCTTTTTGAGATTCACAGGTTTCATTCCATAGAGAAAAAAACATATAAAAATTCAAAGCAAATCTGTTTATGAATGTAAGTGCTCAGAAAAGTCAGTAAAATATCAGACAAACAATACAGAGTTCAAGCAAAGGAAAAACAATGGCAGGTCTCATGTCAGCCCTTCCCCTTGTAAAGCTAATTAAGCTAAAAGTTGGACAGGTGGCACAGAAGCAAAGTTTGTTCCAAACCAATGATGCAGATAATAATAATAATAATAATAATAATAATAATAATAATAATAATAATAATGAGGACTTTGTATAGCGCCTAATCTTTCGAAGGCCGAAGCACTTTACAACATCAATAATGATATGACTACACTACAGAACAACAAATGAAAAAAAACAATGAAATTGGAAAACATAAAAACATGCTGAAAACATAAGATACAAAACATGATTAGGTCGCTAAGTTTGTCCCTGCAGTTGAAACACGTGAGTCTTAAGAGCACTCTTAAAAGGGACCACTGTGTCTTTGTGTCTAATTTCAATGGGCAATTCGTTCCACGTCGCCGGGCTCTGGTATGCTAACGGACGTTGTCCATATGACTTTGTTTTCACCTTGGGAACAATGAGTATACGATTATCAGAAGAAGAGCATAAGGATCTAGCTGGTGTATACACACGGGTGAGGCTGGATAGGTATGTTGGACTGGAGTCTGTCATTGAAACATAGCACAGAGAACAAATTTTGTGTTTGATTCTGTATCGAATTGATAGCCAATGTAGGGTACAGAGTAGTGGTGAGGTGTGCTCTGATCTACTCAAACATGATCTGTGCAGCAGTGTTTTGAACTTTTTGAAGTTTCTGGAGTAAATATTGTGACGAACCAGACAGAATTGAGTTACAATAGTCCAGTCTTGAAAGTACTAATGAACACACAAGTGTTTTAGTGGCATCAACTGATGCGTCTCAATTCAAGATATGCAGCCTTGCATATGTTCATGACATGTTGGTGCTATGTGCGAGTAATGTCTAGAGTAACGCCTAGGTTATGTACTGACTGTGAGAATTGTTGGTGTTGCTGATATTTATTGTCTGAGGTAAAGGATGTGAATGAGAAAGTCTTTGTGTTGTGATCAGAATAGCCTCAGTTTTATCATCATTCATCTGCAGCTTGTTACATGTCATCCATGATTTCACATCAGAAATGCACTTCTCTACTCCATGGATGGTAGCATCAACTTCAGTTGGGTGGCTAGGCTTATATATTTGGGTGTCATCATCATACAATTGGTGCGACACTGGGTGATGATCTATGACACTTGAGAGCGGCTGAGTATACAGAATGAGGAGAACAGGTCCAAGAACAGATCCCTGTGGAACACCACAACATATGTCAACTGGGCAGGAGTGTACCGTATTTTCGCGCATATATCCCGCACACGCAGATAATCCGCACCCTCATATAGCCCGCGGGTTTTGGGGTTTTGTGTAAAAAATCGTTGGCATAACCCGCACCTTTGTATAACCCGCAACCATAGATATATTTATACAGCTACAATCGGAAATGAAATCAATTACAGGATCACGGGTTTTCACTGATGTAGCTAACTGCGATTCTGTTTTCCGTTTTGGTGACAAAATCAAAGGCACCATGACAGGAAACAATGTACTGGAATATATTGTTAAAATAACAAGTCCTTGTCTCATACTGACAAACCACACTAACAGTGTACTGTTATATCATAATCCGCTAATGATGATATCTGGCCTTATTACTTTATGCAACTGACTAGTTAAAATCCGAATCCGCAGAAGGCGGAAACGTAAAATGAGTACAGTCTAACTCTGACTCTAATTTAAAAACAAATACCAGATGGAAGAAGAAAAAATACGTTTGCTGACACTTCAAAGAGAACTGATTACCTTTGAAGCACTGATATATACTAAACAAATAAAACAAATCTGTTTCAATGTTCTACAATTATTTGAAGTTGCCGCAGCAATAACAAACAGGTATTAGTTTGACCCTTCAACTGGAGCCTTTAGCGGCGCCATCATCAAAGTAAGCCGACGATCTTTGCTCAAAAAAGTCAGCAAAAAACACGGTACACAGTGCTTGTGTGCGTAGGCTGTCTACAGGAGCTGTGCCTCAACTACAGGCTACATAAACATGGACATTTCTAAATAATATTGTATTCTTGTGAAGTGTAGATTCGAGTTTAAATAATTTCTTTCTGTTTAATTTAAAAAATGCCGAAACGAAAGTCTTACACAGCCGACTTCAAGCTAACTGCCATTGCGTATGCTGAAGTGCATGGCAATAGAGCCACAGGCAGAAAATTTGATATTGATGAGAGTGTAATCCGAGGTTGGAGAAAAGAAAAAGGAATGTTGGAGAAGATGAATCCACGAAAACGTGCTCGTCTTCATCTTTGCTATTTATTACGTCTTTGTTTTCAATCATCGTAAGCGGTCTTTTTGAGACAAGTCAACAAGATACCGGGTAAACAACAAAACACGTGTTTTTAATTTTTATCATTAAAATATTAATTAATTCAAAATATGTAAAGTTAGGTGGTTATTTCAATTGAAAACAGAAAATATTGATTATGAAAACGTGACGGATACGAAATTTTAAGTTTTTATCCCGAAATGTTGATTTGGTCCCGATACAGTAAGTTGTTGTAAAGTCACCGTAGTAGCCATAATATCCAACCCTAGCAAAACAAAACTAGAACAATATACAAGTTATGTAGCTGTTTTTCAAACAATATATTGAAATATTATTATGTGAAAAAAATTGTGATATAGCCCGCACCATTATATAACCCGCACCCCCTGCGGGGTTTGTAAAATCTGGTATAACACGCGGGATATATGCGGGAAAATACGGTATTCCATTTACAGATATAATTTGTGTCCTGTTGACTAAGTAGGACTCGAACCACTGTAAGGCTATATTCTGAATGCCAAATACATGCTGGACACGGTGAAGTAATATATCATGGTCTATTGTGTCAAATGCTGCAGATAAATCCAGTAGGGTGAGGACTGTAATCTTTCCACTATCCAAAGCAGAGAGAATGTCACTAAATACTTTCAGAAGAGTAGTTTCCGTACTGTGGCAAGGCAGACTGTACATTGCTAAAAAGTTTTGAAAAATGATGGGACTTCCCCTGATGAGAAAGAGATATTCATAACATCAGTTAGTGAAGGCAATATTGGGTCTAAGCACTCAAGCAGCAGTGATGTCGGAATTGGATCAAGTTCACAAGACTTTGGTGCACTTTTCATCACGATTGTCCATACTAAATCAATAGAAACAGGTTCATATGTTCCTAACGGTTGTTGCTGAAATTCTGCATCATAACTGATGGTGACGAATCAGTTGAAATTGTGATGTCAAGCGAATCTCTAATGGTTTGTACTTTGTCATCGAAGAAATCTGCAAATTGATCTGGTAGGTCTAGTGTAGAGAAGGTTATTGGAAGTGGTGTACATTTGTTCCTTGACATTAGTTTGTTAGTTATCTTGAAGAGCTCTTTGCAGCTGGAACTCTCCGTGATCTTAGTACTGTAGTGGGATGATTTGGCTAAATGGACTATGTTTGTGACATTCTTCTTAGCGGCTTTGTAGATTTAAAAAAAAATTAAGAAAAGAAAAACAATGGCAGCCTGTTGACAGATGAAATAAAACTATTTTTTAAAATCACATTTTAAGACACTTCCATGACAGAGTATTGTTATATTTAAGGAAACTATGTACATTGTGTATTATTTAACAGCAGAGGGAAAATTATCAGAATACATTTTTTCAAGTATCAATAATAATAATAATGTCTAAACAAAACCTTTTCTGCAAAAGAAATGGAAAGGTAGGTAAAACCATGCAGGCGAATGTTCAAACAAAAAAATATGTCATCAAGTTTTCAGAAAAACTCGGAAGGAAATCCACAACTCATTTACATGTATTGGTAACCTAAGCAGTCTGCACAATATAAAATATTTACCATTTAAAATTTTCATAAATGTTTGTCTATCTTTCTTGTCTTAGTTTTATTAAATTTTAAGAATATACCTAAAAATCATGTAAGGTCCTCTGTTAATTACCAACTGCTGTAGGGGCAGTTGATTAATTTTGCAATACATGCATAAATAAAGTAAGAATACATGTATATGTACAGTAAGAATATATGTACAAATACATGTACTGGACACATTCAAGGACAGAAATAAAGTCATTATTTTATTTAAAAGAGCATTTAGTGAGCAAAAAAAGCAATACAATGGCAGCCTGTTGACATAGATTAGAGACTGAAACACAAAGCATTATCCAGGGCAAAGTTACCATTTATAGTGCATTAAGCATTATCTGATAATAAATAAAATGTAGTAATTTACCATATATCTTCCTGTAGACTCCCATGGCATGGCCTTTTAAATTTAGGATAGAGAAATCAATAAATTCCATCTAACCTAATTAGATTTTTAAGTCAATAAAATCCATCGAACTTAATTAGATTATATATAAAAACACGTTAAGCTTCAGTTTTTGATTTTACATTCACATAACTGTTATTTTTGTTTCCTCAGGGTCTGAAAATCTTTGCCTAAAGTTCATACCTCCATATGAAACAAATGGAGGAAAATTTCCTAATATAAGATGAATTTAATAATGAAATAAAGGTAAGTCTTGAAATATACTTTTGTCTGATGTGATAATTTGGATATAAGTGTGAATCCCACAATTGTGCATTGTAGAACAGAATATCTCCCATCTGCATCACTTATCCTGGTTTGTTCTAAGATATGTTCGTGAATCTATAGCAATTTTTAAAGAATGGAATTTTTCTTCACATCAAAATACAAGGACCTTTCTCCAAGCAGATATGAGTTTGAAATTTGAAACAGTGCTGTAACATAGTTGCATACTGCAAAAATTGACCATTAAAATATTACTTCTTAAATTACAACTACCATTTTTTGTATATAACAAGCACTTGCTACAAGAGAAACTAACAAGCTGGCTTTTTACTTTGCCTGAAGAAAAGAATTCTAAACCAGAGCATAATCAAAAACTAACTTAACATCGATATTAATCTAGAATGTGGACAAATGTTCGGACAAGCACACTGACACTAAAGTGATTGCTACAACATGTTGAAAGCTTGACAACATCATTTATCAAGCAGTAACAAAAGAAATGCATGCCATATTTTCATTCCCTCTCCTATGAATATTTTGTAAGGTAGCAATTCATTTCCCTTTTAAAATGGCATATAATATTTTGTAAGGTAGCAATTCATTTCCCTTTTAAAATGGCATATAATATTTTGTAAGGTAGCAATTCATTTCCCTTTTAAAATGGCATATAATATTTTGTAAGGTAGCAATTCATTTCCCTTTTAAAATGGCAAATAATTATTTGGTTTGTTGCTTTAGGGCACAGTAACACAACAGGTTATTTAGCATCAAGGCAATTGGAGGCAAAAAATGGAACTCTTTATGTTAAACAGTATACATGTTCATATGAACTAAAATCCTATGCATACCAGTGTATACAGTAACCTTTAAAAAAACACACAAAAAAACACACTTTTATGCTTAAAATCCAAATACTAAAATGTTCCTTTTCCCAAAAGTATATGTACCTGTGGAGATCCTGGCTGAAAATCGCCGTTTGCCTGTCCCCCAAAAGGATCATAGTCACCTGTAAGAGAAATTAAAGAATAATCATGGATCAGAACACCTGATAAGAAAGAATAAAGAATATTTTCTTATGTTTTTGTTTCTTAACCTTTTTGGCTTAGCTTCTATACAAATTTATAAGTCCAACTGCAAAATACACATAACCAAATTTGCTGTCACCTACTGTGTCTGTAGAACTGGATCTATACATTTTATTTTTATTTTTAAAATGAACAACATAGATCTTGATCATTATGTGATGGCAGATACAGGGCCTGAGGTCCAGGACCTTGAATTTTTCCTATATTAGAACTCTGTCAGACATCCTACTATTCCAAGAAATGGAAATTACAAGTATTATTTGGCAATCTCAAAGTTGTTTCCTCAATAAGTGTAAAATATCTATATAAAATAAAAATAAAAACTTCATTCCATTTATGGTAATGTTACTCAAAGTCTAATTATACTTTGTTATGCAAAACAATCAAACCTGGACATCAAGTATGAGAAAGACCTTTTCAACCTCAGAATTTTTGTATCCTTACACTATCATCTTTTCTCTGATGCATGATGGGATGTTTAAAAAGATCTATCTTATCTAACATATATTTGTGATCCATCAGTCTCAATAATAATGTGATCCATCAGTCCCAATAATAATGTGATCCATCAGTCCCAATAATGATGTGATCCATCAGTCCCAATAATAATGTGATCCATCAGTCCCAAAAATAATGTGATCCATCAGTCCCAAAAATAATGTGATCCATCAGTCCCAATAATGTGATCCATCAGTCCCAATAATAATGTGATCCACCAGTCCCAATAATAATGTGATCCATCAGTCCCAATAATAATGTGATCCATCAGTCCCAATAATAATGTGATCCACCAGTCCCAATAATAATGTGATCCATCAGTCCCAATAATAATGTGATCCACCAGTCCCAATAATAATGTGATCCACCAGTCCCAATAATAATGTGATCCATCAGTCCCAATAATAATGTGATCCACCAGTCCCAATAATAATGTGATCCACCAGTCCCAATAATAATGTGATCCATCAGTCCCAATAATAATGTGATTTGCTTAACGTCTGGTGCCATTTTTTAAGGACATACTGGTCCACTAACTAAATATATTATTAAAATATAATGAATCTTTACACTTTTTCAAACTGAAGAAATCCTTATGTTTTCTTGGCAATAAGCCAAACATAACTGCTTTAAATAGACAATAAAAAATACATGTTTCTTTACAAAGGACAAATGTACTCTTACAATATTATGTAGCAAAAGATATTCTCAAATTTATATGTGTGGGATTAAAAAGATGTTAATAAAAAATGAAAAACACAAGTTTGATTTGGAAGAAAAAAATTGTGACCATTTTTAAAACAGGCAACTATGTCAGTAACTCAGTGCTCAATATACTTTCCATCTCAATATACTTTCCATCTCAATATACTTTCCATCTCAATATACTTTCCATCTCAATATACTTTCCATCTCAATATACTTTCCATCTCAATATACTTTCCATCTCAATGAAACTCTTTAGACCATACCTACTGTGGTCACAAAAATCCAACCATGCTAATTTTATTTACATTACTTCAACTCTGCAGTAATTTGTATATGCGACTCCATTATAAAATATGTCGTGCTGAGCTACTCTCCACCAGAAAGCAAGGTAAGACTTTTTCTTAATCCCTTCCACCACCACTTCACTGTATTTAACAGGACATTGCGTTTTAAGATTGTAAGATGTATTAGGGTTGCAAGACAATGTTTCCCACACACACACACCACCATTCAAACTGGCAGAATGATGACTTAAAGTTCCAATTCAGCTGCCATAAACATCATATTAAATTTTTTTGAACTTTTTAATCCTCATGATCAAACCTCAATTGATCAGTATTGACCATAGTCCGAGTTTTCTCTGACCATTGCCACTCTATTTTTGATGTATGGACATTTATGTTGTAGTGAAGGGTCATTTTTATTCTTAATATCATGTGACTATTGGACCTCTCATGGACATGTAGGCTGTGAGATGTGGATTGTCATGTCTAATAAAACAAATGCCAAGTTCCAGATCAAATTTCATCAACACGATAGTTTCATCTCATCTGTCAAGCAATAGTGTGGGAAAATGGTATGGCATTCCTTAAAGGTAGGACAGATAGCCAAACTTTGTATAGGCATACAAAGTGGAATGCCTGAGCTAAAACATCAGTATCAAATTTGTTATGCTATGCAAAACACACCTTGAAACAACAGCATTTATTTTTTAAAAGGAGAGAAGTATCCTCCCTTGTTATTATATAAGTACATATATGATAGGTAAATTGTAAGCAATGATACGAGCCCCTATTACTGCTAAAACGTCAGACTCCTGAGTCAATGTCAAGGAGTCGCAAACTAATTGCAGACTGAAATTCCATCACTAAAATATTTTCTTTTATCTTTTCAGTTACCACTGGGTAAACTCTCAAAGATTCTTATTACTAAAATCTTGGTTACCAGAAACACCAAAATACAATGAAAAACCAAAATACACGTGTATTTACATGTTCTCTCTGTATATATTGGTTTCAACACAAATTATTATTTGCTTTTGTTTGAATAATAATATAAAGCAAAATAAAATATGATTTCTGTGATTTTGATAAAATAGAATTTACTTTTTTCTATTTATAGCACAATTCGTGCAATGATGTCACTCGGTCGTACTTGATTTGACAGACCGGATACATGGCGACATGTATTAATACATACAGAGTGAAAGAGAAAAGTATCGAAGTATCAAAAGTATTTGCCGACATATTATACACTTACTAGAACTTTTAATGATAAATCACTAACATTTAATTTAATTTTTGTTTAAAAGGTTACCATATATTTGGCATATAGATACTGTCTTCTTGGCAATATGTGAACGGGGAATAGTAATGCACGTGAGAATAATAATAAAAAGCAAACCAAGTTAAATTTATATGAATTATTTATACTTTACTTGATTTGACATAGATATAATAAATGTTAAGTTGAAATACATACACAAAATGAAGTGAAATGTAACAAAGTACCAAAAGTGTATATGCAGCAACCCATTTTTTTATATGGAAATAACAGCATACACCTGCTTTCTTCATATAGATCTGTTTAACAGCATTCCAATATCGTTTATTGTTTTAAAATATCTTTATTATAAAAAAAAGTTATGTAACTTTTAAGTTCCAAAATATTTGCAAATTTCTAGAATTTTTGTCTTATGTAAATGTATTCAGATTATGTGGCAGTCATGGAACCAAAGTAAAATTTGATTTCTATAAAAATGTTATAACTTTCTGATTGTTGAGATGTTATTATGAAATTTGGATTGCATTTTTCCTGCTGAATGCATTACTCTCATTAAATATGTTGTCTGACTTAAATATTTTCATTTACAACTGAAAATCATATAAAATTTTCACAACTTTTATGACAGTTAACTTAATACAAATATATCACATTAGCAAGAGTTCATATGTAAGTAAAACAATTAAAGACCAACAAAAATGCAATGTTTATTCATAATTTTGATTGTTGAAACAATGTTGCAAGACCTAATTTAAAACATACCGTGATGTTAAACAATGTCACTAATTCCTTGTATAGAAGATGAAAAATAAAATAAAGAATTGTCAATAAAATGTACTGTAAATAGTTTCCGATGTAACTGCTTCATCACAAAACACTGTTCAATTTTTTGGGGGGTCAAATATGGGCTGAATAAACCCAGAAACTTTCTTTTTGGCAACAAGTTTGTTTCTGTTCACATACTCTACTAACTTTTGTTTTAAGAGATTTCACATGCACACATTCAAAGTTGGAGCTGAAGTTTGAAATAACATGGAACAATGCATATAAGTTTTTGCCACGGTGTTCAAGGTATGAATTTATTTCAAGTACAAGTCCATTTGTTAGTTCCTGAATAGGATTCAACTTAGTTTCATCTTCTAAGTTCTCTGATATTTTATTTAGCTCTTTGCAGAATGGACCAGGGAATGCAGCCATCTTTCACTTAGAATGTTTCAATATTATATACATGTACCACCAAAATAAATTATGACTTTCAGACTTTGTATTTTTTTTCTATTTTGAAAACATTATTGATCCTATCAAACGTTATCAATGTATTTTTAATGTAAGATCCCATATGAAGCGTGTAATTAATTTGCTACGTTTGTTAAAGTAAAAAAAAAAAAATCATACCAAAACTGCATTTGTCCGATAGTGATGCGTTTTAATTCTCATAATGTTATCATTATGTTGTCGCATTACAAAATTTAAACAAATGCATAATGACTATCATGTTGAACATATTTTAAAACCGATTAAAGTTTGTCAGTTGAGATATTTACAGCATCGAACTTCAGCCTATTTATAGCATTAGCAGACAAAAATTTACAATTTGCATGTTCATTTTGCGACTGTACAGTATACTGTCTAAATTGTACAACAAGCATTAATATGATAAAACTATAAAAATATAACCTTACCATGTTCTTCTAGCACACCAATTTGTAAGTAATTATTAATAAGCTTAGTTTTGGAACATCAGTTGTCGAAAATGTGATCTCGTCATCAGCTGTTAGAAAATTCAAATATGGCAGATAATGTCAACACGGGAAGATTCAAATATTTTACAAATTATATGCTTATTGCAGGTGGTTTACAAATGTTTCCGATATATAAATTGGGTATACAAATAAAGCTTGGAATATGCCGATTTTGATGATATATGTTGCATTTATTTAAATTGTCAGACTTATGGTCAAATCTGTGTAAAGTATGAGGGATAATTTCTTTGTGTAGGAATATCATAGGAGCATGCTACAACCACTGAACAAATTGTTTAGATCTCCTCTGATTGGATTGAAAATTTCATGAATATTCATAAAGTTTTAATAACCCGCAATTTGCTACAAAGAAGAGTAGGGTCACTCGATCACAGCATGATTAACGCTTTTTACAATGACACGTGAAATCGGTAATTTTCTATGTTTATGGCGTAATAATTCCATTAATATAGCATCAAATATAAAAATAAAAACATGCCCATTATAGATAATTTAATTAGTTTTTACAATATACAAAATGTGTTGCAATCAAATGACATGTATTGATGCTGCAATGAAAGTTCTACACTTGGACAACAGTTTCATCAGATTTCCAGGTAAACTGGCATCTTGACCGTGTTAGCCTGGGGCTGCTAGTAGAGCTGTACCGATTAATCACCCGTACGCGTAATCGGACCGATTATTAGCACAATCGGTATAATCGGGTATCGGCAAAAATAATCGGTGCCGATGCAAATAATTTTTTTAAATAACCAATTTTTCCTGATAAAAGTTGTATATACAGTCGCGTTTTGACTGATCGTAACTTAATCCTTTGTAACACTAGAGCTCGGGATAAATGCAGTATGCAAACAAGTTGCTCATTAACTAACACTACTGTATAGTCGAATAACCATATATCGAGATAAACACATCGAACCATCAATTAATCTTTTGTAACAAAGAGATTGCTCTAATAAAGTATTTAAAAAGAATTTATCTTGCTGCCAGTTGTGCGAAATTTTCAACTCCAGCGTCCGGTAACATTTGTAAACTGCAGTAAACCAGACTAAAGTACATGTCGCTAACTGCCATTGTAGTGCCAAAGTCATGTGAATAGCCAGTAAGATTAACATCAAAGGGAGTAATGATGGATATATACACAGTCAATTTTGAGGTTTGTGTTTTTTCTTTATCTTTATGAAAACTCACAAAACACAGATAGTCCTTATGTCCCAGTGAGAAATTGTTTGAAAGGGCTTCAGTGTAGGTTTGAGTACGTCGTCTGTCTTTCAGTTAATCCGTAATGCCTGGAGGGTGAACGAACTCATTGTCTTTAATACTAGTAAGTGAGAATCATTTCCGGATTTTTTAAAATTATTTTTTATTTCTTTTGTTAGTGTTTCACCAAGCCACCATCTGGCAGAAGGGGCGGTCTCTCATAAGTCATAACAGGTTTTACTGTACCTTTGAAGCACCGACATATACTAAACAAATAAAACAATTCTATATCAATGTTTTACAATTATCTGATGTTGCCGCAGCAATAACGAGTATTTGTTGTTGTCAAAGCAAGCCGACGACCTTTGCTCATAGAAAGTCGGCAATAAACTCAAAAGCATTGCCTCAATTTACATAGTGATTAGAACATATTTATTGTGCCGCGAAACTTTCCTGTTTGCAAAAAAAAAAAAAAATTGCCCACCCCCACGGTCTGTGGACAACAGAGTAGTAATTTATTTGGACACATTGTTTCAAAAGCCCGAATAGATTGGATTGTTAATATCGGCTCTGCATAATGTCGAAATTTAGCCTTTATTATTACCACGCTGCGTGAAGATGTAAATTATACCGGTTGTGTCCCTTGTACACTCAAAATATTACCTCATTTTGTAGGATCACTTATATCATTGAAAATGAGTAACTCGTGAGAGGTGATTCGTAGTAAATGAAACAGCTATTACAGATTAGCTGAAATTTTATCTGAAAGAATACACTTTGGTTGAAACAACGAATAAAGCAAAATCTGCAACTAATCTATTTGGGAATAAAAAAGGATTTAAGTGACGCTATGCACACTTTGCACTGCGTAAGTACTGTACATTATAGTATATGGTCTCCCTGGTAAACTCGACCGACCCGCAAATTATGAAGGCTGTATTTTACCTTTATGTAATTTCGTGTTGTGGAAATCAGAAAATATGCACATGCAAAATAATAACAAAATCAATAATAAATAGTACTTTATAAAAGTTTAATAATTTTCGGGTCAACGAAAGTTACTTTTTTAACATGCCTATGTCTTAGAACACGGATATTTTTGTCCCAAGATGTACTGCCGTTACAATAGACAACAAAAACACCTAAAACCTGTAAAGTTTTGACATTGGCCCACGGATAAGCCCCCCCCCCCCATTCCAGGCCTTTATTGTTTTCTAAATTTGTTGGCTTATACCCGAGTACATAATATGATAATCAAATAATCGGTCTCATAATCAGTATCGGCAATTTTGATAATCGGCTATACGCGGTATCGGCATAATCGGCAAAAAGTGACATCGGTACAGCTCTAGTTGCTAGTATATGATAGTATATATGCAAGAGTGAGATTATTACTGTGATTGTAACAAGACACAACATATGATGATAGACAAAGATAACTCAGGTAACATTAATTAAGCGACTTGAAACAATATTAATTAAGCGGACTTGCAGTTTTTTTCCGGAGATAACCTTCAATCTATTTTCCTTAATATCATTATTCAAACAAACACAGATAATAATTTGTGTGTGGAAACCGATATATACAGAAAGAACAGGTAAATACATGTGTATTTCGGGGTTACAGTGTATTTCGGCATTTCTAGTAACCCCTAAAATCTTCACTCATTTTTAGTCCTACATGTAAGACATAGCACATGTTGATTTTGTTTGAGTGCTATGTCTTACTATCTGAATAACGGCCTTGTATAGTCTGTTCCGATGTTGTCGACATCGGAGCGAGTAGTCAAAGTTTCAGGAATATTGGACATACTTGCCAACCTATACTGACACTCTTCCAACAATTTATGTTTAATTAATATACTTACTGTGCTGTTTTTATCCTGGTGGAATCAATATCTGACACTTGCAAATGGACGCATTTTCTTGTTCATTTGACACACATTTGAATTTGTTGAAATGCGACAGTTGAGGTATGCCAAAGTATGTTAAAATCAGAAAATGTTTCTTGAACGAAACAAAATATTGATTGCTGTTCAAATAGTTGATACTTTCATTTCGTTAAAATAAAATGGCCTTCTTGAAACCTACTTCGGCATTCTTCAGCCACCATCACATTGCAACCAACTGAAATGTGTGTCAAAGGAACAAAAATGAGTTCATTTGCTAGTGTCAAATATTGAGTCGATTACGATCAAGACAACAAAGTATATCAATAACTCTTAAATATGTGGATGAATGTTGATATTTATCGCCAAGTATGTGATAATCATGAAAATTTCATCTCTTATTCTCCTGTCAGTAGAGTTCAAAACACACAGCACAGCGCTGTTCATTAGGCAGTAAGACCCTGATGCCCCAAACATAAATATCAGCGTCAGGTCTTACAGGTAGGACTAACCTCATTTTCAACAAATCTTGTACGACCAAACTCATAAATACTCTATTTTATTTTCAACCATTTCTAGGATGGTTCCCATTTGTCAATTCCATACCATCCGTATAATAAATACCTTGAATTCTACAAAAGTTGATTAGTTCTCCCACTGGATGGGTGGGTGGAACATATACGACGCCGTCAAAATGGTATCAATCACATTTGGTCTGGTGAAAAATGAGACAAATGTAACACTCCATATTAGACTCGTGTGATAAAAAAAATAAAGTCTACAGTAAAATAAAACAAAATCTCAGCATAACTTTCATCTTAGTGAAAAGTGGGCGGGTAAGTTGGTGACAAATTTGCACTAATAATAACTTGACTGAACACCGGCAAGGATGTCGGCATGAATATTCCATACCCTGCCCATCCTGTGCTGTTGTATCACCCCCAAAGGTGTAATCTTCAAGCCCAGCTAGCTCTGTTTGCTCCCGAGCGAGGAAGGCCGCCGCTGGATCTTCCTCTTGGAACTGTGAGTCTTGGGATATGGGAGCGAAATCATCTCCGAAGTCAGCCATGATAATGATGATTACGTCACAGGAAGTTTCATAGGCGAAATCCACCTACTTCCGGCTAAATATCGCTAGGGACTATATCAAACAATTTTATTATTCTTAAGGTCGTTTGGAAAAATCAGTCTCCACATTATTTTACGAACAAATCTTTGAAATCTCAAAACTCTCATAATATAAGTTTCTCAGCAATGATAATATTTAATATTTACATCACATCATAAATATATTGCCAGAATTTATAAATTCTATGTTTTCAAAGATGGCATTGAGATTGCAGAAAATTCAAAGTTTACAACATTGTCATTGTACATTTTGCATTTTAATAGTACGCCCATTTTTCTTCATATTAAATTTGAGCTTCATTATATATTAATTCTATAGTTGGATAATACTAGTCTTCCACATCGTTGTTTATGATTTACCTGTAAACCAAATTATGTACTCTATAATATATAAACATTGACATGCTTTGGAAAATATTAACGTTACAAATTTGATACAATCTTTAATGAAACAAGAAATAAATACCTTCTTGTATTACCTCTGAGTTGCAAATTAGTCGCTCTGAGAATAATAAATATGCAACAATAACCGTTCTCCACTAACAATTTACGTGTTTGTTTTATACGTGTCATCCATTCTCAGTGACTTATTCTTGGTCAAATCCCATCGTCATATTCAGATTGAAACTTAACAGTGTCAAATCTGAAACTCATTGTTGATAAACATTGAATATTCAGATATTCATATCTCTGATTAAACACTTTATGAAATATGTTTTCACCATTCGGCGCCTGACAACGCCAAACATTGTACTCCACACGTAAATAAAAACTGTATCACATTGCTAGCCAGACTACACCAAATATTGTTGAATCCACACATAAATAAAAACTGTATAAAAGTGCTAGCCTGACTACACTAAATATTGTCTAATCCACAGGGGGTCTGTTATTGGACCTGTTCTCTTCATTGTGATAGCTAATGCATTAACTCTACCCCTTTGTTTTCTTAAATATTAATAAATTAGCATATATAGTGTCAACATATTTTAAAATACATGATAATCAACTAATTCATTTTATTCCAATCCCTAATCGTTTATGCAAATACTTAGAATCTATTTGAGAACGTGACTTAGTACAACGAAAGGTCAATACCTTAAAAGTTCATTTTGCATCACCTTTCTTTGGGAGTGATTTATTTTATTAGCTGTTGGACAGTTTTCTAGATAATATCAGGTGTCCAATAGTTTCTTAAACAATACCATTACTATAGGTGCTATTAAAATGGTACTTAACTTGAAAATTTCACTGTTTGAAACAATCTTATACACGGACAGACAGACGGACACACACTCGCACACAGAAACACACATCAGCCTTACCATACTCTGGAGTACTAAATGCTAAGCCGACGTCCTCATCAGCTATAAATTCTGTTTAAAATCTCATCAACTATTATAACATTCTATTTATTATTTAATTAATTTTTAAGTGATCAACAAAGCAGGAGTATGCATAAAAAATCGTAGAAAATGCTTATTATAAGCTTCAGATGCGATACACTGTCATATATGATAAACTTGTTTAGCACCTGTATAAGACCGGAAGTTAATATGCTACTTCAGTTTGTACAAGCGTAAATACATTTTCATAAAAGTATACCGAAAAGTATTCGCCTAAAATAAGTATAAAACCTATAAATGGAATACATTCCAGCCGAGTTGATCTATGTTGTGGTGTTCGACGAGGGTCTGTTCTTGGACCTGTTCTCTTCATTCTATACACTCAGCCGCTCTCAAGTGTTATATATCATCACCCAGTGTCTCACCAATTGTATGCTGATGACACCCATACATACAAGTCTAGCCAACCAACTGAAGTTGATGCTACAATCCATGGAGTAGATAGGTGCATTTCTGATGTGATATCATGGATGACATGTAACGAGCTGCAGAGGAATGATCATAAAACTGAGGCGAATCTGATCACAACAGAAATACTTTCACATTCACATCCTTTACTTCAGACAATAAATATCAGCAACACCAACATTAAATTCACAGTCAGTACGGAAACCTAGGTGTTACTCTAGACAGTACTCTCACATTGCACCAACATGTCATGAACATATGCAAGGCTGCATATCTTGAACTGAGACGCATCAGTTCCATTCGCACATATCTTTCAGTTGATGCCAATTAAACAATTGTGTGTTCATTAGTACTTTCAAGACTGGACTAGTGTAAGTCACTTCTGTCTGGTTCGTCTCAATATCTACTCCAGAAACTTCAAAAAGTTCAAAACACAGCTGCTCGGATCATCTTTAGAGTACCTCGATCAGAGCACACCTCAACACTGCTTAGACTAGGTAGTTGGTCTCTAAGCCTTTTTTTTGGTTAAATTTTGACTTGACGGCTCTGGAGACCAACCGTATTCTGCATTAACATTATATGGTACGTTAATGAACCATAACTACCAACGATCGTACTGCACGCTATTAATTAATAAATTTATTTAGACTAACCTTTGTACCCAGACGGTAAGTATAATCCCTCTTCTAATGATCTACTGCGTTAAATCCTTTAGAACACTCAATTAATAGCGTGCATCCGATCGTACGCAGTTATGGTGCGCGGAAAAGTACCATATAGTGTCAATGCAGAATACGGCTTGTCTCAAAATTGTATATATTTTTTCCCACTATGAAAACAAACGCATATGGACAACGTTCTTTTGCCAGGGCTCGGCAATGTGGAACGAATTGTCCATTGAAATTAGACACAAAGACAAAGTGGTCCCTTTTAAAATTGCTCTTAAAACTCACCATTTTCGACTGCAGGTAAAAACTTAGAGACCTAATAATGTTTTGTACCTGATATGTTTTTAGCATGTTTTTTTTTTTAAATTTCCAATTTCATGTTTTGTTTTGTTTTTGTTTTTGTTTTTCTGTAGTGTAGTCATATCATTATAGATGGTGTAAAGCGTTTAGAGCTTCTAAAGATTAGGCGCTATACAAAGTCCTCATTAGTAGTAGTAGTAGTAGTAGTAGTAGTAGTATATACCTTTACTTTTTGACACTATCCCAAATGTCACACCTGGAGTTATTTCCCTTACAAATACACGGTTTGACATTTAGCCGGTATACTTCTTCGATTTTGATGCAGCTTTAAATCGCAAGTGTTACTGTAATTTATAATAGTAAAAATTAAATGGAGAAAATGATGGAGTTCCTATGACACGTAGATCGGATCATTTATTATGAAAATTGGACATATCATTTTGTTAGAGATTACATGAGTTAACACTTCCGCTTTGTGAATGATAACAATACATCGATGTACATAAATTAGTTCATATATTTGCTGTATTGATGTATTCAGCATCACGAAGGTTTAATTGGGTTGTCACTGTAATTTATTCAGAAGGGGAGAGTTCTTTGTTTGTGGATTTTAAGACCCCGCCTAGTGTTCTATGAATTTTGTACAGTACAGTGCAAGTTGGATTAAAGAGCAATTTTGAGGTATGTAGGACGACTGTTTGCGGTAGTAGCTAATCACTTGTCAGAAAATGCCTGCAGGATTGTAAATCATGCCTAGTTGAATATTTTGATGTTCTATAGACAAATACGTAAACTTCTTTTGTATTTCGAAAATCATTATATTTTTTTATATAAAAGAAACACATTAGTGATGTATATGAACGAACGTGATTGAAATAACATCCACTAATCGGAGTGTACTTTGTGGTAATGTAGGTTTAATTTACTGAAATAACGTTTAACCAGCGTCTATTCAGTGTTGATTGTTGAATGCTTTGGACCTTAAATATCATCAAAAACAACAAACAAGTACAATTTTTACTATAAAAAATGATTGATTACAGTGTTTGCTGGATCAAGAAGAGAAGAAGTGCTACATGTAAGACCCGACGCTGATATTTATATTTGGGCCGTCAGGGTCTTACTGCCTAATGCACAGCGCTGTGTAGTGTGTTTTGAACTCTAATGACAGGAGAATAAGAGGTGAAATTTTCATGATTATCACATACTTGGCAATAAATATCAACATTCATCCACATATTTAAGAGTTATTGATATACTTACTTTGTTGTCTTGATCGTAATCGACTCAAAATCTGACACTAGCAAATGAACTCATTTTTATGTTCCTGTGACACGCATTTCAATTGGTTACAATGCGATGGTGTCTGAGGAAGGCCGAAGTAGATTTCAACAAGGCCGTTTTATTTTAACGAAATGAAAGTATGAAAGTATCAAGTATTTGAACAGCAATCAACGTTTCGTTTTGTTCAAGAAATATTTTTCATTTGGAACCTACTTGAACATACTTTGGCATACCTCGACTACTGTCGCATTTCAACAAATTCAAATGTATGTCAACTGAACAAGAAAATGCGTCTGTTTGTAAGTGTCTGATATTGATTCCACCAGGATAAAAACAGCACAGTAAGTATATTAATTAAACATAAATTGTTGGAAGAGTTTCAATATAGGTTGCCAAGTATGTGCGATATTCCTGAAAATTTGACTACTCGTTCCGATGTCGACGACATTGGAACAGACTACACAAGGCCATTATTCGGATCATAAGACATAGCACTTAAACAAAATCAACATGTGATATGTCTTACATGTAGGACTAGAAGAGAAGATGCTAATTCTAACAAAACAAATCAGTTGGTGGCCCCGAGTGGCAGAGTTGCCTAAAGCACTCACCATTACGGATTACCGCCATCTCACCTCTGTCTGCATCAGTTCAAGTTTCTGGCTCAGCCAATATCTGTATGTGAGAAAGCTTGCCGGTAGCTTCTCTTTTTTGTTTTTCCCATGTTCTTCCTCCATTATTTATACTGGCTGCCATGTATAGCCTATCTTGTGCCGAAAAATGCTGTTAAACCCTGAAAGAACAACAACAAATCAGTGTGGGTAGTATGAATTTGTGTTTAGTATGAATTTGTGCAATTTTCATTTTGATTTCAAAGAGTGTGATGTTCAATTGAGTTTGTAATGGAGCACACCATTAGATTGACCTCGTCCAAAATTTCCACTTATTTTATCACTGATTTTGCCTTGTCTATATTCCTATGTGGAAGCAAATAATGATCTTTCAAAGTTAAAAACGTTTTTTAGTTAGCATGAATTATGTTAGAATAGTTTCATCTTTTTAGTGTTATCTTCATTTTAACATAATTATTTCATTGATGTCATTACTATTGAAAGGGATGCAATAATAATAATAATACTGAGGACTTTGTATAGCGCCTAATATTTAGAAGCTCAAAGCACTTTACACCATCTATAATGATATGACTACACTACAGAAAAACAAATGACAAAAACAATGAAATTGGAAAACATAAAAACATGCTGAAATCATATCTGCTTGATAAAAACAAACCACAAAGGGATATAGTTTTTGCTGTTTACGGGCAGACTGCTCAACGAATATCTATGGACACATCACCTTGACCTGAGTGGTGCACAACCCTTATATGTGCCAAATATATGATGTAACAAGTATGGTGAGTATATTCAGGTTGATTTATGGTTATGGATAGACTTGAGTACAATTGGATTTTATTACATTTTGAATCATACATCACATGATTTTTGAAAAAGGCAAAAGTTACTGAGAATCACCTTAAATGTGAGTGATACAACTTTTTTCATATGCAGACTTCTTTTCGTCACCCACTTTATGCCATGGTAAAGTATTAATAATTTGTTTAATTGTTTTGATTCTAGCTGTATTGATAGTAATGATATATAAAATGATACATTATTAAAAATTGACAAATAATGAATATTTATTTGCAAAATAATTTGCATGCAGATTTTTATGAAGTTGAAAGCTCCGATCAAATCTAATGCCTCAAAATTTGAGTCAAAATGCTTTAATAATAAATGCAGAAGTACTCTTGTATTTATCTATCTTTTCTAACCAAGCACATATTCACTGATATTATGGAATACTTATTAAAACTTCATGCAGTCTGTGAAAAGAAAAAAAGCTAAAGATGTATTGTAAAGTTAGATGTGGCAGGATGAATTGAAATAACAGAATCAGCAGTTACTATTATCATGTTTATATAAACAGCAACAGAGAAAATTCTGAGAAATGTATCAGTATAAGGGAAAATTTAAATGATAAAGATAGTGGGAGTCAGGAAATCACTGGCATGATTTGGAAGATGCCTAATGTGTTGGCTCAGCATTTAGTAACTGAGTTTTGCTATAGGGCCTGCTCTTCATTCCCACTTACCAAAAGACATACAAATACCCGATCTTACATACAAAATATGATTGGGTAACCATTACCATTTGAAGGACTGGCCAAACTGGTAAGAAAATGCTGGCCCAGAATGTTTACCATCAAATATTTGTCCTGATCATCTGAAGGAAGCTCAAATTCTTCTGATTTTCAGAAGAAAAAAAACTCAGTCCTCCAGATAAAACTAACATTAGACCTGTCAGCATTAAGAAATTGTTTGAGACCCAGTTAGCATCATTTTTAACAAACATTTGGGTGCTTTTCTTAAAAAGTAATGGATTCCAGACCATGCTTTTAAGTTTTCCTAAAGAATAATTAAAAAAAGGCGTTCGGTTAAAATAAATATATAGCTGCACTTGTGATGGATTTAATCAAGGCTTTTGTCTCTCTCCCACATGGCATTCTCATTTGCATGCTAAGGACATATGGAACATGGCATTCTCATTTGCAAGCTATGGACATATGGAACATGGCATTCTCATTTGCAAGCAAAGGACATATGGAACATGGCATTCTCATTTGCAAGCTAAGGACATATGGAACATGACATTCTCATTTGCAAGCTAAGGACATATGGAACATGACATTCTCATTTGCAAGCTAAGGACATATGGAACATGGCATTCTCATTTGCAAGCTAAGGACATATGGAACATGGCATTCTCATTTGCAAGCTAAGGACATATGGAACATGGCATTCTCATTTGCAAGCTAAGGACATATGGAACATGATATTCTCACTGGCATGCTAAGGACATATAGAACATGGCATTCTCATTTGCAAGCTAAGGACATATGGAACATGATATTCTCACTGGCAAGCTAAGGACATATGGAACATGATATCTCACTGCATATGGAACATGGCATTCTCATTTGCAAGCTAAGGACATATGGAACATGGTATTCTCATTTGCAAGCTAAGGACATATGGAACATGGCATTCTCATTTGCAAGCTAAGGACATATAGAACATGGTATTCTCATTTGCAAGCTAAGGACATATGGAACATGATATTCTCACTGGCAAGCTAAGGACATATGGAATATGATATTCTCACTGCATATGGAACATGGCATTCTCATTTGCAAGCTAAGGACATATAGAACATGGCATTCTCATTTGCAAGCTAAGGACATATGGAACATGGTATTCTCATTTGCAAGATAAGGACATATGGAACATGGCATTCTGATTTGCAAGCTAAGGACATATGGAACATGGCATTCTCATTTGCAAGCTAAGGACATATGGAACATGGCATTCTCATTTGCAAGCTAAGGACATATAGAACATGGCATTCTCATTTGCAAGCTAAGGACATATAGAACATGGCATACTTATTTGCAAGCTAAGGACATATAGAACATGGCATTCTCATTTGCAAGCTATGGACATATGGAACATGGCATTCTCATTTGCAAGCTAAGGACATATATAACATGGTATTCTCATTTGCAAGCTAAGGACATATAGAACATTGCATTCTCATTTGCAAGCTAAGGACATATAGAACATGGTTCACTAGGACTCGTACTGAGCTCTCTGTCAGATCGAAAGCAGAAAATTAAGATTCAAGGTGTCTTGAGTAACTGGACTGAAATTAGTTACTTTGAATGTTTTTATCAATGATTTTTTTGTATTATGTTAAATATGGCTCTTCATATGACTTATGTTGATGATAACACTTTATTCATTTTCTCATCTTACTTTGATACACTGATTAACACACTTGAAACAGAGTTCAACATTCTGATTGAGTTGTTTGCTGTAAACAATATGCAAGCCAGCCCTAAAATGTTTCAATCACTACCGTATTTTCGCGTATATAAGACGCGTCTTATACAAAGTTTTACACACCCCGCACCCAGGATGCGTCTTATATATGGGTGCGTCTTATGTAAAATATTTTTACACAAGTCGTCAAAACCCGCGTCTTATATACAGGTTCGTCTTATATGCGCGAAAATACGGTAAGTATTTTTTTTTAACACGAACGAACGGTACAGTGTGTGATATTGAAGGACGATTATTGCGGTCTGTATTCACGTTTCACGATTTTCATTCCTAGTTGTAAAAACAGTTGGGTAAGTGTTCAGTAATTACCACGTGTACCAATCCAATGCAGGGGCCATTATTTTTTTGTACCGTACTAATCCCGCTCGCTGAAGACTTGGCCAAGCAGATCAATGAAGCCGCCTTTACATCTGGCGTTTATGTTCTAGAATCTAGATACCAGGTACCAACCCATCCGCTATTGGCCCGGCGGCAGATAAGAATAAACGATAATCGTTGCGGTCCTGCCTCATTGTCTTTGATCTAAACTAAAAATGGTAATGAAGCCTTGTTTACATCCGATGGGTAATGCAACATTGGACAAATTTTCATTTATAATAAAGGAAAGGAAACCACTGGATATAAATTGCTCAGTGCGGTAGATGGCTAGGCCGCGTGCGTCTTATGTAATTTTTGTTTACACAAATCGTCAAAACCCGCGTCTTATATATGGGTGCGTCTTATGTAAAATATTTTTACACAAATCGTCAAAACCCGCGTCTTATATTTGGGTGCATCTTATATGCGCGAAAATACGGTAGCTGTGGGTAAAAAGACATTCATTTTGAAGCTTGTACTAAACATAAGCAATGATGTCATAGGCTGTGTAAAAATTGATAAATTGCCAGGAACTTCAGTTTGATTAACAAGTTTAAAAACAATATTTGTAGGAAAGCTCCAAGACAACTATCTAGAAACATACTGCTCAAAAGGTAAACTTTCTCAATAGTCTGACAACCCAACATACATGTATCCAATTTGAACATCTGTCCCTAAGCCTGGCATTTCTGCAGTGACATTAATACAAATAATTTGAAACAACAAAAGACTGCCATGCAATTATATTTGTTTTTTGTTTGTTTGTTTGATTAGGTTTTTTAATGTACAGTGGAACCCCGCTATAACGCGATGATCGGGGTCCATAAAATCGGATCGCGTTAAAAGCGGATTCGCGTTAATGCGGGGTTTTACAATATTTAACTTTTTTCCGAGAACATATACGTGTATACATGTACATTGATCAAAAGTCGGCTTATCATTAGATGAATATTAACTGGAATGCGTTAATTAAGATATATTCAAAATAATCGATGGCTAATATATTTATAGGTTATTACTGTGCATTAAAAACATTTACTAATTTTTATTTGTTTGAACAATAATACAGATTGACCGATAATACCAGACTATCGCTGTATCATGAAAAGTGTATCAACACCGTATACTACCGTGCCGTCGTGGAATGCAGTTCATCCATAATGGATGTAATTTCATTGAAAATCGTACAGATTTAAAATATTCAATAATTTTGTAATAGTCTGAATTCGTCGTGTAAAATATAGGATGAACAAAATATTGAAACCATTTACTTGCCGTCTGATATCGTACGGTCATTGCATGCAGCTATTCCTGGGTCTACATACGGTGTCTGTACAAATTTCATACCGAAACATTTTATCATATGCGACAACTGCAAGAATAATTAACAATCAACGCATGATTTCAGCGTGCAAATAACTTTTATTTCAGATTTTGTGAACATCAAAAGAAACATGTGAAAACGACTTGCGTTTTTGAACTTGCTTTTCCATAACAGTAAAATATTTTTTTATATAAGCAAACAACGTACACAGATAAAGCTCGATAACTAAGTAATGAAGGCCTGCAATGGTTACGAATCACTTTTTATATAAAACAAAATTAAGCTGAACAGATGTACAATTTCATACCCTTTTAATTTACAGATAATAAAGTGGATATTATTTACTTTCAACTGTTTGTTGTTTGATCACACCGCCAAGCACAGCATACATGTTGGCGGCTTTCGTCCTTTGATGTTTATTAAATTGTGCGACTCTTGTATCAACCACAGCTTTGTCTGCTGCTTGGCTGTGATTGCAGTTAAATAAGAAGCCCATGTCGGCTATTGTTTGAGCAACGACTGTATACAGAATTCATGGAAGACAATCACAAAGACGATTTACTGGCTTTACTCATGGATCCGTAATAAGTAACACTTCCAATAATGTTTACTTCAGCTTAACAATTCAAAAACCTAATGAAACCAGTTTTCTCTTCTAGAGTAGAATATGGAGCTTCACCACAACCTGTTCAAATTGATAAATTTCAGAAGCCAAGCGTTGTACACACTATTTCTCGTACGTTATATATATCGTATTATTTTAGAATTCATACACGATCACTTCTCCAAAATCACTTAAAGAACCTGGATAAATTGTTAAGTTCCGATCGTTTATTATTAAAAGTCATACGCGAATTCTTCCACCAAATTATAATAAACGTTTTACACACTATTTCTCGTACGTTAAACAAATATTTTCACGGTCCGATAAAAATACACGTAAATGAATTTCAGATTTCAGGAACCATGCCACGATCATATTATTTTAAAAGTCACAACTAATCTCATGCCCAAAATGAAGTTAATTTCTTGTTTTGTTTTTTTTTACTTTTCTCCAAATTTTTTTTCTCCATGTGTGAATGAATATACGAAATTTCGGGAGCCATGCTACGACCGCGTTATATCCTAATTCGCATTATGGCGGGGCGCGTTATAGCGGGGTTCCACTGTAGTTGTAACAATTTTTAAGTCATATTGCTACAATATCTGCAGTGAGGCAGTTTATAGTGATGTCTAGCACTGGGGCATCATTTTGCATGTAGCATTATGTCCCACCCAGTCACATTATCCTAACACCAGGCCGACCACGTAACACAAACATCTTAATGCTGAGCGTTGAGGCAGCTGTTAGTACCATTTCTTTTAGCTTTTGGTATAACTCTGTCAAGGATCGAACCCACGACCTCCTGCATCCACTGCAGAGGCTCTAACCACTAAGTCACCGAAGCGGTTCACTTATATTTATGTATCATGTGTATGATTTTTACACATGCAGTTATCATAATGTCTTCAATGAAGTCTTACATACTGGTATACGTCAGGAAAAAATTCCAACCCTGAAGGTGTACAGATTTTGAGCTATGGCTTTCGAGACTTTAAAGTTCTGAATAAGTATGCAAATTTTTGGTTTTGGTTGATTTTATGTGTTTAAAACACAATAAAATTAGATATTGAGATATTTTAGATGTCCCAAGAATTAAAACTTCAACATTTACCAACAAATGTTTTAGGCAACTTCCATTCTCTAGAATGAGCTACCAGTAATCATTTTAGAAAACATTCATATTTTAATTCATTTAGATCAGTAATTTTATAATGGAAAATCTGCAAAAAAATTAATAACCACCTACCCCCCATGAAGAGGACATCTAATATCTCTGTTCTGTCCATGTATCAATTGACCTAGTATTAGCTCTTTTTAAGTAAACATCATCTATCTCATCATGGATTTAGTCCTAAATTGATTCATTTACATTTAATTTAAATTTTGATTTTGACCAGTAATTTTTATTAATATGATTTATTTTCCTTTTACTTTTTATTCTTCGTATTATTTCTATACTGGTATTTAATTTGTCTAAGTACTAAATTCACTTTTAATTACTGCGTTTTAAATGCTTTGCTTGCTTATATTTCAAGTTATGCACTGTGTGTTTTGACCAGTTGTTGTGTATTATGCTTTCTTTGTATGTCTTGCAAATCATGTTTAATTTAATATCTTTATTGATTTTTGTGTAAAGTGCTCATTAGAGCTTATTGTTGTTTTAAATCATACTGACTTGAAATAAATCTTATCATCATAATTTCCCCCACATTTGTCACCATGTGAAGGTTTATACACTAAGGTCACCGCCCAGGGCGGAGGAGTCCCAAGAAGGACTCAATGGCCATGAGTCCAGGACCAAGGCGAGCCACTAGTAACGTTGAGTTCAGCTGTGGTCAACAGCCTGGAGAGAGATGGGCTTTGCCAGGTTCATTGCCCAAGACACACCACATGCAATGACACTTTGCCTCAACCCATACCGGATCGGTCGTCGCCCGGAACAAGGACCGTGCCTTTTATCTTGCACCAGGATAGAGCTGTTAAGTGTGCTACTTGTGCACGATCACCACCAAAACTCCGTGCCAGAAACAACATCAGCATTGGTACATGGAACATCAGAACATTAAGAACGCCTGGAAAGGTAGAGGAACTGACACATGAAATGAACAGATACCATTGGACCATCCTGAGACTGTGCAAAGTACGATGGAAGAACCTTGGGGAAACATCAACACAGGATGGCTATAAACTATACTACACTGGCAGAGATGATAAACATGAACATAGTGTCGGATTTCTCATCCACAAAGACACCGTGAACACTGTCATGAGTTGTCGGCCAGTCTCCAGCAGGCTTATCATCATACGTTTGAGGGCATCACCACTCAATATCACCATTGTGCAAGCTTACGCTCCAACTACAGACCATGATGATGAAGAATTAGAGGATTTCTATGACCAACTGCAAGAAGTCCTGGACCAGACCCCAAAGAAAGATATTCTTGTGGTGCAAGGAGACTGGAATGCCAAAATAGGAGATGATGCTGTTGATAACTGGAAAGGCACATGTGGATGCTACTGCAATGCAGAGACCAATGACAGGCTTAAGGCTCCTGGAATTTGCCAGCTTTGAACACGTTTGGTCAACACAAAGCATCCGGAAGGTGGACCTGGCATAGCCCGAATGGAGAACACCATAACCAGATTGATTAAATCATGGTGAAGAGACATTTCCACACCAGTGTAAACATTGCCAAGACAAGAAGTTTCCTAAGAGCAGACATTGGAAGTGACCATGACTTAGTGATGATGACCCTCTGACTACGTCTAAAGAAAGTCGACAAACAGGGCCCCACAAGAATCAAGTTCAACCATGACAAGCTAAAAGACCCAGAGGTATCAGAAGCCTTCCAGGCAAAGATAGGAGGAAAATTTGCACCATTGTTACTTCTTAGTGCAGAGAACACAGTTACTGACACATTGATCGACACATTTAACATAACAGTGACCCAAACAGCTAGTGAGATCCTTGGCATACATCAACAACCAAAGAAACCATGGGTTACAACTGACATACTTGATCTGTGTGACAAGCATCGAGAGCTAAAGTAGAAGAAGTCAGAAGTAGAAGGAGCAAAACAATACAATGAAATCAACCAGGTTATCAAGAAAATCATGAAAAAGGCAAGAGAGACATGGATTGAAGACCAGTTTAAAGATATAGAAAACAATCTAAAGAAAAATAATAGCAAAAAGCATACCAACTGGTGAAAGACCTGACCAGTGTAAAACAAGGATGCTCCTCCATCATTCAAGATATGGGAGGGAAATGTCTTACAGAAGAACAAGACATTCTTAAGAGATTGACAGAATACTGCTCAGACCTGAACAACCACAGACCTACAGGGGACCCAGACATACTCAACACCCCACCAGTGACCAACACTGACAACTACCCCATCCTCCGAGAAGAAGTAGAGGCTGCAGTGAAATCATTGAAAAAAGGGAAGGCAGCAGGAGTAGACAACATCCCTGCAGAACTAGTCCAAGAAGGGGGTGAAGCCATGATAAGCGCCCTACTAACAATCTGCAACAAGATCTGGCCTACAGGGGAATGGCCAACACCATGGACTCAGTCACTTATAGTAACTCTCCTGAAAAAAGGCTGTTTGCAGCAATGTCAGAACTATCGTACGATCAGTCTTATATGCCACCCAAGCAAAGTCATGCTAAAAATCATATTAAACAGACTGAAGTCGCGGGCAGAGGAAATCATAGCTGAAGAACAGGCAGGCTTCAGACCAGGGCAAAGCACAACTGAACAGATTTTCAACCTGAGTATACTATGTGAGAAATAACTCATGCACCAACAAGACCTTTATCATGTCTTTATAGATTTTAAGAAGACGTTTGACAGGGTATGGCATAAAGCTCTTTGGTCCTCCATGAAGCTGTAAAAACATCAATGCCAGCCTGATCAAAGTCATAGAAAGCCTTTACAGCAAGGCCACCAGCGCAGTCTGCTTCAACGGTCAAATAGGAGATTGGTTTAGGACAACTGTGGGAGTCAGACAGGGCTGTTTGCTTTCACCAACTCTCTTCAGCATCTTCCTTGAAAGAATCATGACAGATGCACTGGAAGACCATGTAGGAACTGTCAGTATTGGAGGCAGAATAATAACAAATCTGCGCTTTGCTAATGACATCGATGGCCTTGCAGGAAATGAGGAGGAGCTAGCTCAGTTGGTGGAAAAACTGGACAGGACAGCTACTGCTTTTGGTATGGAAATCAGTGCAGAGAAGACCCAATTGATGACCAACAACACCAGTGGCATCAGCAATGACATCATGATTAGTGGCCAAAAACTGGAAACAGTTAGTAAATTCAAGTACTTAGGAGCCATCGTGGCAGACAAGGGATCAAAACCAGAAATATTGTCCAGGATTGCGCTAACAATAACAGCGATGGCAAAGCTGAAGACAGTTTGGAAAGACAGAAACACCTCAGTCAGCTCAAAAATCAGACTGATACGCTCCTTGGTTGCATCTGTGTTCCTATATGCCTGTGAGTCATGGACCCTCACAGTGGATCGAAAGGAGGATACAAGCTGTTGAAATGAGATGCTTTTGAAGGTTGCTTTGACTTTTCATATAGAGATCATGTCACGAATGAGGAAGTGGGGAACAGAATTAGGCAATTAGGCCTGACCTATGAAGAGCTATTGACCATTGTGAAGAAACGCAAAATGAAATGGTATGGACATGTCACACGGTCAACAGGGCTTGCTAAGACAATCATGCAAGGTACTGTGCAGGGAGGGCGAAGGAGAGGAAGACAGAGGAAACAATGGGAGGATAACATCTCAGAATGGACAGGACTAAAGCTGATTGACACAGTGAGATTATCAAAGAACAGATTGGAATGGAGGAAGCTGGTTGTCAGGTCATCAGTGGTGCCCCAACGGTCGGCAAGACTAAGGGATAGATAGATAGAGAAGGTTGATAATGGTAACTGTTGATTCTGTTATTTCAGTTCATTATCCCCAACTAAACCTACCCTGCATCATGTATTTTTTCTCATCCTAGCTATATCATGTATTTTTTTCTATCCAAAAATTCCTTTGGTCATACCTACAGGGTAAACTTAAATGTTGAATAAACAAGCAACATATCAGCTAATTACATCCATATGTGGAGATAATTCAAGCCATGTTAAAAGGCATAAGGTATATATTTTTCAAGTCAGTTCAAACCTTATCTGATAAAATCAATGTAACCTCTGTATACTTATTTCTGTAATCAGTAGGGACATATTACACTTCTAAAGACTGATTTGAGTTCTCTTTTTGGAAAATTTGTTGAGAGACAAAATGTATGATGTTATTTTCTTTAAATTAGGCAGCAACCTCTCCCTGCTATGAGTTTTGAAAACATATGCCATATTTATACAAAGCTTTATCAATTTACTGTAAGTCCGTTTGATCAGAAATGTATGGAACTCAATGGATGAATGATGGGGGGGGGGAGAGAGAGAGAGAGAGAGAGAGAGAGAGAGAGAGAGAGAGAGAGAGACGAATGTGCTATCCCTGGATTCTATGCTTGATAACAGTAGTCAGAATTAATATTTAAATCAAATAATACTGTCATACAGGTTAGAGAATTTTATATTCATACTCTACAAAGATTTTAACCCAGGTCTATAGATAAACAGCACCCATTGCCATGATTGCACACACGAGCCCATATTCCATCACGGCTAAGCACAATTACCAAAAAGTGATGCTACCTAATCGGTGTTACATACACTCGTGTGTAGCAGATACACTCGCATGATAACCTAGTAATTAATTCTCATCTATCTACACAGTCATTCCAGATTCAAGAAATCAAGGTAATATTGGCAAGCATTCTTATATAGAATTCAGGGATAGCACTTTACGTTCAGTGTATTTTATAATTGCTCCTATATATTTTTTTCCTTAAGAATTTGGAATGAAGTTTTCTTCACCATACAAAATCATACTGTACTACTGAGTGAAGTACTGTACTACTGTACACCATACAAAATCATACTGTACTACTGAGGGCAAATATGTATAAGTTGGAAGAACTTGTTTAAGTCATGGATGTAAAATATAAAATTCTAAAATTCTAGGTGTTGGAAATGGGTTCAAGGAGGAAGCCTAATTGAATTTTCTTGGAAGGCAGTGTTTCACTGGTTTCATGTTGCATTCTTGATACCAGTGGGTTGGAATCCTTTCCAGACCAGATTGGATTGGTCTTCATGGTCCATCTCTGGTCAAGGCGCTTTACCACAATTGTCTTAGCATGGTATAGCCCTTTCGTTGTTGATGTGCCAGTAAACACCAAATCATTGATCATTAGGTTTCCTTTCACACCTCACCATTCTGGTGGCCTAAGTGATTTGAGCAGTCACCTCCTTGAATACTGGAGGTTGCTGGTTCTAACCCAGGACTGAGTCATACCAAAGAGTTATAAAAACAATACATGTACTAACAGCTGCCTCACTTGGCACTCAGCATTAGAGGCAAGTGTTAGGACTGGTTGGCCTGGGGTCAGGATAATATGACTGGTGGGTACAGGATGCTACATGTCTGTGACATAATGCCCCAGTGCTAAAAATATAATCTGCCACACTGCAGACATCATAGCCATATGACTTGAAAATGTCTAAATCCAAGACACACCCAGACTATATTTATAAATTACAAAGGTTTATTCAATGCATATTTTATCACTGCACTTTTTGATAAAATGGCAGAAATAGTTTCTTGCTTGTTTCTGTACTTCCACTAGTAATGTGGATTATGTCCTGTTTCATAGATGATGAGACAGCAGTAAAAGTTGTAATAGTAAACCTTGTATCATTTTTAAAAAATGTAAATCTCAAGCAATTTTGTAAGCATTCTAGGTATAGATCAGAAACCAGGAAGTTATGTCATTAAGGCCATGGCAATAAAATAAGGAACATTTTTTGTGTGGATTACTCTCTGTATTAAGGATTGAACTCCTATATGGAGCCTCAGTATATTAAGATTTCTAGACTAATGCAGTAAGAGTGGTACACTTGAGTTTACTTGAGATGAACTATTTAAATCTTCCTGGTTAGAACATCATTGACAAGGAAGATAATGACTACATGTTTACAAGTATATCTTGATATAGATACATATACAGATATTTTTCACTCCAGTAGTATTACATCATACAGACAATCTCTAAAGAATGTCCCTTGCTTGTAAAATCTGGTTTCTGCAAGATAGCTTGGTTTTTTACACTATCTTTTTATGGTAGAAATAATTCTGCTACATGTTTTACATATGTGCTGTGGATTTGTTTTAAGGTAATAGAAAGTGTTCCAGCTAAGAATTTCTTACGGAGGGGAAGGAAAGTGGGATTCTTTCAATGAGATGTTAAAGTTGTAAAATAAGTAACAGAAAAGAGTGTAGTCAACCAGCTTTGTAAAATTTAACAAATAATTTATTTCCAAAGAATAAAAAGCGCTCACTATTAAGGATCACTGCCATCTAACCTATGTCTGCATGGGTTCTTGTCTCAGGTTCAGTCAGTGTGGGTATGTGAGAAAGCTTGCCAATAGCTTCTTGTGGGTCAGTGGTCTTTCCCAGGTTTTTCTGGGTTCTTCCTCCACCATTTATACTGGCCGACCTGTATAGTCAATCTTATGTTGAAAGATGGCATGAAATCCTACAACAATAACAAGAACAACAATAAATCATTAGAAATAGTTACTATGGTCATAATTATTGATATAGTTCATGAGCTATGTCATCATGGTAAAAAAAAACAACAAAAAATGTTGTAGCTAAAGTGAACCATTAAAAAACAAAAATAGCTATTAAACATGTAAACATCAGTATTCCTGGATATAATATTGTTACTGTTGTGTCATTTTTTCTCTCAATTCAAGGTCTTTTACCTAAACATACTAATATACATATATATATATATATATATATATATATATATATATATATATATATATATATATATATATATATATATATATATATATATATATATATATGCTGATCTCTACTTTCATTTTATCATTAACATATATATATATATATATATATATATATATATATATATATATTAACATTACCCAATACAAGAAAGAAATACTGATAGACATGTGTTCCCTTGCCCTTCTCTCTCTCTCTCTCTCTCTCTCTCTCTCTCTCTCTCTCTCTCTCTCTCTCTCACATCTGCTTTTAAATCTTTCTCATCTTCATACATGTAGATATATTTTTGACATATTTTTTGATAACATTTGATATTGAAATATGGTTTTACTATGCAAAAAAAAAAACAAAACAAAATCCCCAAAAAACTTAAAATAAATACAATGCACTTTCCTTAAAATACCCAAAGGATTTTATTTTATCTTGATTTCACAAATATTTGGTTATTATGTTTGCATGTGTTGTGTCTTTCTATAACTAACTGTTTATCTTGAGATTAATGGTGTATTTTACTCAGTCTTACAAGTTACTTATTTTTTTCTTCTCTTTTTTCAGAACTGGATACATGTACATGTATAAGAATTTAAACCTTTTTAATTGTTCCGTGTGTCTATATATTCTAGGATAGATTGATAAATATATGGTAATCAAGAAAAGTTAGAATATCATTTGTTTCACATGAGCAGTGATTGATCCAGCAGATGGAACTTCATTACATTCATGTATACAAATATTAAGCAGGGTGTGAAGTAGAGTTGTTACACCAGTCTGCTGGGGGTGGGGTGGGGTTGTAGGGTAGGGGATAGAGTAATGTGCTGTCTTCAACAAACACTGAAAATTGACAAGCATTAACTAAGATAGGCATGAGGGATGCTGATCTCTACTTTCATTTTATGCGCTCAAAGAAATGGTATTTTACATTATGATATACACATGTCTATAATATATATAAATATACAAATGGTATTTTACATTATGATATATGCATGTCTATAATGTATATAAATATACAAATGGTATTTTACATTATGATATATGCATGTCTATAATATATATAAATATACAAATGGTATTTTACATTATGATATATGCACGTCTATAATTAGGGCATAACCGACTTTTGATCCGGAAATCGGATTCCACCGGATAGTATGAACTTGATTGCATGTCTATAATGTATATAAATATACAAATGGTATTTTACATTACGATATACACGTCTATAATTAGGGCATAACCGACTTTTGATCCGGAAATCGGATTCCACCGGATAGTATGAACTTCTGATTAATCGGAGTCGGACAAGGCAGGAACAACCGATTCGGATAATAAAAATAATAAAGTTGAATTTCTATAGCACCGTGTCTAACACTGCGTGACATTCGATAGTGTGTTAATAAAGTTAAATAAGAAGTCAGAAAAGTCCAATATGGTCAACACAACCACGCTGTGAGACAATCTATTGGAACTGGCGGGTGAAAACCGGAAATGAAGCCGGATATGGTAAAGTACTTAGTAACATGCTAGACATGGCAAAACCAGATACCAGAAACCCGGAAACAGAAGATGAAATTTTTCAGAAAAAAAAATACAGATTTAGCATTTCCGATTAATTGAATCGTATCCGGACTCGGAAAAATTTCATGCCCAAAATCCAGAATCGGAAATCAGTAGAAAAATGCTAATCGGTTATGCCCTATCTACACCGCTCCCTCGATAACTCGCGCCCTGATAACTCGCGAACCCGCTTATAACGCGGTGTCCGGCGTGGATCCCGTTTTTTTTAAAAGAAAATATTTTTTAAAAATGAAGAAAATCGTGATCAGAACTGGTGAATGAAACCTTGATATATCGCCCGTTTTATCATCGAAAATGACGGTTAGTGCCCGAAAAGTTAGAATTAAAATCGTGAAATTTTCAGGTTTTAATAAGGAATCACATATCTTGTTAGATTTTATCGGAAAAAATATTTTCTCAGTTCACTGTAAATAATAATACTGTTTATGTATACGGGAAATTAGTGTTTTAATCTTTTCATTGTGTTGCAGTGTAAGCAGTATAATCGTTGCATGTTCTCTTCTATTCAAACATGAAAAGAGTCAATTAACCGTAACATCGATGCCCGCGAGCACATCTGTGAGAACCTAATTAACTGCCGGCTGCGTTTTGATCGACGACTTGGGAAAGTGTTTGTTGCATTGTAAAACTCAATTAAAATAGACCTGCTTTGTTTTATAAGGCGGTCTTTTGTATCAAATCAGGTAAAAGACGCACAATACAAAAGTTCAAAGGAATGCAAATCCTACATGCATAAACTTTTGTGGTCAATATCGTGTCTCAAAATCGATCAAATTAGTTGGACCAATCGAACATGGTTTCAAATAGTATGTACTTATTATCATTAAAGTATATATTAATCAGTAATTTATCCTAATCATTTGTAAATGTGATCATGGAGAGCAAGGGAATCAAGCGAAAGGCGTACTCGGTGAATGAAAAGCTTACTGTCATAGAGAGGGTTCGTAATGGTGAATCAAGATCAAAAGTTTGTAGTGAACTTAAACTTGCCGAGTCGATACTCAGAGGTTGGCTCAAGGATGAGCAGAAATTTCGGGATTATTTGCATGAAGTTGATTCTGATGATGGATTTAAACGGAAACGGGCACGCACTGCAAACGACACAGAATTAGATGATGCTGTGTACACCTTGTTCACACAACAACGTAAACAAAGTGTTCAGATTTCGGGAACATTTCTCAAGGTCCAGGCAGAGAAAATGGCAAAAACTATGGATAATGAATCAGATTTCATGGCAAGCCATGGATGGCTTTGGAGATTCCAGCGCCGACATGGAATAAAACAAAATTCTTTGTCGGGAGAGATACGCTCAGCAAATCAGGCGGCCGCATCTAGTTATCCCAACCAACTCCGAGAGATACTGACCCGTGATGGATATACAGACGACCAAGTTTATAATTGTGATGAGGCTGGTCTATGCTATCGGATGATTTAAATATTTTTTATATATATATATTTTTTTACATGTCTGACGTTTAGACCCATTAAATTCATGGTTGGTAATGGTTTATCTTCGTAATGCTTTTTTTTAATACATTTTACTCTTACTATCTATCTAATAAATCTATCTATGTATCTATTTAGTGATAGCAGAATTTTACGTTTTAGATCAACACAAGTTTCGACGTTGTCGTTTTTCGATATGAATGTAATCTTTTTTGATAAAATAAATCTTGATTCATTTTGAACAAACAATAAAACTAGAATGTATCCAAATCAATACAAAAAGCAGTGACGTAATACACAATGTGTTTAGCGATACACATGTTAAGAGTACTGATACCTCGTGGAATAATGTTTGTTTTTACGCTCTTTTCAAGATATTTTATCCAGAAATTAAAGGTAATTTATAAAGAAAAACGAACAACACTTTTATAAAGAAATATTTATTCACAGTTATTTTCAGCACGATTATAAAACGAGTATTTAACAATGCACCCCCCCCTTCGCCTATCTGTCGATCTCCCATCTCTTTATTAGTTTTTTTTTTATAGGTCCCTCGGTAACTCGCGCCCTCGCTTATAGTGCGGTCGATGTTTTTGGACCCCGTTGTGCGCGAGTTATCGAGGGAGCGGTGTATAATGTATATAAATATACAAATGGTATTTTACATTATGATATACACATATCTATAATGTATATAGATATACAAATGGTATTTTACATTATAAAATACGCATGTGTATAATGTATATAAATATACAAATGTCATCTTCTAGACCTAAAGCAGTAAACATAAAAACTTTGATATATGATTGGGTGGGGTCTAAAAATGTACACCTTGTTGAATTGGGATTTATACCCAGTGGAGTGAGGATTGGGGACACTAATACTGGTATATGTAAAGGTGGTACAAGAGTAGTGGTGTCTGACAACAGCATGGATAATGCTGCTTTGCTGTAGACTTCTTGTTGTAGTGGTTTTGTTTGCTTTTTTTGGTGTCTTCAATTTTTACCATTAGGTTATGATCTTACTTTTCATGTAGTTTGTACAGATATTTATCAACAAAATGAATGAATTTGCTAATTTGGCCCAGAGGTCCTTACATTCCATCATCATCTCACATACACTAGACAACGTGCACATGGGTGCTTTTATAAATTACCAGTGGTTATTTTGGTAATTATAGAAACTGTGTTCATTTCTGGCACAGCAATTACTGATTCCCAGTGTATGATGTTGGACAACTTTTTTCTTGCAGAAATGAATAAATCCACATCTTAAACAGCATTAATCATGTCTTTTACTCATGACATTTGTGTTTGACTCATGACATTTGTGTTTGACTCATGACCTAGGGCTCCTCAGTACGTAACCAAAATAGTTAAACAAGTTGACCTAAATAGTGCCACTTAAATATACATCTGTATGCACATACATGTCTACAAAGAAATATACCCTGAATATTTAATCAGATACATTTGAATTATTACAATTTTAATTTTTAATTAGGAATGATACATTAATAGATCCTTTTTTTTAATTTTTATTTAGACCTGCCAACAGATAAGCATACATTGTGGCCATGAGTTAATGCTGAATTAAGAGTCCATTTCCAACAAGATGATGCCATGGCAGCAGCATTAGAGTCAGCAGAGTTATTTCCCCTGGCAGCCTTTGTGGCAGTCATTGGAATCTTCTTGATGGTCTATGTTCTTATCAACTGTGTCTGTGGATCAAAGTAAGCTGAATATTTATCAAATAATTTTGGTATGGTTTAATGCCATTTTTCAGAAAAAAGATAAACTATAAATGGTGGCTAGTATAAATTGTGGAGGAAAAACCTGGGAAAACCCCAGAAAAAACCACCAACACATGAGAAGCTACTGGCTTTCTTACATAGCCATTATAGCTGAACTGGGAAGTGGAAGTAAATAAGGTGACACCTGAGTCAGCTTAAGTGAAAGATGGCAATTACACTCAATGTACTTTCAGCTATCTGTTCATTACATCCTCAATATTGTGGACTATGAATTTTTTAAAATATTAATATGTATAGAGGAGAGTAACAGTCATACCCAAAGTAGCTGAATAGGACTCATGTTTTATGCTTGAGTGTCACTTGTTCTTTCATCACATACATTCATGAAAATTTGTATTTAGATTTTTTTTCCAAAGATTAACTCAGATATGCCAAAAATTGTAACCAGCAGGTCACTAGGGATACATCTCAAAGAAGGTGAAAGTGCTAGTCATCCCAATGCTAGGTCACTATGGATTCATCTCAAAGAAGATGAAGGTGAATGTCATCCCAATACTAGGTCACTGTGATCTAATTTGTTTGCTTGCATGATGTTTGTCATTTAAGCTTCAGTTCTTTTAAACATATTACATCAGTACAAATCAGTCTTTATTTTGATCCTACACAAATGAAATGGTGTTTACATGCATTTTAATGGCTTGTGGATAACAGTAATATTTCTTCCACTACATGGTTTCTCATTTTCTTCGAATAGATATACGCCCACTTGGTAAGTTCTTGGAATTGGTTGGAATTCAGTTCAAACCAACCTGAGTCAGCTGTCATGGTGTATCTCTTTCTAGGATATAACATGTATATTTAAACATAATATTCTGTTAGTCCGGGTAATACAACAAAATATATGATAGCTTAGAGAGAATTTTGTAGCATTTCCTGGGATAAGACAAGATTTTATATCACCATAATATCATCTTAGATTTCAGCTGACATTATAAGTTATCATGAAACTCATCCAATCTATGTAACCCAGCTGCTACAGACAGTTGCTACAAGCAGCATGTGTTATTTAATTTGTGTCCTGTGAGATTATTTAATTTGTGTCATATGAGGTTAGTTAATTTGTGTCCTATGAGGTTATTTAATTTGTGTCCTATGAGGTTGTTTAATTTGTGACATAAGAGGTTATTTAATTTTGTGTCATATGAGGTTATTTAATTTGTGTCATATGAGGATATTTAATTTGTGTCATATGAGGATATTTAATTTGTGTTATATGAGGATATTTAATTTGTGTTATATGAGGTCATTTAATTTGTGTTATATGAGGTTATTTAATTTGTGTCATATGAGGTCATTTAATTTGTGTCCTATGAGGTTATTTAATTTGTGTCATATGAGGATATTTAATTTGTGTCATATGAGGTTATTTAATTTGTGTCATATGAGGTTATTTAATTTTTTTGTCTTATGAGGTCATTTAATTTGTGTCCTATGAGGTTATTTAATTTGTGTCATATGAGGTTATTTAATTTGTTTCATATGAGGTTATTTAATTTGTGTCATATGAGGTTATTTAATTTTTTTGTCTTATGAGGTCATTTAATTTGTGTCCTATGAGGTTATTTAATTTGTGTCCTATGAGGTTATTTAATTTGTGTCATATGAGGATATTTAATTTTGTGTCATATGAGGTTATTTAATTCTTTTGTCTTATGAGGTCATTTAATTTGTGTCATATGAGGATATTTAATTTGTGTCATATGAGGATATTTAATTTGTGTTATATGAGGATATTTAATTTGTGTTATATGAGGTCATTTAATTTGTGTTATATGAGGTTATTTAATTTGTGTCATATGAGGTCATTTAATTTGTGTTATATGAGGTTATTTAATTTGTGTCATATGAGGTCATTTAATTTGTGTCCTATGAGGTTATTTAATTTGTGTCATATGAGGATATTTAATTTGTGTCATATGAGGTTATTTAATTTGTGTCATATGAGGTTATTTAATTTTTTTGTCTTATGAGGTCATTTAATTTGTGTCCTATGAGGTTATTTAATTTGTGTCATATGAGGTTATTTAATTTGTTTCATATGAGGTTATTTAATTTGTGTCATATGAGGTTATTTAATTTTTTTGTCTTATGAGGTCATTTAATTTGTGTCCTATGAGGTTATTTAATTTGTGTCATATGAGGTTATTTAATTTGTGTGATATGAGGATATTTAATTTTGTGTCATATGAGGTTATTTAATTCTTTTGTCTTATGAGGTCATTTAATTTGTGTCCTATGAGGTTATTTAATTTGTGTCATATGAGGATATTTAATTTGTGTCATATGAGGTTATTTAATTTGTGTCATATGAGGTTATTTAATTTGTGTCATATGAGGTTATTTAATTCGTGTCCTATGAGGTTATTTAATTTTGTGTCATATGAGGTTATTTAATTTTTTTTTCTTATGAGGTCATTTAATTTGTGTCCTATGAGGTTATTTAATTTGTGTCATATGAGGATATTTAATTTGTGTCATGAGGTTATTTAATTTGTGTCATATGAGGTTGTTTCATTTGTGTCAATTATGAGGTTGTTTCATTTGTGTCATATGAAGTTATTTAATTTGTGTCATATGAAGTTATTTAATTTGTGTCATAAATTTCACATGTGATGAGCACCTGTTACATGTTGGAGTCGTAGCCTTTACTAAATGGTTGTTGTAATTCTCAGATCTTCTGACAAGGAAGCAGGTTTAATAATGGTCACTGCACACAACCCAGATGCCAGTGTTACTCAAGCATTGTCCAGTCCTCAGAAAGATCAGGTAATATATGTAATTCATTTTTTTAATTTTTTTTAATTAAAAGGTCAACCCCAGAAGTTACTGTAGACCCAGATCTGTTATTTCATTATGTGCATGGAAATTATATTTCTGTAAATTAGGAACATTTTGCAATGGATTAACTGATAAATATGCAAACATTTAACACACACACACACATATATGTTAACAAATGTGCTGGGCAAGTAAAATGTTATGCCACCTGCCAAGGATTTTATGTAGAATATGTAATAATAGTCATAAATCTGGGCAAAAAGTAATTTCAAGATTTTTTCATTGATTTGTGAATTTTAGTTATGCTACAAAAAGCAGATGGTCAGTGGTCAAGAAGTTTAAATTATGCTGAATGTACTTGTTTTATTACTTTCTTGCTAGATAGGGTCTGATGGTCAGTTTGTCAATATTTAAATTTTTATGCAGTTTGAAAGATTTATCAGTGATTATGAGTGCAGTCAGAGCTTAAATACAGAAACCATCAGTCATTTGAAACAGTTCATTGCTCTGAAAGTGAACAAAAATTAAATAATAGTACATGTATTTTTGCATGTATTAATTTGGATTTTTATCATAGCTTTAATTGTTTTTCAGTCATATTTCTACATTGTCTGAAGTGTGGCAGTTTATAGTGATATCAAGAAATGGGTCATCATGCCACAGACATGTAGCATTCTGTTCCACCCAGTCAGATTATTCTGCCTAACACTAACATCTTAATTCTGAGTGCATAGTGAGGCAGCTGTTAATACTTTTTATAAAATAAGTCATCGATATGACTTGAATCAGGGTTTGAACCCATGACCTCCCACATCTGAGGTGGACACTCTAACCACTTAGGCCACCAGAGTGGTCAGTAATATTTTGTACATATTATTATCAGAACTCATATTCTTGCACAGTTTGCCTTTTTATCACTTAATTGTGACTTAGTTTTGTTGTTTCTTGTGTTTGTTTTAAGTCAGAGGATAATTAAGAAGACAATAAAACTGATTTAATGGACCTTGTACCATTCACCTTTTGCTTTACTTGTTTCAGCAGCCAGGAATATCTTCTAATGAAGTAGATCTCAGCCTAACAAACCATAACCATACCATTCAGAACGGACATATCAGCAAGGGAGAGAACCATGCTACAGACACACAGTAATACATACTTTTTATCAGTATCTCTTCATGATCCCCATGCTTTATTACAGTAAGAAAAAAGGAACTGATATTTTGGTAACCGTCATCAGTCTATGCAGCTGTATATATGTCTGTCCTTTAAACTTTTGCTTCATTTGATTAAATTCATTTCAGTTTAGTGTAGTATAGTTCAGTTCATTTCACTTGAGTGCAATGTAATTCTCTTTATTTCAGTATACATGTAGTACAATGTACCACTGGAACAGTTCTTTTAAGTTTATTAGCGTAGTTCTGTTCATTTCAGTGCAATGTAGTTTTGTTCATTTCATTGCAATTTAATTCTGTTCATTTCAGTTTAGTGTAATGTAGTTCAGTCTGTACATTTTAGTTTAGAACAGTTCTTTTCAGTTCAGTAAAATGTAGTTCTGTACATTTCAGCTTAGTGCACTCTATTTCTGTCCATTTCAGTGCAATGTAGTTCTGTACATTTCAGTGTAATGTAGTTCTGTTCATTTCATTGTAATGTAGTTCTGTTCATTTCAGTGCTGTTTAGTTCTGTTCATTTCAGTGTAATGAAGTTCAGTTCATTTCAGTGTAATGTAGTTCTGTTCATTTCAGTGCCGTTTAGTTCTGTTCATTTCAGTGTAATTTAGTTCCGTTCATTTCAGTGTAATGTAGTTCTGTTCATTTCAGTGTAATGTAGTTCTGTTCATTTCAGTGTAATGTAGTTCTGTTCATGTCAGTGTAATGTAGTTCTGTTCATTTCAGTGTAATGTAGTTCTGTTCATTTCAGTGCCGTTTAGTTCTGTTCATTTCAGTGTAATGTAGTTCTGTTCATTTCAGTGCAATTTAGTTCTGTTTGTAATGTAGTTCTGTTCATTTCAGTGTAATGTAGTTCTGTTTGTAATGTAGTTCTGTTCATTTCAGTGTAATGTAGTTCTGTTCATTTCAGTGTAATGTAGTTTTGTTCATTTCAGTGCAATGTAGTTCTGTTCATTTCAGTGCAATGTAGTTCTGTTCATTTCAGTGTATTGTAGTTCTGTTCATTTCAGTGCAATTCAGTTCTGTTCATTTCATTTTAGTGCACTGTAATTCTGTCAGGTATATTGTGTTAGATGCTGAAAATAATTTCAAATTATTTTGAGAGAAATTGACTTTTTTAATTTTAAAAAGAGAACCACAGCAATTAATTACTTATTAAATACTGTGTTATAAAATGCATCAAGATCCTGCAGTTTGTCCATAAAAACTTGATTGGTTGCTATAAAGTATGTTCTTGTTTTTTGAGAAATATTTGCAAAACGATTTAAATGTTTTAAAAAAATATAGTTATACTTATTATATAGGATACACTTATTTGTGTTAACTCGAATCTAACATATCTGTACCTAGAACTGAGAAAAATGGCAATACCAGTTCTGGCTCATCACCTCGCTCAACAAGTGTTCGTGGATTACCAGAACCTCCAAAAAGTCAATCATCGAAGGAAAAGGGTCGTGTTGGGCAGTTGCCAGAAATTCCTGTTGATTCCAAGACCTCTCCTCATAGATCATTAGAGAGTTCTAGGGGGAGTAACTCTGCAGGAAGCTCAGTTGTCAAAACCCTTTCATCAGATCTAGCATCAGTCAAGGTAGAGAAGCTTGATCAGAAGCCTAAGGTCAGCGATACTGACACAGACTATGACCACATTGAGGATGATGTCACCAAGAAAATGGTCAAAAGACAATCAAATTATGACCATGTTGTTCTTGTAGGAAATACATCAAAAGTTATTCTGGCAAAAACCTCAAGGAAGGTTGATGACCAAAACCTGGAAAACATTTATGCAGGAGTGGATGATGATGTTGAAGTTGTCAAAGCTTCACCTAATACTCAAGAACGTAACCATGGAAGTACGGAAGCCAAAACTGATAAATACAAACAGCTTGATACAGATCTGTATGATAAAGTTGAAAATGATACATATTGTAAAGTAAATGACATTGAACAATATAACAAGGACACAGATCCATACAACAAAGTCTCTGAAGTTGATGTCTGCAAGAAAGTTGAGGAGAACAAAGATTCTAATGAAGTAAGTCCTGTCATGGCTGATGTTGAAGATGTCGAAGATGACTATGCTCATCTGGTTGAGGAACCTTTGACTGATGAAAGAAATGTATCCAATCAAAGTGATCCATATGCCAGGGTAAAGGATGACTCACCTTATGCCAGGGTAAAGGATGACCCATTAATTAAAGATGCTGAAGATTATCCCTATAATAAATTGCATGATTCAAACGAGGAAGGAGATGTTGAAATGGGAGTGCCTGAGTCTGCTGCTCATTATACAAAAGTGAAAAAAGGGTGTGATGAATATCAAACAGTGAAGAAAAACAGAGTTGGACCAACCTTTGGGATTGCTAGTCCAGGACCCCAGTTGCTGCCATCTGGTACTGATCTAAATAATGATTATGCTGTTGTATCCAAGGTTCGGAAACCGAGTGAGACAACTACTTCTGACAGAAATAGTGGAGCAAGTCCCGTGAGTTCTGTTGAGATTGCCAGCTCACCATTGGCCCCTCCAGAGCCACCTAGAGACTATGATGCTGGTGCAAGAGAGGATAACTCAGTGGATTTGGGAGCAGACGCTGTTATAACCTCACTGGATTATAATTATATTGATGCAGCTGCTGGACATGTTGTAGAAGGTACACAGGCAGAAGGTAACATAACACACATGCGCACACACACACACACACACACACACACACACACACACACACACACACACACACACACACAGTTTGCTGGCATTGCTTAAATGGTTTACTGGTTTGAGAAACTCAAAACATCCACAATCTTGAACTAAAATGTTGGACCTACAGAACTAAGAATTTTTAAAGTATGACAATAAAGACATTTACATTATTCAGTAGAATACTTTTCTTAATGACTGATTGTCCAGATTATTCATTGTCCAGATTATTCATTTGTATGGAATCTCACAATGTCCCTAAATATGTAACCAGTTTTACCAGTTCATTTGATTGGGTATCTTGATGAGCTTATGTAGATTTCCGCCACATCATCCAAACATTTAAATTCCCATTTATATGGTAATAATTAATATTATGAATGATCCTACATTTGGTTAACTTGTATTAAGTATGCCAATTGTTTGATCCCCATTTATTTGCTAACAATTTGCCTTATGAATGATCCTCCAGATTTGTTCACTTGTATAACTCTCATACTGTCCCAAAAGATATCCAATATCAACCGCTCCGGTGGCCTAGTGGTTAGTGTGTCTGTCACAGAAGTGGGAGGTCATGGGTTTGACCCCAGGCTGAGTCATACCAAAGGCTAAAAAAACATACTAACAGCTGCCTTACTTGGTGCTCAGCATTAAGAGGCTAGTCATAGGACTGGTCATCCTGGTGTCAGGATAATGTGATTGGGTGGGACATCATGCTACATGTCTGCGGCATGATGCCCCAGTGCCAGACATCACTATAAACTGCCTCACTGCTGACATCCTTGCGATATGACTGAAAAGTTGATAAAGCTACATTAAAAATCCTAACCAAACAAACAAATCATATTTGTTAGTTTTATGACAAAATCATTGATTCATACTGTGCCTGGATAACCTGCAGTTTACTGTATACAACATGACTGTCTGGATAATCAGCAGTTTACTATATTCAACTGACTATGTCTGGTTAACCTTATTTATGGCATGACTGTCTGAATAATCAGCAATTTATTTTGTATACAGCATAACTGTATCTGGATAATAGCTATTTACTGTATACTTGACTGTCTGAATAATCAGCAATTTATTTTGTATACAGCATAACTGTATCTGGATAATAGCTATTTACTGTATACAGCATAACTGTGTCTGGATAATAGCTATTTACTGTATACTTGACTGTCTGCATAATCAGCAATTTACTGTATACAACATAACTGTATCTGGATAATAGCAATTTACTGTATATGTGACTGTCTGGATAATCAGCAATTTACTGTATATGTGACTGTGTCTATAATCATTATTTTACTTGATACAGCAGCTATCTGTCTATATATAATCAGCAATTTACTGTATACTTCATAATTGATATCATAGCTTTGAACCAATGAAAGAAGAAAAACAAATGAAAAACTTATTCAGCAAACACAAAAAAATGCTGACAATCAGGTTTAATTACAGATTTTGAACAAATTTTAAATAAATTTTCAGTTTCTTAATGTAAATAACATCATTTGGTGATTAAGATAGTTATGTTCTTGCCTTTTTCATGTGTAGAGTCTCTGTGTGAGTAGGACTGTATGAATGTTTTAAAATTATATGAATTTGTTGAAGGTTCCCTGTTTCAGCAAAGATCAAATGTATATACTTTTAATGCAGTCCTTTTTTCTGATTGATATTTTCTTCATTGTATGCCCCACTATGAATAGACTAGCCCACCCACCTATTAGTCCATCCTGAGTTCAATTTTTCATTTCATATGTTATTAGACTCACCCACCTATTTGTCAATCCTGAGTTCAATTTTTCATTTCATATGTTATTAGACTCACCCACCTTTTTGTCCATCCTGAGTTCAATTTTTCATTGGCGGTTTGCATTCATGGATCATCTGTTATTAATACTAGTTTTTCTTTCAGATTAATAGTAATTTTTAAAAATGTAATTTAGGGTTAGGGGATGGTGAGATCAAAAAAGCTCCATATTTTTGATAGCTATATTAAAACAAAGCACAAGAATATTATCCACTTGACCAGAGGAGTTATTGGCAGTTCATAGCAGAAGAAATTTGTGCACACCAACCCCAAATTTATACCTGCATTTTTCACATCTGAAGGTCGTTTTTGATGCTCAAAGTGCAAATACATGCCCTTGTCTTAGATGATAATTCTGCAAAATAGTGTGTACTAAACAAGTTGATGCAATTGAAAATATTTTTAATCAAAGCCATTTCTGAGATATTCTACTTGCCCCAAACCCATGTGTTTTCTGCTATGACAGGCTAGCTCTTTTTCCTAGTCGACAATTGGTATTTCACTATCAATGTACTGCAGAGTAACTGTGAATGGTGTACATGCCTGAGATTGATTTCTAGAACAACACCAACAAAAATGTTGCAACATAGCATCAGGACAGTGTCAACATTTCTTTTACAACACTTTGAATATCAAGAAGAGATTTGGAAATTAAAAGCTTTAGGAGTGAATGACAGAAATGCTATATTGTCAGTGACAGAAGTGAAAAGTTTCTATAAACTCTTCTATTAAACTTAAAGAAACTTCGCATTTAAATAAATAATGTGTTTTAAAATTACTTTTAGTTTAATATAAAACAAACAGTTCCTAACCCTTCGTTATTATTCTGGAGATGCTAATAGCAAGCATCAGTGTTGTGTGTGTGTGTTGGGGGGGGGGGTGTAATCAGAACAACAGTGTAGCTAATCTATAGAGATCAAAGTTTAATCAGTTAACATTAGGCCATGCTGAATTTATTAATACATGTATACTGACGTGTGTGACCCTGTTAAACTTACAAAGTGACATATCAAATAAATTTATTGATAGCTATTGTTATTGACCATACAATTACAAGTTCACTTGCAACTAACTTGAATGATTTTTGGAGTTTACAAAATCATAGTAAATAAATAAGATAAGGTATAAAACAAATATTAACAGTGAAAAATTCAGTTCATGGTAAAAAAGCAATTCAGATGCTTTGCTTTTAATAACCATGTACCATAAAACAACTCCTGCGTAAGCTAAATCTATCCATCAAAGTCACTCTCTTGTACACTTTAATCAGAATGAGTATCTGGATGAGATTTAAGATATTGTTTCTTTCAGCATGTCTAACCAATTAATCCTAATCTTTACCATGCAAACTGAGAACTGTCAATTAAGCTATTGTTTCTTTCAGCATGTCTAACCAATTAATCCTAATCTTTAACCATGCAAACTGAGAACTGTCAATTAAGCTATTGTTTCTTTCAGCATGTCTAACCAATTAATCCTTATCTTTAACCATGCAAACTGAGAACTGTCAATTAAGCTATTGTTTCTTTCAGCATGTCTAACCAATTAATCCTTATCTTTAACCATGCAAACTGAGAACTGTCAATTAAGCTATTGTTTCTTTCAGCATGTTTAACCAATTAATCCTAATCTTTAACCATGCAAACTGAGAACTGTCAATTAAGCTATTGTTTCTTTCAGCATGTCTAACCAATTAATCCTTATCTTTAACCATGCAAACTGAGAACTATCAGTTAAGCTTTTGTTTCTTTCAGCATGTCTAACCAATTAATCCTTATCTTTAATCATGCAAACTGAGAACTGCAAAAAGAAAAGAAACAAGTGACACTGATCTACTTTTAACATTTAGTGAAAACATAAGAATTTCGTAGGAGAAACTATGTGTATTTTCAAATGCATGAAACTGCCATGTAATTTTAAACTTTTTCCCCTTTGTTTACTGAATCTAGAAATTGCAAGATATATATATATATATATATATATATATATATATATATATATATATATATATATATATATATAACAGTGATAAATTTCCTGTTATCATCTAAGTGTGAGATATGAACCTCTTATGTCAACTTCACAGTGAGGGCATCAAGGTAGAAACTATATCAGTGTGCTAAAACTTTCATTCTTCTCAACCACTAATATAGCACACAGTATGTCATATGCATCACTATTTCCAAGACAAAAATATAACACACAGTATGTCATATGCATCACTATTTCCAAGACAAAAATATAGCACACAGTATGTCATATGCATCACTATTTCCAAGACAAAAGTATAGCACACAGTATGTCATATGCATCACTATTTCCAAGACAAAAATATAACACAGTATGTCATATGCATCACTATTTCCAAGACCATTGCACTGGTGGCACTCACCATTCACAACAGTATGCTTATGCATGATTCCTCTGAAGTCTATATCCTCCTGTGGAGTTCAGTTACTTTTAAGAATGCATGTTAACATGCTATGCAATTTTTTCTCAGTTTGTCTCTACTGAAATATGAATAATATTCATAAAATGGTGGTGCAAACACTAAAAACAACAGAAAGAGCAAGCAAATACATGATGGTCCCCATTATGTTTTGTAATGCTAAGTCCAAAATATGGTACTTTCCCATGATTTAATTAGCTCTCACATTAACACATTAACCCCTAGCGCTGCATTTACGGGGCATGAAGTAGTAGCCTATTGCCAAGCTCTGTAGCTTCGAGGTCATATATGATACACTAAAGTGGGTGGTATTATACAAAGGTAGACAGATTTTGCTCTATAATGATGCCAAACAATCTGGATGTTTTAGTTGCACTACAAAATACAGAGGGAGAAACATAATTTTTGGGACCCGTTTTTTTTTTCTTACCCAAATTTTGCCTGTGATCAGAATATGATTTTGTATACAGATTTTAGACTTTATGGCCTCAGATGTAAGGCAGACTGGTCTGAAGCACACACAGACAGGTGAACATGTGCAAAAAATAGGATACAGTGGACATTTTTAATAAAGAGTCTTCTTCATACAAAAAGTATGGGTCCATTAAGCAAAAAGAAAGAAAGAAAAAAAAAGTACTTCAACTTTTCACCTTCTGCTCATGCGCAAGCAAAATACCCAATGGAAACATTTTTAGCACAACTATGCATTGGGCTAATGAAAAATTTCTTGGAAGTCGATGTATGAGGATGTATTCAGAAATAGTCCCCAAAAAGTATTTCCTACTCACTTTTGAAAACAGCATAAACCTCCAGGGGTTAATGTGTTAAGACCACAGCTTCCTAAGACCATGATTACATGACTTCCATTCGATTTATGGGAGGAAAAAAAATTCACTTTCAAAGCAGTAAGCAGAAGTCTATAGTACAGTTGGGTAATCTGGAAGCTGTCGCACATACTATAGGGGCTTTAGATGGCCTCTGCAGATTAATGGATCTTTCTCGACCCCATACCTAGTCTCTTAAGGCATTATCATCGAGTATTGTATTCAGTGAAGAAACCAAGTTTTTACTAGTAAAATATTCAATAATATTTACCTGGTCATAATACACATACACCTCACCAGCCTGCACACAGTTGCAGTATTATGTAGATGCAGTAGTAACGGATGTATTCATATAATTTGGCACCAATCCCCGTATCAAGGTTAAATCACTCTAACTTCTACACAGGTGGGCAGATAACTTTCAGCATTTTAGCTACAATGTTTTAGCCAGGAAGGGCTTAATTTGCAGGTTGGTTGTAGTAATTCTCTATGTATTATGATGATATTATTGAAGAAGCAAATTTTAGTAGGAAAAAAAATTGGTTTCATACATTTTATATGATTCAATTTGTAAAGATGAAATATTCCCAGGTTTTCTTCATTGGTTATCCTGGTGTTGAAAGAAATTTTGATTCCATTAGTTTTGGTGTATGATTGCTGGGTGGTTACAATGTTTACAGCTTGCCATAACTACAGATGTGCAGACATAAAAGTAATGCTAATTCCAATTGTTCATTTTTAATTCCTTGGATTCAAAAATAAATTATAACTAAAATGATTCTGTAATTTATTTCCATTTTTGTAATTCATGTGATGAACTTTGTGATGCTAGTATTGCTTACTCTGGCAAAATTTATTATCTTTATTTTAATAACTAAAAAAGCTAGAAAACTTTGGACTAATACTAGCTGGGTTTTTTTAATACATGGGAGCAGTCATTTTAATCAACTGTGTGCTTAGAATATGATTTTCATAAGTACAGCTGGTAAAAAATTTCAGCCACAGTACACAAATGTAGCATAGAGATTTGCAGACATGCTTGCTGGTGTCCTACTTCAAATTATGTCTGTCACACATACATAATTTCTGTAATTCACAAAATATGCAGCATGTCAAACAATAAAGAATTATGTCAATAGAAAATGCTCATCAATGATAATTGCATTTATATATTTCACAAAATTTATGGATTTTTTTTTGTCAATGAAGAGAGAAAGAGTTGATGAACTAATACATTTATTATTAAGATTTTTTAGAAATATTTTGGTAGTTGCTTATGATCTAGGAAAGGGGCATGATTATAAATTTATCTTGCAAGTTATTTTGATCATATTTTTCCTGTGTAATGTAGTACTACCTAAACCCTTTAAACCATTAGTATTTCTACTGTGTAATATAGTACTACCTAAACCCTTTAAACCATTAATGTGTAATGTAGTACTACCTAAACCCTTTAAATCATTAGTATTTCTACTGTGTAATATAGTACTACCTAAACCCTTTAAACCATTAGTATTTCTACTGTGTAATATAGTACTACCTAAACCCTGTAAACCATTAATGTGTAATGTAGTACTACCTAAACCCTTTAAACCATTAATGTGTAATGTAGTACTACCTAAACCCTTTAAACCATTAGTTTTCTACTGTGTAATATAGTATTACCTTAACCCATTAAACCATTAGTATTTCTACTGTGTAATATAGTACTACCTAAACCCTTTAAACCATTAGTTTTCTACTGTGTAATATAGTATTACCTTAACCCATTAAACCATTAGTATTTCTACTGTGTAATATAGTACTACCTAAACCCTGTAAACCATTAGTATTTCTACTGTGTAATATAGTACTACCTAAACCCTTTAAACCATTAGTATTTCTACTGTGTAATGTAGTACTACCTAAACCCTGTAAACCATTAGTATTTCTACTGTGTAATATAGTATTACCTAAACCCTGTAAACCATTAGTATTTCTACTGTGTAATATAGTACTACCTAAACCCTTTAAACCATTAGTATTTCTACTGTGTAATGTATTAGTGCCTAAATCCTTTAAACCATTAGTATTTCTACTGTGTAATGTAGTACTACCTAAACCCTTTAAACCATTAGTATTTCAACTGTGTAATGTAATACTACCTAATGCTACCTAAACCCTTTAAACCATTAATGTGTAATGTAGTACTACCTAAACCCTTTAAATCATTAGTATTTCTACTGTGTAATGTAGTACTACCTAAACCCTTTAAACCATTAGTATTTCTACTGTGTAATGTAGTACTACCTAAACCCTTTAAACCATTAGTATTTCTACTGTGTAATGTAGTACTACCTAAACCCTTTAAACCATTAGTATTTCTACTGTGTAATGTAGTACTACCTAATGCTACCTAAACCCTTTAAACCATTAGTATTTCTACAGTGTAATGTAGTAGTACCTAAACCCTTTAAACCATTAGTATTTCTAAATACTTAGAGTGTCTTTACAGATGGCATACAAAATCATCATCTACATTAAATTTGAATATAGTTCATAATTATCCTCTTCTCTTTGAGTCTTTGAGTATATTTTTTAATATTTTATTCTTATTCCTCAGGAAAAAAGGAGCCTCCATACACAAAAGTAACAGCAAGGGAATCCCTTGCAAGTATGAATGCACGTGTTGCCCAGAACACATATGAAGTCCTACCTGATGCAGACAACTTGTATGCTACAGTAGGTTTCTGTAAACATTTTATTTAATATTGATACTATGTAAAGGGTATTTTATGATTCACTGCAAATTTTTGTTTGTCATCTTAGTATAGCATCTACATGTCTGCCACTTTATCTGTTTGTCCGTCTGTTCTTGGACTTTGGTCATCTGGCAAATTTAATAGTACCAAGTTTAAGGTAAAATTGATGAAAAAGCATAATAATTGAAATATTTTTGGTAGGAATTAAACTTGTTAATTTGATGTAGAAATAGTTTTATTTAATGTGGTATGTTCTTTCAGTTCACATGACATACTGCAGAACTGTTCCCAAGTTCAAAGAAAAAATGAGTTAAGTTACATGTGACCACTGATTTGTTATATTTTGACCCTAGTATCCTTTGTAAGAAGTTGGAATGAATATAAAATAAACATTTTATCCCTTGCCATTTACAAAAATGTTTATTTTGACAGGGTTTAGCAATTAAGCAAACAAAATGAAATTACACAGAGTCTATAATTGCCCAGATGACATTAAATATTTGGGAACCAAAATTGTTTCAAGTCATTTGAATAAACTGTGGACAGATAAAGCAAATAATATCCATGGTTAAAGGATGAAATGCATACATATACAGAAAACAGGTTGGTCCAGTTAGTAAATAAGGAAAATGTTTTCTCCATTCCAACTGATGGATAATGAAATAAATTAAATTGCTAATAAATAACACAAGACAAAATGACTTGCTGTGACATTAGTTCTTCTCACTATGTACCTGCATGTGTGTGTCTCCATTTCTCACACATGTGTCTCCATTTCTCACACATGTGTGTGTCTCCATTTCTCACACTGTGTGTCTCCATTTCTCACACATTCATTTCTCATATAGGAATGATTTGCACATGTATGGTGTTTAAAAAACCTCTGTTATTTATATATGTTGAAGTTTGATTGATTTTTCTGTTTGGCTCATTCATTCTTGCGTTTATCTATCTCCAGTACTTATATCTGTCGAATGTACATGTATATTTTGTACAAGTCCTTCAATATGTTATGTCAGGTATTTCAATATGAATTAATTAATTAATAATATATGTATCTTGAAAATGATGATGATGATTATGGTATTGATTACCATTCATATTTTTTGAAATACAACTGAAATGACTACTACACTGTATCATACAGACATTGTTGTGAAATGGGTTTCTAAAAAATACATATTACTATATTGACAATAAAATATACTGTTTAGTTTCAGTACATCACTTTAATTATAGTCTAAAAGTGGAATTTCTTCATAAAAATAGGTTTTGACTCACCTGGGCTGAAAGTATTTAATACATCATGTGCAGTCTGTTGTGCAATGTCCATTCTTCAGCATCTCCTTGTTACCAGTCTGTTGCAAGTATTAAATACATCATGTGCAATCTGTTGTGTGTTGTGCAATGGTTAATCTGACAACAGTTATGTGTCTGAGTTTTCCCTGTTTGGTACTCTCAGTTCAGACAAACAACAGTCATGTGTCTGAGTTGTCCCTGTTTGGTAGTCTCAATTCAGACTAACGACAGTCAACTTTCTGAGTTGTTCTTGTTTGGTAGTCTCAATTCAGATTAAAAACAGTCATGTGTCTGAGTTGTCTTTGTTTGGTAGTCACAGTTCAGACTAACAACAGTCATGTGTCTGAGTTGTCCCTGTTTGGTAGTCTCAATTCAGACTAACGACAGTCAACTTTCTGAGTAGTCCTTGTTTGGTAGTCACAGTTCAGACTAACAACAGTCAACTTTCTGAGTAGTCCTTGTTTGGTAGTCACAGATTCAGACTAACAAAAGACAAAGAGAAAATTATGGCTGCACACATGAGTAGCCATCGTTATTGATTTGTTTTCCTTGTTGATCACTGGTTAGCCATAGCTGATTGACAGTTATTGATAGGTTGATTCTCCATCAGACCAGAAATGAGACTCCAGCCAATCTTTCTCCATAGTAAATGGGTGTTAAGATTTAGCGAGTTTTACTTATATAACAAAATGAATACTTGTCTTTCAGGTAAACTAATCAGAATAAAAATGTTGTATAAATAAATGGTAATTCTGCTGTACATTATTAGCAGAATGATATTTTGCTAGTCATTACTTGCAAAATATAGGCATCCATTTTCTACCAGCAGTGCCATCATTTTCAACATTAAGGTTTTTTGTGTGAAGCTGTTGCAAGTAATAATCTCTATAGTAGTTACTATAATTAACTGAAACCTTTGTGTACTATTCATTTTTTGTTTAATACTACATATTCCTGTGTATTAATAAGGTTTCCTACTAAGGTTTCTTGTGTAATACTTAGGTCTTCTGTTTAGTGCTAAGCTTTCTTGATAATACTTAGGTTTCCTGTCTAATGCTAAGGGTTCCTGTTTAATACTAAGGTCTCCTGTTTAGTGCTAAGCTTTCTTGATAATACTTAGGTTTCCTGTTTAATACTAAGGTTTCTTGTTTAATACTAATGTTTCTTGTTTAATACTAAGGTTTCCTGTTTAGTACTAAGGTTTATTGTATAATACTTAGGTTTCCTGTCAAATGCTAAGGTTTCCTGTTTAATACTAAGGTTTTCTGTTTAATACTTCAGTTTTCAGTCGAACTTTAAGGTTTTCAGTCAAATAATAAGGTTTCTGTTGAATACTTAGGAAGTTAGGGTCCTATTTAAAACTAAGATTTTATCTCCTGCTGCATTTGCAATTTTATATTTAGATTCTTTGTGAAAAGATTCTGATATCATTTTACTTTCCTAAATTTTGTACTGAGGTTTCCTGTCTAATACAAAGGTTCTCTGCCAAAATTTTATACTCTGATATACTTTGGTTTCTTGTCTCAAAAGTTTAAGCAGAAAGCATCATCTAAATACTGTCAAAGAATGTACTCTTTGTTTTATGGAATCCCTGTTTTACATGACTTGATATTTGTTATTTATTGTCTGTTTTCATAACTTTATTAATTCAATGAAAATTGTTTTCACAGTATGAGCTTCCACCAATCCTACCTGTAATATCTATTTTGTTGCTGATGGTATAAGTAATTTTGATTGTTTATTGGTTATTTTTGGTAGGGTAAAAATTTTCATGCATTGCATTGTTACTCTAAAACAGTTTAAAGAACAAACTTTCTTTCTGTGGAAACAACAGATCTCCTTCTTTGATCAACAGATTTAATCTGTTAGTAAAACAAAACAATGCAAATTCAGAATTCATTTTTTTCCAGGTGGAGGGAGGGTCAGGGGACGGAGTAGTGAGAAGATCTGTAGTGAAACAGAATGATACACAGAATGCAAGCAGTGACCATTATACAGAAATAAAGGCAGGAGGTACTGTAAGAGAGTAATGTTTTGTTCAAAGTGAAAATTTGCTGAAAAATGCTGAAGTTATAATAAATGGAATTTTTATATCATATACAGTGAAAGTTGTTACTGTTTTTATACAAACTATAGATATAATTACACACATAAACACATTGATTGACTTTAGGTGTAATTACACACAATAATACATTGATTGACTTTAGGTGTAATCACACACAATAACACTTAGGTGTAATTACACACAATACCACATTGATTGACTTGATCTGTAATTACACACAATAACACATTGATTGACTTGATCTGTAATTACACACATAAACACATTGATTGACTTTAGGTGTAATTACACACAATACCACATTGATTGACTTGATCTGTAATTATACACAGTAACACATTGATTTACTTTATCTGTAATTACACACAATAACATTGATTGACTTGTGTAATTAGACCTAATAACATATTGATTGACTTTATGCATAATTACACACAATAACACATTGATTGACTTTAGGTGTAATTACACACAATAACACATTGCTTGACTTTAGGTGTAATTACACACAATAACACATTGATTGACTTTAGGTGTAATTACACACAATAACACATTGCTTGACTTTAGGTGTAATTACACACAATAACACATTGATTGACTTTAGGTGTAATTACACACAATAACACATTGATTGACTTTAGGTGTAATTACACACAATAACACATTGCTTGACTTTAGGTGTAATTACACACAATAACACATTGATTGACTTTAGGTGTAATTACACACAATAACATATTGATTGACTTTAGGTGTAATTACACACATTAACATTGATTGACTTGTGTGTAATTAGACCTAATAACATATTGATTGACTTGATCTGTAATTATACACAGTAACACATTGATTTACTTTATCTGTAATTACACACAATAACATTGATTGACTTGTGTGTAATTAGACCTAATAACATATTGATTGACTTTATGCATAATTACACACAATAACACATTGATTGACTTTAGGTGTAATTACACACAATAACACATTGCTTGACTTTAGGTGTAATTACACACAATAACACATTGATTGACTTTAGGTGTAATTACACACAATAACACATTGATTGACTTTAGGTGTAATTACACACAATAACACATTGATTGACTTTAGGTGTAATTACACACAATAACACATTGATTGACTTTAGGTGTAATTACACACAATAACACATTGCTTGACTTTAGGTGTAATTACACACAATAACACATTGCTTGACTTTAGGTGTAATTACACACAATAACACATTGCTTGACTTTAGGTGTAATTACACACAATAACACATTGCTTGACTTTAGGTGTAATTACACACAATAACACATTGCTTGACTTTAGGTGTAATTACACACAATAACACATTGCTTGACTTTAGGTGTAATTACACACAATAACACATTGCTTGACTTTAGGTGTAATTACACACAATAACACATTGCTTGACTTTAGGTGTAATTACACACAATAACATTGATTGACCTTATGTTTAATTGCACATAATAACATTGATTGCCTTTAGATTGGGCAGCATATCTTATCAATTTGAAATGATTCATTGACATAAGGTGCTAAAAGAATGCTCTTCAAATGCAGGCACATGGCAATTATGTCATGACCCAAATTCCACTTGCACCAAAGGTTCATCTTTTTTATTTTTTTGCTATTATTTAGACATTATAAAATGTGCTATACTTTTATAAAAAATTAAAATGGAGAAATTGTTTTCATTGATGCATTTTCTGCATTTATTTCCTAACAAAAAAATGTACTTCAGAATTTTTGTTAACCTTGTCATCTAAAATATTTATTTTTATTTCATTTCATTAAAATCAGTGTTTATTGCATGATTGTCTTGTACTCCATACCAAAATTGTTTATGCTATACAGTTATTTAAAACAAAGTTTATGTCTGACTTATTTTCTTTCTTCAAAATTTAATTTTGATTCCATTTTACCTAAACAATATTTTCTTTGAGGTTAAGATGTCAATCTATGTCCAGTTGCACAGCTAATGTCCACTTTACTGAATGAAGCCGAGGTTGACCAGTATTTGATGTGTGTTGGTTTCTGTTATACATTTGATATTGTTCACGAGTGTGACCCCCCCCCCCCACATTGACATTCATCTGTAGAGGGGGGTTGATGCCTAACATTGCTGCTCCAGTAGCATAGTGGTTAGAGCATACACCTTGAATGTAGGAGGTCACAGGTTCAAACCCTACCAAAAAGTCATACCAAAAGTTTACAAAATGGTGCTAGCAGCTACCTTGCTCAGTGCATCAACTTCACAACTTTGGTATGTTCTGGCGTGAGATTCATAATAATTGTATCATATACAATTGCTTATGGGATCTCAGTCTTCAATATTGCTTTCAAGTCAGTTTTTCATCACTATCAACAGGAAAATACATTCAGGGGACTTGAAGCAGTTTAGTTTTCTGAACACTGCTAAAAGCATCTCATGTTGCATGATTGAAATTAAAAACAGAAATGAAATTGCAGTCATGTTATTTTGATATAGATTAGTTAAAAGAAAAACCTCAGATTTTGTTATTAGTACATGTCAAGGTACAGTGGCTGCATCACAATTACAGAAAACACCTGATTCATATATTAACAGAATCAGCAGCAACCATCTTTTAATAAAATAGATTACAGAACAGATCAATAATCTCTGTGCCCTTAAAGTAAAAGACATTTTCATGGATGCTTTTATAAGTCACCAGTCCCATAGCTTTACTTAATTGTCAAATATTTGCATAAGTACCACTGAATATATTTAACCAGTAATGAATTAGCCGGTACACAAGGAACAGCTCATTATTTTTCATAAATGACAGTACACAAGGAACAGCTCATTATTTTTCATAAATGACAGTACACATGGAACAGCTCATTATTTTTCATAAATGACAGTACACATGGAAAAGCTCATTATTTTTCATAAATGACAGTACACAAGGAACAGCTCATTATTTTTCATAAATGACAGTACACAAGGAACAGCTCATTATTTTTCATAAATGACAGTACACAAGGAACAGCTCATTATTTTTCATAAATGACAGTACACAAGGAACAGCTCATTATTTTTCATAAATGACAGTGCACATGGAACAGCTCATTATTTTTCATAAATGACAGTACACAAGGAACAGCTCATTATTTTTCATAAATGACAGTACACAAGGAACAGCTCATTATTTTTCATAAATGACAGTACACAAGGAACAGCTCATTATTTTTCATAAATGACAGTACACAGACCTTGTAACTTTCATTAAGCAGATCAACTTCTTAAGATGAGGAAGCCTTAAATAAAGCCCCAATGGGTGGTGGGCAGAATATTAATAATTTTTTGTTGTTTCAAGAACTTACATTTCATTGTCTATCTATATTTTGTTAGGCTAATTAATTAACATTTTCTTTTGACAAACCTAAGAATCCGCTTACTTGAGTGAGGCCTGATCTAGATTTGGAAGGAAATTTGGACATTGGGCTATCATATATTTTTTAGCACAAGCGCAGAGTCCATACATAATAATAATAATAATAATAATAATAATAATAATAATAATAATGATGATGACTTTGCATAGCGCCTAATCTTTCGAAGCTCTAAGCACTTTACACCATCAATAATGATATGACTACACTACAGAACAACAAATGACAAAAACAATGAAATTGGAAAACATAACAAACATGCTGAAAACATATAAGATACAAAACAATATTAGGTCGCTAAGTTTTCCCTGCAGTGCATCAATTACATGGGGTAATTTAATCAGTTAAACCAAATTGGAATGAACAATTAATGCAAAGAGAATGCAGAATGAATGCAATAAAATGAATGCATTTTAAATAAAATGGCACATGTGCACTCGTAATGCAGAACAATAAATGATACACAATAAGTCACATGTAGCTTGACTTTAAATCTTGATATTGAGCAGAACTTCATAGCGATTTAAAATAACTGATTATCAGCTGGTGGTAGATACAAACCTTGAGATGGGTCATTTTACCAGTAAAACAAAAATGGAATGCAGAATATTGCAAACATCATACAAAACGAATGATTTTGAAGAAAGCACAATACAGAATGATAAATGTAGAGAGAATGAAGTGTCAATGTTAGTGAAAAGATATGGTAAGGCAGGTCTCATAAAATCACAGTGACTGCTTAATCCAACGAATATTTTAGACCTAGTTAGAGATCAACTTAGCCATCCACTATATTACTAAGTGTATTTTACTTGATGCTGAAAGACCTCACAATGATTGCTTACCCAATAATTATGTAACAACTACAACAGTATAAGTGAAAGATAGATAACACATTCTCTGTCTTTCCAGTTTATTACCATTTTGCCCAAGCTCAGCAACCATTTTAATAAATGTATGTGGTACATGTATTTGATTGTCAAATTTAGTCAAAAGATGAAAACAAATAGGGAAAGAAAACATTATCCCAGTCTGTTAATCCAATAACTTTAGCTTGTTGTTCATGTTCTTAACAATACAAAAGTGCATGTTGTTTTTTTGTTTGGGAAATCGATTTTTGTGGTTCTGCAAAAATTCTATTATCATATGTCTTTAGATGTTAAATATTACATAATGGGGACTAATGTTTGAGCAGAATTATCACTGGCTGTATTAATTCTGTATCATGCAGCAAGTCAGAACATGGGCTGTACGAGTTTAAATCTGTGGATAACAGCAAGCTAAAACAGGCTCTATGCCTTTAAGTCTGTGAATAACAGCAAGCCAGAAACACTGGCTGTATGTCTTTCAGTCTCTGGCTATCAGCCAAAACAGGCTGTTTGCCTTTAAATCTGTGGCTGACAGCATGCCCAAAACACAGGATATACACTTTAAATCTGTGGCTAGCAGCAAGCCCAAAACAGGATGTATGCCTTTAAATCTGTGAATCACAGCAAGCCAAAAACACTAGCTGCATGCCTTTAAATATCTGGCTAGCAGAAAGCCAAGAAAACAGCTGTATGCCTATAAATCTGTGGCTAGTAGAAAGCCAAAAAAAACCTGGCTATATTCCTTTAAATCTGTGGCATGGATTAAGCCCAAAACAGGCTGTATGCATTTAAATATGTGAATCACAGCAAGCCAAAAGCACTGGCTGTATGCCTTTAAATCTGTACGTAGCAGGAAGGCTGTATGTCTTTAAATCTGTGGCTAGTAGAGAACCAAAATATTGGATCAATGCCTTTAAATCTGTGGCTAGCAGCAAGCCCAAAACAGGCTGTATGCCTTTAAATCTGTGAATAACAGCAATCCAACAAACACAAAGGCAAAAAGACATACTGTATGCCTTAAAATCTGTGGCTAGCAGCATGCCCAAAACACAGACTTTATGCCTTTAAATCTCTGACTAGCAGGAAGCCAGAATTACAGGCTGTATGTCTATAAATCTTTAGATAACAGCAAGCAAACAAACACAGGTTGTGTGCCTTTAAATCTATGGCCAGCAGCTTGTCAAAATACAAGCTGTATATATTTAAATCTGTGTCAAGCAGTTAGCTAAAACCACATATTTTGTATGCCTTTAAATTTGTGGATAGCAGCAAGCCAGACCACAAGTTGCATATATTTAAATCTGGAGTTCAAAGCAAGCTCAAACTTTGTACCCAGTGAAAATTGCAAATTTACAATGATTTTACCTATAAAATTGTATCTTGCATATCAAAATATGATGTGGCAATTTGATTTTGCCATAAGTCAAAATAGATGTGTTGTATTGTAGCATGGTTTTAAAGTACTATGCATCAGTTTTAATCGTATAAAGGACTTTTAAAAAAAACAATTGATTAAATAAGAGCCATTTAGGAATGCCGTGTATATCATAAGCTTTGAAGAACTTTACATATTTTATCTTTATCTTTTATTCTCTGTACCTTTGACAGAAATGTATCATCTTTACTGTTATATTTTTACTTTATGTTAACATTATTTGGATAACAAAGCAACACACTGAAATGTATCATCATTACTGTTATATTTTACTTTATGTTAACATTATTTGGATAACAAAGCAACACACCGAAGTTAAGCCTGGGTATTCAGCTTTAAAAGTATTTATGCAATTCTTCATTTTTCACATTTGTAGACTTTAATTTGCATTATTTAGCCATTTTTGCACTTAGAATCCATTAAATGATGTACACACACACACAAACATAAAAAACACACACACACACACACAGTCACTTCGGCCAAAGAACAGCATAAAAATATTACTTCTAAAATTGAATTTACCTATGCTGTAATAATTGATGTACAGTAATTATTATTATCATTATTATTATTATTATTATTATTATTATTATTATTATTATAGCTCCAGCTCCACCATCACTTGATAGTCTACATTTGATGGCACGAGTTCATCAAGGGGAGATAACCAAGCGAATCACTGAAAGAAAACCTGGAGATTCAGTTGGTTATTACAATATCAGTCCCAGTTCTCCAGTCAGTCCCCCTAAAACTCACTCACGGACACCCTCAGGGGGTGATTTTAGGGTTGTTTCAGCAACCCCAAATGAGGGTGCATGTATGGCAGCATCGTTTAATCCTGATTATCAGTCTGTGATGGTTAGCAGTTCATTGGAGGAATCAGAATTTGATCCTAATTATGAAAGTGTGGATGAAGCTAAAGCTAAAACAAGATACGAAAGTATTGATGAAAGTGAAAAAAAACATTCTTCTGATATGAGGAAAGCTCGAGGTCATGTTTATGAGGAAGTGTCTGTTCCTGATGAGACGGCAGTTGCAAAAAAGCATGCTCTTAATAAACATACGTATGAGGATATTAAGGATGTTCATGGAAAGCAGAGAGATGAAGGGTCGGTACAAAATTCTGGTGATGTTCAAAGAGGGTTTCTTGGACACATCAGAAAATTATCAGGTGACCACAGTAAGGTTGTAAAAAGAAAGTCAAATGATTTCAAAGAAAAGGACAAGAAAAGGGAATCAAAACGTAAAGTTTCAGAAAGCAAAGAATCCAAAAAGTCAGATGCAAAAAGAAAATCAGGGGAACTGGATAAAAAATGACCAAGGTTTTGCATCTGAAGAAGATTAATATATGTTAATTTCCATATGTAATTAACATAATTGGTTTGTCATAGCTACTGTTAGTCACTGGCCATTACATAACATTAAAAATTGTTGTAAATTTACCTTTAAAGGGGGCCAACACCTAGTTGTAATGGAGTTTGTTCATAGATTCAAAGATACAGAAAACTATTTTTAATAATGTTACCTGAAAACTATACTTCATCAGTCATGCTTAATTTTCCAGAGATAATCTTTGCATTGCTTAATTATGCACAGATTAAATTTGTAATGGTTAAATCTCCAGAGATAATCATGTGTTACTTGATAAGCCTGACTATTTTTTTTCTGAAAATTGGTAAATGCTTTTAAGTATAATAGACAACTGGGTTGCTGTATGCATTTTCCCAGTTTGACAACAGTACATACAGGGTGGATTGACCATGCTACACTCATCCTGGCTAAGAATTACCATATTTGCCAGCCTATAAGATGATACTTTTTGACCAGAAAATATTAGCTTGATCTTATACTAGTATTATATAAGGATTATCAACCAAATTGCTGTTTTTATTTTTTGTATGGAAAATAATTCTCAAAGACTACGAAAAATAATGTGTAAAAAATATCATTTATGAGCATTTTAAACAATTAACATGATCGTCAGTATTAAAAATTAATATAGATCAGATGTAACTGTGCAAAAACAGCCAGCATCATTAATGTATATTGCTTGTAATGTACATTGTTTAAATTTGATTGACTATATGTGCATTAGAATTGACAGATGAATACCCACCACAACAAAGACATATTCCATCATAATTTTCTTCTTGCACCAAATGATCAAATAAAACATGTTCCATTTAGAGAGAGACAGACAGATGGATGTCTTCATGATTGTAAATCTGTATTGTTCACTTACCTGATAACTTATCTTACTCATGTACAAGTGCTGTACCATGATCAGTTCCATAATCAATTCCTTTTAGTTTTTGTTACCACTTCCATTAATAAAAGAATCACAGGGCTTTTAGTGGTATTTACATACTAATTAGATATGCAGTGGCTGTATTCAGTCATTCCAAGCTAACACCTGTTTAGAGGTCAAAATTCAGCAGGCAAGATCTGATTAGTGAGACTACCAATAGGGAAATGAGACTACCAATAGGGAAATCAGACTACCAATAGGGAAATGAGACTTACTCATGGATATTTGTGAATATATTGAAAGGAAATGCCAGGTGATTTATTCATGTAAGTTTCTGAGCCAGTGACATTTTTTTTACTTGCTAATGGAATCAACAGCAATTTAAAGTATATCTAGCATGAGGAAAGATATAAAACAATTGCCGCCTAAGTACAGGAAGAGTATATGCACTTTAAACAAAATCTTTTTTGTTGGAAATTGAGAGGTTGTTATATGTGCAAAGAAAATTAGCATTCAAAATGGTCATTCTTGGGATTTAACCTAATGGTGTTTATATGGAAATAACTATTGTGAATATTTAAACCCTGAAGGAGTATGGGTATGTATTTTCATAGTTTACATTTACTGTTTCAACTATTAGTGTTTTTTCTCTTGGACAAAAGCGTCAGCAACACAGGGGCAATAAAGTTGACAAAACAATATGAAGAGTTGAATCTCTCTCTCTCTCTCTCTCTCTCTCTCTCTCTCTCTCTCTCTCTCTCTCTCTCTCTCTCTCTCTCTCTCTCTCATAGATCATTTTTATTACGAGGTGCAAGAAGAAAAATAGCATACATTGATACTTTTAATATTTATGAGACCAGAAGTTATTATAATTTAATTCCACACAGCATCGCATGTTTAATCCTATCTGTAACTCATTAAATTGTTAGATCAGCATCATTATATGTAGCTAAAAGTACATTATACATTTAAAATACTTTATGTGAAACAAATTGGGTGCTTTTAGTTATATTGAATAATCCTGACTTGAAAGGTTACTGAGTTACAGATGGGATAAAATTCGCGATGCTCTGTGTATATATGGATGAAGGATGGAAAATTTGCCAATGTGACTTATACTTTACATTGACTTATAGACCGGCAAATACAGTATGTTAAGTGACATACTAGAGTAATTCAAAGATATCTTTTACTTCACTCAGCAGGTACCTATTCGACTAGAGAATACTAATCCAATTAGGGGTCTGACAGACCATTTAATGGATTACACATTACGTGTTTGTGATCCATCTTCCATCACCTGACAGCAGTTGTTTACCCAGCCTGACATAAATCCATCACAAGTTCCTACTCGCACAACAGTGGACTGCAGGTCTAATTTGATCTATAATATCTTGATGTCACACCATAATGTGGGTATAATTAAGTGACTACTGCAAGTGGAAGATGGTCAGTACACTCTGCACATACTATGGTCATACTTATTTAGAGAAATGCAAGGCAAAGCTGTCTGACATGCCTGTAATTAAGACTCATAGTTATTTAGAGAAATGCAAGGCAAAGCTGTCTGACATGCCTGTAATTAAGACTCGTAGTTATTTAGAGAAATGCAAGGCAAAGCTATTTGACATGCCTGTAATTAAGACTCATAGTTATTTAGAGAAATGCAAGGCAAAGCTATTTGACATGCCTGTAATTAAGACTCATAGTTATTTAGGGAAATGCTAGGCAAAGCTATTTGACATGCCTGTAATTAAGACTCATAGTTATTTAGAGAAATGCAAGGCAAAGCTGTTTGACATGCCTGTAATTAAGACTCATAGTTATTTAGAGAAATGCAAGGCAAAGCTGTCTGACATGCCTGTAATTAAGACTCATAGTTATTTAGGGAAATGCTAGGCAAAGCTATTTGACATGCCTGTAATTAGGAATGTTATAATTGTATTAGGAAATGCAAGGTAAAGCTTTTTGATATGCCTGTAATTAAGGCTGTCATAGTTATTTAGGGAAATGCTAGGCAAAGCTATTTGACATGCCTGTAATTAAGAATGTTATAATTATATTAGGAAATGCAAGGTAAAGCTTTTTGATATGCCTGTAATTAAGACTGTCATAGTTATTTAGGGAAATGCTAGGCAAAGCTATTTGACATGCCTGTAATTAAGAATGTTATAATTATATTAGGAAATGCAAGGTAAAGCTTTTTGATATGCCTGTAATTAAGACTGTCATAGTTATTTAGGGAAATGCTAGGCAAAGCTATTTGACATGTCTGTAATTAACACTCATAGTTATTTAGGGAAATGCTAGGCAAAGCTATTTGACATGCATGTAATTAAGATTGCCATAGTTATATAAGAAATGCTAGAAAAAACTGTTTGACATGCCCTGTAATTAAGATTTTCATGCCATTACACCTAAAGCTAGATTTTTCCTTCACATTTTATATATGAAGTCTTAAACAAGTAACATTACTTGCCCAGAGAAATTATTTACTTGTCCAGGGTTGCCAGATGTTTCCTTTCTTGATTCAGTACATTCAGCATGATGCCAGGGAACATAAAATTTCAGTGATTTTCTCCTTGGTAGTATGTATTTCACACACACACACACACACACACACACACACACACACACACACACACACACACACACACACACACACAGGTGTTGCTTACTGAAACTTTATACTTCATTTGGTAATATATTTGGTGAATGCATTTAAAGTTACTATGGATACCATTGTACCTCAATGGATACCATTGTACCTCAACTGCCTCAAAAAGCTTATACAGTAGTTCCCCTCTCTGAGGCTACCCATTATGTAATGAAAATGTGGCCTTATAAAGGGATTTCTCAAGAGGGAAACCACTGCACTAATCAATGATCATAACATCTTCCAGTTTGATCCATGGGGTCTATCATTACAGTACTATTTTAATTAAGGGAGATAATAATTGGTAAGAGAGATAACTGTTGGTAACTACTTGGTAAAAGTATTAGGAATTAAATAACTTAAGGTCAAAGAAAATCTTGTTAAGAAATAGTCTATGTTTCATCAGAATTATTACATTCCATACAAATGTTTTGACAGTTATGATGGGGTCATAAACTAGAGTGCATTTCATATCCAAAGCATGAAATTCGTTACAACCATTAGGCAATGAATATGAGTCACCATAACTCAACATGCATGAAATTGATAAGTACCATAAGGGATGGAGAATACAGTCGGAACTTCCAACCTGTCATTACTATGAAAATAACCATAATTGGATGGGAAGGTTAAAAATAAATTGGACTATTTTATACACCTAATATTAGAAGCACATATCTACGAAACAAACTCTTGAAAAGCAACGCACCAAATTTAGATAAAGGAGATTCAGAAAACTGTCCCTACCTTTGCATTGATGTCAGTTATAGGCAGTCCATCATTTTATAATGGCACACAAGATTCCAAAGAACTGATTATCTATTTATAATGGCACACATGATTCCAAAGAACTGATTATCTATTCTGGACTTATTTGATATCATTCAAAGCCTATCCCATGATGTAAATTATAAATAGCTCAAAGAAATTAGTATATCGTATGTAGATCTAATGGCCTTGATTGATTAGGCAAGCTTATGTCATGGGACAGAAATCAAACTCTTACATTCAAAGAAAGTAATTATTACTAGTAGTGTTTACCTCCCTTTATTCTAGTTTCACATGTAATGGATTCATGCCAAATAATTCACAATCATGTTAGTATAATGGTATTTACAGCCAAAAATATTTTGTGATATAAATTGTTTATAAAAAGGTACATGAGTTTTAAAATACAATGTAGCTTCTTAAGAGCATTGCAAATACTTGCTTGCAATTAGAACTTGGAGAATGAATATTAATTTTTCTCAACTTGTTTTCACTTCTTTTGCACTGTTTAATGAAAGTAACCCCTTTAAGCCATAAACATTCTGATGACTTTGTTTCATCATTTCATCAAAAGCCATCAATGCATGAATGTCAACTATATTTCTGTTGCAGCTTTAGTTTTAATATGTTGTATATTATAGCCATATTTATCATAAATATAAGCTATACATATTACTGGAATCATTTCAGATTGTTTATCATAAATATAAGCTATACATATTACTGGAATCATTTCAGATTGTTTATCATAAATATAAGCTATACATATTACTGGAATCATTTCAGATTGTTTAGTTTATTTGCTAGTTTGCATAGTATGCATTAGATTTTTCATGGAATCACAGAGTGCTTATTGACAAAATATTCTGCAGTGTGAGGCCTCAGTTTTGTAATTCCTGCCTACGTTTATAAAGGATTACATTATATTACGCATTTATTATAAAGGATTACAGTTTTGTCATTCCTGCCTACATTTATAACAGATTACAGTTTCCATAAGAAAAGGCCGCAGAACTAGCCATTTAAAAAACATGGGTATAAAAATAGGAAAATATTTGATATGTTAATTATCATTAGAAAATAGTTATTGTTCCGTTACAAACCAATCGCTAAATCATATTTAAATTTAGCCCTTTGGGAATATTTACCTTTTAAGGGATCAGTGAACATTCCATGCCATTGGCATACTGTTCTGTCATTTGATATAATTCAGTACTTCAAAAAAATACATGTACATGCCTTCTATATATACACTTACATAAAGGGCTATCAAGCAGGGGAACTACTCTGGTGGCGTAGTGGTAGAGCATCCATATTGGATGTGGAAGGTTGTGGGTTCGATCCCTGGCCGAGTCATACCAAAATGGTACTAACAGCTGCCTTGCTTGGCACTCAGCATTAAGAGGTTAGTGTTATGACTGGTCAACCTGGTGTCGTATAATATGACTGTGTAGGGCATCATGCTACATGTCTGCAGCATGATGCTCCAGTGCTAGACATCACTATAAACTGCCACACTGTAGACATCATAGTGATAGGACTGAAAAATTGTTAAAGTTACGTTAAAATCCAAATCACACATATGCTATATTTCAGTAAGCATTTTCGATTTCAAACTGTTTGGCAAGTTATTTTTAACACAGCTTGGTGCATGTGTCAAGCAAGTGATGTAGAGGCATTCAGTATAACTTTAAGATGCAACCTTGGAAATAAAGCAAAGTAATAATTCATAAATGGCGTACACAAACACATAACAGAACAAACAGTAAATGCAGAAAGAAATGAAAATACATACATTTCTATGATGTTTGTATTCCCTATACCTGTATACAAAAGAGAAAGAAAAAGTTGAAATATTTTATCTGATTGATAAATTTACGTTACTTTGTAGAAATAGTGATTAAATGAAAAAACAATGGGAATTTTCCTACACAAGGGCAATGTATTCTGATTAAGAGTACAAATTTATGTGGAGTGTAAAGTTGATAGATTTTATCTTTGACGGGTCACTTGCTTAGTGTTCTTTTCTTTGTGCTGGTACTTAATAATACAAAAGAAGTATTTGTGGTAGTAGTAGCAGCAGTAGTAGTAGTAGTAATGGTGATAACAAATTGTATGCTAATAGGCTGTACACTCAGTAGCATTATTTTAACTGGAATTGTCCATAACCTCAACTGAAACCAAGACAGTAGGAATGAAAAGAATGGATCCTAGTCCTCCAAAACTAAAACCCAATCTCATAAAGCAGGAAAATTCAAAATGGTCATCTCTTTACACATAAATGTTGTCATGTTATTATTTAGTATATATTTTTTCTAATGTTGAAATGTATTAGTACTCCTCCTATTATTATTTATATTATTATTTTTATTATTGTTATTGTTATTATTATTTTTTTTTGTTAATGTTTTGGTGTTAGCTTCAGAGAGCAAACAATGCTAACACATTGATCACTGTACATGTAGAAAAGAAGCATGCATATGTACAGTGTATGACAGTTTGTATCAACTTTTGCTTTTTTTTTTTTTTTTTTTTGTAAATAAGTATAGATAATTCAGCATGATGTAGAGTTGTGTATTAATATTTCTTTATATCAACATTCATGCGCTGTAAGCCATAATATCCAAGCACAGAGATACTGCAGTTATGGCTAATTTGGAGTGAATGCTTACCCAGTTAAGTAAAATACACAAGATATAACTAATTATGGATATAATATTCATTTTTGTGGCATTCTATAAAAGTTTGTTAATAGTAAACACACACACACACACATGAATTATGTGCAGTTTTCAATCTTAAATGATTTGTAAAATAAGGAATAAATTACATTTGAATGGCAAAATGTGTTTTGACATCAAATAATTGTATGTATATATCATGTATATATGTCATTCATTGTTTAAATAGCTTTCATGTTATATGTGAGTATTTTTTAACTTGAACTTCTATATGTTTTGTAATTGTATTGTAGATAATAATTTTTGTATAGATTTGAAAGTTTTTTGTATTTATAAAATAATTTGTGTTCCATTGTATATATATACATTAAAATACATGTAATTGATGTTTGATCCCCTTTCTTTTTATCCCAAGTAAAGTGAACTTTGTGGGAGACATATAAATGGGTTCCATTTGTCTATCTTTTACAGTGATGTTTCTGGGGCTTAAAATCGAAAACCATGCAAGAATATTTATATGAACATTGATGCATTTAATTAACTAGCTGTCCAGATATTCGTATTGCAAATCATAGTTCCTGCATTCAGTACTTTTGTTCATTTGCCTTCATATGCATTTATCCATACTTTAGTTTTGGGGATAAACTCCTAAACTTTTTGAGATATGAAATTTTGTACACCTATATTACACTAGTGATGTACACATGAAATTTGGTACACCTATATTACACTAGTGATGTACACATGAAATTTGGTACACCTATATTACACTAGTGATGTACACATGAAATTTGGTACGCCTATATTACACTAGTGATGTACACATGAAATTTGGTACACCTATATTACACTAGTATTTAGATGTGACTTTTTGCATTTCACAGTTGGTCAGTTTAATACTTTTTTTAAAATATTTTCCCATTTTTCTGTTTATGCATCAACATCATTCTTGCTTTTGACTTTGAAAATTCAAGCAATGATATTCTAAATGAACCCTTTGACCATCAGCTGAGATTTTGAAATATTACAGTAAAATTAATGCAAATTTCATCAATATTTTGTGTGCAAATTAATGCTTTAAATTATTCTTCCAATCTTCAACCAGTATTGATACATTGTGGACACTACAAGGTACAAATTGGGTATTTCACGCTCTAAAACTTATTTGTATGAATAGAAGTTTGAGAAACACCTAAATACTTTTGCCAAAATTATATTGCACAATCTCAGTATCTACTAAATTCGTAATCCTAATTTCTGATCCATAACATGCAGTTGATTTCATCATAGTTTACATGTTTTGAAAATCTCTACACTGAAACAGCTAAATTGTTAATGAGTAAGAAAAGCTGCTTTGTTTGAGCTACTAGTACATGTACCTGTTGTATTTTCCTAGCTTTATCTAAACCAGTTTTAGAGTTGTATATAAACCCATATATTTTTTTTAGGTATACACACATCTTTCTTTCACAAATCAAAGTTTCCTTGGCATGGCCTGTTGTTCATCATTTGTCTTCTGACATCCATCTGTCTCCCAGGACAATGCCGTCTGTGTGCTAGCACAATGTTATTAACTGCTTCTAAACTACTTGGAGGATTGTCATAAAGTGTACACACACACACACACACACACACACACATTATTCCCATTGTCTTGTTCATCTTAAAAGAAAATGATGCATTTCTGACTTTCAATATGGCTACCAAGGCATCCATCTTTAAAATATTTATTTGATAGATGGTGCTTAGCCAAGAAAGTTGTAAACAATTATGAAAGTCTCATACATCTTGGATTATATGAAAAGTTCAAAAATTGTGTCTATAGTGACATTAAGTTCCTGTTGTAAATAAGACTTTTACTCAAAAGTCATTTGGCAGAAACCTAATACAAGCCCTTATAAAACACAACTTTTAGATCCTTGACTCTTCCAACATGTACCTGTTGGCAAGAAAAAAAGGACACGTTATTTCTGATTGCTACATATTGAATCAGAATCATGAAAGACCTATTCCAAATGCTCAAGGTCATGGTCATATATTAAAAGCAATACATTTCTTGCGTATCCCAGTCTGATTTTATTACGGAGAATAATGAACCTTTCATTTCAAAGGGTTCTATATCACTCTTAGGTGATACGGCCAATGCCACTCATTTTAAGGAACACAGGAGCTTCTCAGTCTTTCATTGTCAGGTACTGTGTATTTATCTGAGAAGTATTCTTCTAATGAGAGTGATCTTATTCAGGAAGTAGAGTCGGCTTTGTTAATGTTCCTCTCCATAGTGTAAATTTGTTATCCCATTTAGTCTCGGGATCTGTGACAGTCTGTTTTACCCATAGATGGCATTCATTTATTACTAGGCATGACCTAGTTGGAAACAAAGTTGCAGTTAATCCACTTATAACTGGCAAGCCTTGTTTTTGGATCAGAAAGTTGATCCAATTGAAAAAGAATTCCATGATTTATTCCCAGCTTGTGCAGTTACCGGAGCTAAGGCATAGAAAGCTCTTGAGAATGATATTACTATTTAAAGTATTCCTTTAGCGTGTATTGGTCAGGCTTTTGATGAGATCACTTTCACTCCTTGTTTGGATCAATCAGAAAGAGTTGATCACAGTGATCCTCTTTTAACAACTCATCCTCCATACTAATCAGGGTGATAAATGGCAATCACTTGTCATCAAATTTGAAAAAGATCCTGAGATCTCATGTTAGTGTAATAGGGCCATTACTGAAACTGAAGCCTTTCAAGTACCTGTCTGCTAATTCGTTTTAAAATGGAATTCTTATGAAAAAATGGAGACCTCTTGAGGTACTTGCTGGTGATGAGTGGTCAGTGAACTATCAAATTATAGTTGCAAACCTTACAGACAAACTGGGAATACTTATTCTGGCCTAAGAAAAGCCTTATCATAAGGTCTTGACTCATTTTTATTGGCCAAAAATTATAAGCGATGTTGCTAAATACTGTTGATCTTGTCATACTTGTCAAATGGTAGGAAAACCCAATCAGAAGATACCTAAGGCTCATCTGCAACCTATTACTGCATTTGACGAACCATTTAGTAGAATTATGTTAGATTGTGTTGGTTCCTTACTTAAGGCAAAGTCAAGTAACCAATGCCTGTTGACCATTATGTGTGCATCAACAAGGTTTCCAGAGGCAATTCATTAGACAAATTTTAAATCTAAAACATTTGTAAAAGCTTTGATAAAGTTTTTATATCAATTTAGCCTTCCTAAATCTGTCCAATAAGGTCAAAGTTTAGGTCTGGAACTTTCCAGCCTACTATGCTTGAATTTGGCATTCAGCAATTCAAGTCAAAAATAAAATTATGATTTGATAGAAATTCAATTTAGAGAATGTTGAATCTGATAATGGAGTTCTGTCTCTTGCTCATTCTTCAACATTTTCTTTGGCTTAGATTTTCAAGAACAAAATGAGTTAAATTAGAATATTAGTGCTCCTGGGATGTGAATAAATTATAAGAGTACCAGTATACTGAAATAGATAGCCAGGTTAAACATGCAATTAACTTAGTTTTACCTGTCCTACTTAGTGAAAGATTTAAGTGAAGGAATATCATCAGATTTTACTGATTATGGGGTGACAAATCTTCAGAATTCAGAAACGAGCAAATAAAAATGAACTCAAACCATGCTTAATATCTATTAATAGATTTTACCTATAAATCCTGCCAGTCTATCACACATAGTATCAACTTATTTATTTATCTGTGGTCAATGGGGGTGGCAAGGGAGATATCAGCATGGTTCTTGCTACAGTAAATTATGTTACTTAGCAATGAATATGGTCATAGCTGGTATGACTTTGCTACTTAGAATACACAAATATGACCTTGAATAATTTTTGTTGTGCCAAAGACCTCCATGTAGAATGAAACGTTTCAAGGCAAAAGATAATTTGAAAAAGTCCTTACTGTGATAGTGTGGTGATGAGTACATACAGCTTTTAATTTGAAACAAGAGTTTAAAACTTCTCACAAATTATATGGAATACATGCTGACAATATTGTTTTTAGACTGAAACAATAGGCTCATTATCATCATCTTGATATGACACAAAGAAAAACGCACACATGCACATTTATTTTGTTGGCTTACCTCACTCTTATTTACAAAATATGAACAGATTCAGTAAACAGTGCACCATCAAAACAACACTTTTGACAACATATTTTATAGTATGACTGTGTGTGTGTGTGTCAAATATTTTTCTTGAAATACATGCACCTGCTTAACAATTTTTAAAAGACATCACTTGGTTAGTCACTTCTAATATATGTCATTCTCAAATTGTTTCTTCCCTTTTTCCTCTATCTGGACTGAATAATTTATTCATGGGTATGAATAATTCTAAATTAAGACAACAATCATCAAATATTCCAATTATTAATCTGTAGAAGTAAGAAGACGACCAAGAGTATTTCTCAGTTTCAGATTCGACGATCCAAGGATTCTATAGTTTTAAGGGTAGAAAGATTTTATAGAAGTACTGGTAGGATCTGTATGAAAGTTGAAATGAGAAGGAGATAAAGACAGAAAGAGATTGATTGATAAAAGTGTTATCAGAAGGAGATAAAGACAGAAAGATATTGATTGATAAAACTCTTATCATATTGATGAAAATATTTATTTCTTAATATAAACTTGAAAGACAGTGGGTTAAGACACACAAAAAAACAAAGCTTATATCAAAGTCAAAAGTTGCATTGTAAAAGATTATTATATTAAAAATACATGTAGAAAATAGAATGCCATGGATCAGAATATTTTCATTTTTGTTTACAAACATGATAACATAATTACATGATGCAATATAAGACCAACCTATAATAACATTTTTCAAAGAAACTACAAGCAAATCACACAAAAAACAACAAAAAGATAATGTTAGGAATTCAGAAGTACTTCATATTTCCTGCATAGTATCATAATAAATTGATGAAGTAAATTATTTTCATTGTATTGAAATATTATGGTTTGAGTTTAAGGTTATGAATTAGTTTGCCAACAATTACTGTAAGAAAAAATAAATTCTATATATAGACAAGTCAATGCAGGTCATTCAGTAGACTAGCGATGAATTAAATTTTTTGTTTAACCTTTAACCTTACATAATTTAAATATAAACATTCCCTTTAGTTTTGGGGGACAAAAAAAATGCCATTTAGAGTTTCTACTTACAAGAATTGTATAGTGTATTAGTGTGGTCGACTCTCTAGCCATCAATATTTTATATGTGATACAAATACTACATAGCATAGCTTGTCAGGAATTAAAAACAAAACCATTTCAATTGTCATCTGGAATATTCTTTTTTTTTTTTTTGAAAGAAATTGTGGTGCCATAGAGGCAGCACTGTTAATTATTTAGTGGACACATCCTATTATGTGATAAAATACTATATTTCTGCATATAAAAATGACAGTACTGATTCATTTAAAAGAAGAAACGCATAAAGCTTCAAAACGCTACATCAAGTTAACAAAATATTTCTTAATGTTCCCATTATTTGGTCTATACTCAGTCGGGAAATAGATTGTAATCTACATATTATGCTATTGTGCAAGATTTTTTTGTCCTGTTCTTAAATGTTGAAATCAAATGTCTTAAAACATCCAAATAACGAGTTGTTTTTGGCTTGCTTGTCCAAAATGTTATAGTTTACATGATGATACAATACAAATGCATTGAATATATATATATATATATATATATATATATATATATATATATATATATATATATATATATATATATATATATTGCTGATATTTCTGATACATTGTTGAATGCCAATCATGTAAATGAAAAATCCATTGACTTCAAAGTTTGTGGGATGGGGTGGGGTGGGATGATGGATGAGCTTTTCTTTTGAAACAGGATTTGTTTTCTTTTAATTCAAAATCATGTTTAAAACTAAAAAATTGGATAACTTGAGTTTTTCTTGAACAAATGACAGCAACAAAATTAACTACAGATTTTCAAAATATTTAATGCTACCTCTTTCCCCCCCCCCCCCCTAGACCCCCCACCCCAATCAAAATGGTTGGTCATTTAACTTACGAAATGTCAACCATGGTTATTTTTTTTATATAGATGGTGTGAATTAATCTAAACATGATCAAATGCCAGCACAAAAATTGTTACTGTTGTCAAGCAACATAAAGCCTGAATCTTTATGTTTATTTGGTGAACCAGCCACATTTTTTATATAAATAACAAGAAAAAAACAAAAGAAAGAAAACAGCCATCAAGGCAAAAACACACAACAAAAGTACTACATAATAAAATGCTTGAAATACAAAATATATGGATGGTGTTTGGGATTTTCCATATATTTGTTCCAAGTAATTATGTTACATTTTTGTATACAAATATTAACGATCTCAATTGTAAAATTGCATGAGCAAAATTTTAATCAAAAATTGCAGAAGACTCGGATGTTAATAATATCTGCACAGTATGTGTGATGAATGTAATGATCTGTGTGAAAAAAAAGACCAAATTTCATCAGGAGGTAATGTACCTGTACACATTGTCTATGCTAAAATGGTTGGAATGTCAGTAAAAGCATATCAGGTTCATAATGGCACTAAAATAAAACAATACTGACACTATAATTAAATAAAAGCAAACGATTTCTATACAAATTAGCTCAAAGAAATATGTTTATCACATTTTAGTCTAGAATATTTGCGCTCAAAGAATACAGGATCAAACATTTTGGTGGTGCTACTATAGCTTAGATTATGGGAAATAATTGGGCCATCTCCTGACCAATTTTCAGAATTGGAATAGCTCTTTGTAATCTTCTGCACAGAATAATAAAAACCAATTGAAAATTTCTGACAATTGCAAATTTTGGGTATTTACATAAATGTCAAGAATACTGGTTGTGAATTATTGAATTTATGAAGATTCACTCTTATACAATCATCAAGGGGAACGATGATTAGATATGGCTGTCCTACAAAATGTTTTGTCTACTTTCCTGTATGTAATAAATAGCATTGGAATATCAACAGCATTGCTCAGTGGGCTAATGTTTTTCACAGTATTTTATAGTCGGGATGATAGAATCAGTAGCTTTATACTTCCCAATAGAGTCTTGGTGAGAGTGGAGTCAGTGAACTGTAATAGCAATATACTTACCTTTACAGTCTTGGTAAAAGAATATCAATTAAAATTAAAATATCACAGATATGCCTATTTAGTACAAAGAAAGCCTTCAGAATTCAATACTCATGGACTGATCATTTAAGTTTTGGAGGCAGCGGGTATTTCCTGGGATTCTCTTGCAAACCAGGATATTCTTTCTAACACCTCAAAATATTTTAAAACTAATATAAGTGATATAATTATTTATCTCTGTAAATCAAATATCCTTTTTTATGAACTCATTGAGATTCTGATGTATTTTTACAAATTCCTAGGTCACCCCAACTGCAGAAAATGAAATGGTCAGTCCCTAAAATATTCATACTAGCAATATAACATACAGAAAAAAGATCACACATATAAACATTTCAAACAAAATAGAGTTTACCTTAAAGTCATACTAATATGAACTATGAAGATCTCCATACTTTGACAAGTATGGCATCATTAGGAAGTATGAAAATATTCATACTTTTACTAATTACATCGCTGTGAAGTATGAAAATATCCATACTTCTACTAATATGACATCAACGTGAAGTATGAAAATATCCAAACTTTTTCATATATGACATCAATGACAATATGAAAATATCCATACATTTACTAATATGACATCAATGTGAAGTATGAAAATATCCATACTTTACTAATATGACATCACTGTGAAGTATGAAAATATCCACTTTTACAAGTATGACATGACAAGGAAATATAAAAATATCCATATTTTTAGTAGTATGACATCATTGCATTCAGCCAATGTCAAAAGTTAATTGGCAAGGTATTTGTATCTTTTAAATCTGACAAGGAATGCAATTTTTTTCAGTGCCATTTCTCTTTTAGGACCAATCTACATCACAAATGTCATGTCAAGATTTATTCCCAAGATGTCAAAAATTTAATATTTAGAAATTCTTCAAATAAAAGAATTAAACATTTATAACAGAATAAAGGATAAAACTTGAGTAAACTGTATGTTTCAAACTTAACAGAACATGGTTCTAAGCAAAGGAGGATGGGACAGCTAATGTATCACAGATGCTTAATGCAGCAAGAAATTTACAATTATCTCATACTAAATAATTATTTTCTTATAAATTATAAACAGTCAGTCTCAGGTTCTTATATCTTTTTTTTCCAGATGAACGTTTTAATTGACAATGAACTGAGATAAAGTGATGCTATGAGGGAAGGGATTTTCTTTCCAGCTATTTTTTTTCTTCTTTTATTTAAAGTTTAATTCTTTCCTAGTTAAGATGATAGATACTTTTATTTACAAAAAAGAACAAGAATATTTTATTCTCACTATTTTGGGTCTGGAAATTATCAAATCTATATTATTCATAAATATTTAGAATTATTTCAATGCAAATCCCTCCACTTGTGATTTTATTTGTATTTTATATTTATGATGAAACGAATCAACAAAACAAGTTTAGAACACTATAGTCTCCATTATACAGTAGAGCCTGTCTTGAAAGACCACACTTTCTGCCATAAAATTATGGTCTCTCAAGACAGGTGGTCTCTCGTAACAGGTCACAATGCTATATAATCATTAAGTTCATGCCTTGAGAATATGGTCTCTCAAGACAGGTGGTCTTACATAGCAGTGGTCTTTCAAGACAGGTTTTACTGTATAGGCTAAACTATTCATAATGAGAATTTATTTTCCAAAACTAGGCTGGACCAGCTGTATGTAAAGTATTATAAAATTAAAAAGAGCCCTAAATAATTACACAGCTAAATTTATTGCAAATGATAAGCTATCACAGACACAAAATGTTCTGCATAGATCAATGTGATGATGTCTCATGATGTATTATTAAGGCTGTAACTTTCTACTTCGAAGGAGAAAAAGGGCCATAGTCCAATAAGTACAAACTTTTTTGAAACTTAAATTACAATTTTTAAAATGTCGCAATGTCTCACATTAAATTGGTTGAGACTTTTGAAATCTTATAAACAACATATATGAAAAATGATTTGATGAATAAGCAGTACAAAAATATTTTGAAATTTTGCATGGACATTTTGATGTATGGAATGAATCGGAAGACTGTTGTGGATTAGATGCAACTTTTGGAAGCTTTCGTGGAAGTACTTAGAGAAAAACATTTGCCCTCCTCACACACACTTCTCTCCATAAAAACTAAATATGGTTGGCATCAACTCAAGTCATCAGGAAACTTGATATAACACTTTGGGCTAAACGGACTATCACCTCCTTCCATTTCCATGTCAATATTGGTTCCAGTGAGAACAAGCTTATGGGACCCATTTAAAACATCTTCATGGTATTCCTTACCATTTATGCCTGCAATGACACATAGAAGGTATCGTTACAGAAAGTATCCCTATACTAACAAAGCAAATTAGCTGTATGTTACTGAAGTGCCTAAGAAATTGATTCATATTGTTTTCCTCATTTTTTTCTGGAGATTACCTTCCCAGTATTAAAGTGAAGAATGTAACCTGCATTCAATACAAGGCAACTTTAAAATTTAAAGAGAAAGAAAAATGTTGCACAGTGTGTGTGTGATTAGGATTTTTAACGTAGCTTTTTAAAAACATTCGGTCATATCGCTATGATGTGGCAGTTTATAGTGATATCTAGAGCTGGGACATCACGCCACAGACATGTAGCATGTTCCACTAAGTCATATTATCCTGACACTAGGCCGATAAGTCCTAACACTAACCTAATAACTAATGCTGAGAGCCAAGCGAGGCAGCTGTTAGTACAATTTTTATAAGTCATTGGTATGACTCAGATAGGGATTGCGCCTACAACCTCCTGCATCTGAGGCAGATACTCTAACCACAAGGCTACTGGATGTGGTCTAAATGTTGCACCAAAAGTTCTATTCCTATTCCAGTAGGCTGCTATTGTTAGAAAATATTACATAACCTTGTACTAGAAAGTTCTATTCCTATTCCAATAGGATGCTGTTAGAAAATACCACATTACTGATTTTTGTATCTTACATCCAAGTCCATACAAGAGGGAGCCACAGTGGCTCAGTGGATGTCTTTCCAAACTCAAGCCCAAAATGGTGAGGGGCTAATATTTGATCACCATGGAATCAGCTATATTGATGTGGGCATTAAATAACCTACTTGTTGTTCCTTGCTGTAAAGTATCAAACCAAATCAAATTAACACAAGTGAGACACCCTTGTAGCTAATGCACTAATTTTTTTTATCAAATTTGTTTTAAAAAATCAGGAACTACATTAGTGTAGTGATACATTGAATAGAATAATAGGAAAAAAAAACATGAAAACCAATATCTTGAAAAAATAATTAGGCACCCTAGAGCTATTCATAACTAATTAAGTTATGAATGAAAATGAAATAAATAAATAAGTTACACAGTTGATACTTAAAAATGTTACACAGTTGATACTTAATGCAGAAATGTTACACAGTTGATACTTAATGCAGAAATGTTACACAGTTGATACTTAATGCAGAAATGTTACACAGTTGATACTTAATGCAGAAATGTTACACAGTTGATACTTAATGCAGAAATGTTACACAGTTGATACTTAATGCAGAAATGTTACACAGTTGATATTTAATGCAGAAATGTTACACAGTTGATACTTAATGCAGAAATGTTACACAGTTGATACTTAATGCAGAAATGTTACACAGTTGATATTTAATGCAGAAATGTTACACAGTTGATACTTAATGCAGAAATGTTACACAGTTGATACTTAATGCAGAAATATGACTCAGTTGATATTTAATGCAGAAATGTTACACAGTTGATACTTAATGCAGAAATGTTACACAGTTGATACTTAATGCAGAAATGTTACACAGTTGATACTTAATGCAGAAATGTTACACAGTTGATACTTAATGCAGAAATATGACTCAGTTGATATTTAATGCAGAAATGCATTGCAGAAACAAATTTTTATCTTTATTGTATATTTAAACTTGATTAATTTCTGACAAATAAATGCACATCACACACTATCTTATCAAATGGTTGTATCTTTTGAATTTATGTAAAACTTTACATGGATAAATATACAATTACTTAGTTGTTTCTCTGTCAAGTTTTCTTCACCACTGCTGTACTTGTACATGTGAATATGGCATTATGGGAGTGGTTGAAGCTGTACACAATGAAGCCCTTGTCTGGTAAAGTGTGATAAATATACTGTTATGTATATTTAATTTGCAATGTCTGTTGCTTAATTGTTTATATTTTTTAATTATTTCATTAATTGCTGTGGGTTATGTCAAGTTTTATTTTGGACTTGACCTTGTCCAAAATCAAGTTCTTTTTTTCTACCTGACCAGAATCGTTGATTTGATTTTTTTAAATTCTGTGAACAACTAATAGATTGCCAATATTTTCTGTGTGAGTACGGGTTTAAAATTAGGATCATTATTAACAGAAATAAATATATTTATTGGGGTCTAAGTATGTTATTGGAATTCCCCAGTAAATATACTTGGCATACCTGACATATTCCACATTCTATATTATAATTTTAATATAGACCTAATTATAGCTAAGTTTTTTTTTTGTCTGTAAACATTACGAACCTTCTAGAATGAAAAAAATATTCCATTGGGTAATAATTTTGTAAGAAACTGGTACTTGTGACCTGAGGTCAAGTAAAGGACATTATAATCTTGTTGTAAAAATTATTTTTTAGTGCTGGTATTGGGATACAAAAAATAATACAAACACTGAAAATTCTGTGCAACTAATTTCACATTTAATGTATGCTTCTTCAGAAAAAAAAAATGTTTTGAAAGAAACAGATGATATATTTTTTCAGATCCTTAGTTTTTCCTCAAATATTTAAACACACTTTAACACCAATAATCACTCTCTACTCGAATTTTATTTCATACCAATAGATATTGTGCATATATATATATATATATATATATATATATATATATATATATATATATATTGTTAAATTGTGCATCCTTTATAACAATATAACTATATGTCTAACTGTTTTTATTTTATTTTATTATTTTACTGATTCATTTAGTGCTGGAAATCAATGTGCTCATCTAAAAATAATAATCTTCGAAATGGAGTCTTGAATTCATAGTGAAATTTCAAATAAGGATATATTTTTGGATTGCCTTATTGTGATCAAACCAAAGACTGTTGGCATATCACCACTACACTGGCCACCATAGGCACATCAACACTTCCAGCATTGGATTTATTTTGGATTACCAATAACATGTATTCAGAACTTTAATCATCAAGACCTGTGTCTGTAATTCTAGATTATTTCGGATTTCATTTGCAATAATATAAATTCCCTTTTTTTACATTTTTACTTTGTATTCTAGGGAAATAAATTATTTGCTGAATTTTACAAAGCATGTTGCTTTTCACTCTTTTTTTTAATTGTTTTATAAACATAGAGTCATAATAATACTAAAGGTTAAGCTCTGAAGGCATAACTGGTTTTTGTTCTCAACAGTTTAAACACCTTTACACAGAAATAAAAATACATTGTGTTCATGGCACTTCTATTGATTCCAGTATTCACTCCTATTGATCCCATTATTCACTCCTATTGATCCTATTATTCACTCATATTGATCCCAGTATTGACTCCTATTGATTCCAGTATTCACTCCTATTGATTCCAGTATTCACTCCTATTAATTTCAGTATTCACTCCTATTGATTCCAGTATTCACTCCTATTGATCCCAGTATTCACTCCTATTGATTTCAGTATTCACTCTTATTGATTCCAGTATTCACTCCTATTTATTCCAGTATGTTTATCTTAACAATTCCAATATTTCACCTTAGGTTCTAACAAATGATATGATTTCCCTTCAATCTGAAACATTTTTTTGTTATCAAAAGCACTGAATGTAAATTGCCAGGCAAACTATTCTAAAACTATTGCAAAACAAATGATGTCTACAATTAAGAGAGAGGAAGGAAGAAAGACAAGTAGAATTTTAAAAAATAACCTTAACTTACCCAGATGCTTCCATAGGAAGCTGAGAACAGCCTTGAAGTTGATATCCATAGCTTTCTTAGGAGACAATACATGTCGAACATCTAGCAGTTTCCCCAATGGTTTGTTAAACAAAAACTGAAAATCTGTACAACTCTGATGGCACGTACCCCTGAAATACATTTTTTTTTAATTGTCAAAAGACAAGCATTGCTAGTTCCACTTTTTTTGTTCATTCACTAAAAAAGTTACCCAAATCATTGTGAGGAGACATAGAAATATTTAATTGGAAAAAATGTAATATTTCTGGTCTAGTGAATGTTTTTTCTTCTGAATTCCACTTTATAATAGAAAACTCGAACAAAGGCCTTATACCTAAGATAATTAAAATATATATTAAAAAGCCATAACATGATTATGAATAATGCCAATTCTTTTGCATACATCAATACTGTATTTTCACAATTCGATCAAGAAATGGTCTATATATTATTCTGTATAGGTTAAAATGTTTGTTTTTGTTGGTTTACATTTTTAAAGATTTATTGACATTACATTTTTTGACTTGTGTTATTTTGATTGGTAAAAATAAAGTAATTTTAACATTTCATACCACTGTTTGTATAAATAGGCAAAAATGTTTCGAAGCTGTCCAATCTCAGTGATAGCTGAGTGATTTAGATAGCACAGTATGATTTGAGTGATATAGATAACACAGTATGATTTGAGTGATCTAGATAGCACAGTATGATTTGAGTGATATAGATAGCACAGTATGATTTGAGTGATCTAGATAACACAGTATGATTTGAGTGATATAGATAACACAGTATGATTTGAGTGATATAGATAACACAGTATGATTTGAGTGATAAAGATAGCACAGTATGATTTGAGTGATCTAGATAGCACAGTATGATTTGAGTGATCAAGATAGTAATCAAGATGGTGTGTGAACCAGTATGATTTGTGTGAATACATGACTTGAATGATCTAGATAGTGTGTGTACCACATAATTGTTATAGTAACCTAGATAGCATGTGAACCAGAGCCTGACTTGAGTGACCTAGAACGTGTGTGAACCAGATCAAGGCTTGAGTGACTAAGACAGCATGTGAACCACAATGTGACTTGAGTGACATAGATAGTATGTGAACCACATTGTAACTTGGGTGACATAGACAGCATGTGAACCACAGTGTAACGTGAGTGACCTAGATAGCATGTGAACCACATTGTCTTGAGTGACTTAGATAGCACGTGAACCACAGCGTGATATGAGTGACATAAACAAAATGTGAATTACAGTGTAACTTGAGTGACCTAGATAACATTTGAACCACAGTGTAACTTGAGTGACCTAGATAGTGTGCAAACACACAGGATGACTCAAGTAATTTAGATAGCGTTTGAACCACAGCATGACTTGAGTGACCTAGATAGCATGTGAACCACAGTGTGACTTGAGTGACATAGATAGCATGTGAACCACAGTGTGACTTGAGTGACATAGATAGCATGTGAACAACAGTGTGACTTGAGTGACATATATAGCATGTGCATACTGTACTTACTTTATTGTAATCATTATCCTTTCCACATCTTGCCGCTCTAGTTGTCTCATCTGCTGAATATTCTTCCGCCATTGGAAGCTGGCATAGTTCAGCATAAGTATAGGCTGTGTTACCATGGGGATGACCTCTTCATCCAAGGGATGCATCCATCCATCAAGGACTATGCCAACCCTAAATCAAAATAATGTATGACAATCTTATCTTTTTCGTTTATTGAACTGCTGTTGATTCATGTTTATTCCAGAAACATATACCTTTTATGTATCGATTGCACGTTTTCTACATTTTATAAATTTATCGAAACAAATGTAAAATGTCTCAGTCACAAACATAATTTTGTCACTGTTTCTGAGGCATATTTGTTAATGCAATTACTGACAAAAATGTTACAAATGCTAAATCCTTACATAAAAATAAATATTAAATTAATAACTTCATACTATATTGTGAATTTCTATGTTTCAATACTGATGGATTTTAGTGTTATTTGCATCTTTTTCACTTTGCATGTGCAATCTTCTGATTCCTGTTTTCGGATAAATGTGGAACATAATAAAGATTTATCTATTTTATTTCACTGGAGAGGCCTGGTTTAGTTTGGTGTTTAAGACATTGCACCACAAGGAAGTTATTTAACGCTGAAGTAGCTAGACTGATGTGCCTTATGCATGGAAACACCATGGTAGCCAACCCAGGAGTAGGATTCAAACCTGCGCCATTTTGGTTGCAAGTCCAACACTCTTACCACTCAGCAGCAGAGGTTGTTTCATGGGAGAGACTAAAAACATTACTAAATTAAGATTAAGGTTGTAATTAAGACTAAAAACATTACTAAATTAAGATCAAGGTTGTAATTAAGACTAAAAACATTACTAAATTAAGATTAAGGTTGTAATTAAGACCTGTAGATTAATTAAGTTAATGTTCTTTAAACTATAAGATAATTATCCTCGTAATTCTGAAAATTATGATGGTGTAAGACTTTTATTTTCAGAATATTTGATGACATTTAAATATTTCTTTAAAATATGTGTAATATATATTGTCTATTCAAACTGAGCATCTCCAAATTTGGAAATGGTCAAAATATTAGATTACTGTCAGATGCAAAATGGATTGACAGTGGATGCTGACGTGTGCTTGAAGATAAGTGTTAAATCCATATAAAGTACAAGACATATTTTTTGTAAAAGAACACACACATATCACATCCCTGACATGCATACACAAACATTTTTTTAAAGATTACTCGGTCTTTCAAGTAATTGTTTCCATGTATACATCCTGTTTTAAATATTCTAATTTATTTACATTCAAACAAAAGAAATTTAGATAAAATAGTACATAAAATATTTACATTAACAAGTTTAAAAATAAATTAAACATAATTGACAAGTTGAAAATTCAGTAAAACTTGAAGATAAAACTTCATTTACTTGAAACGCTTGTCCTTTGCCAAAGCACAGACACAAGTTGCACCTCCGAATGAATGTCCAACCATAGCCACTCTAGACAAGTCCAGCCTGCTCTAGTGAGTGCAAGAGAAAAGATTTTGATAAATTTCTGAACTGATTGAGCATTGGAGTCATGCTAACAATGTCTACTCAATTTAAAGAAATCTACACAAAAATTAAAGAATTGTTGACAATAACCCCCCCCCCCCACCATATAAATGAAAAATGTTCATATAGTAATCTACTAGTTAAATTTGTATATGATGTTTTGTGATGGTTTCATATGTAGTGCAGTATCAAATATCCATTATCTGACATACATTTAGTGTGTCTTTGATTATGTAATGCCCTACACATTGTCAGTATCACATCTGACATACATTTAGTGTGTCTATGATTATGTAATACCCTACACCATGTCAGTATCACATCTGACATACATTTAGTGTGTCTATGATTATGTAATGCCCTAAACCATGTCAGTATCACATCTGACATACATTTAGTGTTTCTATGATTATGTAATACCCTACACCATGTCAGTATCACATCTGACATACATTTAGTGTGTCTATTATTATGTAATGCCCTACACCATGTCAGTATCACATCCCTGACATACATTTAGTGTATCTATGATTATGTAATACCCTACACCATGTCAGTATCACATCTGACATACATTTAGTGTGTCTATGATTATGTAATGCCCTACACCATGTCAGTATCACATCCCTGACATACATTTAGTGTATCTGTGATTATGTAATACCCTACACCATGTCAGTATCACATCTGACATACATTTAGTGTGTCTATGATTATGTAATACCCTACACTATGTCAGTATCACATCCCTGACATACATTTAGTGTATCTATGATTATGTAATACCCTACACCATGTCAGTATCACATCTGACATACATTTAGTGTGTCTATGATTATGTAATGCCCTACACCATGTCAGTATCACATCCCTGACATACATTTAGTGTATCCATGATTATGTAATACCCTACACCATGTCAGTATCACATCTGACATACATTTAGTGTGTCTGTTATCATGTAATGCCCTACACATTGTCAGTATCACATCCCTGACATACATTTAGTGTATTTATGATTATGTAATACCCTACACCATGTCAGTATCACATCTGACATACATTTAGTGTGTCTATTATTATGTAATGCCCTACACATTGTCAGTATCACATCCCTGACATACATTTAGTGTATCTATGATTATGTAATACCCTACACCATGTCAGTATCACATCTGACATACATTTAGTGTGTCTATTATTATGTAATGCCCTACACATTGTCAGTATCACATCTCTGACAAGCATTTAGTGTATATGATTATGTAATACTCTACACCATGTTAGCATCACATCTCTGACAAACATTTAGTGTATATGATTATGTAATGCCCGACACCATGTTATATATTATATTGGTCAGTAGTCTGCCTACATTTGTTTATTTAGAACTGGCAAAATAAGATTGGTCAAATAAGACCTTAATTTGCCTGTGACATTATTAAATAAGATATCATTGCTATAAATTATATTTGACAGCCATTTCGAATTGTCATATGTAATGTGACTGGTCATTTCTGTGACAATATTATGTATGACATCATTGCAACAAATTATATTTGACAGCCATTTCGAATTGTCATATGTAATGTGACTGGTCATTTCTGTGACAATATTATGTATGACATCATTGCAACAAATTATATTTGACAGCCATTTCAAATTGTCATATGTAATGTGACTGGTCATTTCTGTGACAATATTATGTATGACATCATTGCAACAAATTATATTTGACAGCCATTTCGAATTGTCATATGTAATGTGACTGGTCATTTCTGTGACAATATTATGTATGACATCATTGCAACAAATTATATTTGACAGCGAATTGATAGATATAAGGTGACTGTCAGTTATGTGACAATACTATTATGTATGACACCATTGCTACAAATTATATTTGAAGGTGAATTGACAGAGATAAGGTGATTAGTCAGTACTGTGTGAAGGTTCAATCAAACTACCTTGAACTGTTTAGTGTTAAAATAGAAACCCAGGAAATTCTGAATACCGCGTCCATCATTCAAGGCAGTCAGGACGTTGAGAACCTTGACGCATTCCTCTGCTCGCTTGTGAACCTAAGAAGGAGAAATAATAGGTTTGGTTTATCATCACCGTTATTGATATCAATATATTCATCACCGACCCCTCCCCCAATTCAAACACAAAAATAAATACACATCGTAAAATATATCACGAAGAGAAGAATAAAAGTATCATTATTATCACCATTGTCACTAATTATCATCAAGATAATTATCACTATCACCATCACTATCATCATCGTCATCGGGTCAAAACGCAACCAAGCCAAAACGTAAGCAAATCAAAACTTAACCAAGTGGAAACATACACAATATAAAGCAAGTCGCAACACGTTGAGACTTGAGATATACAGTTTTGGTTTTTAAGTCCTGAATGTTCCATATCCATATATACTTCTTCTCCGTAAGCTGTGAATATGCATCGCTGGTTTATACTGATTTTCTTTGATGTTTGTAGAAAAGATATCATGAATAATGTAACCACAGCTTGGCCTTTGGCATTCCCTTTGATGCTGAGAATCCTTTAAACTCTTTAATTTGGAGTAACTCAATACCATACGCTATGTAATTTGTAAATCAAATCCACCTTTAAAGATTGAAAAGTAAACAAGTTGAATTAGATAGATAGATAGACAGACAGACAGACAGACAGATAGATAGATAGATAGATAGATAGATAGATAGATAGATAGATAGATAGATAGATGCAATAACTAGTAAATACCCAAGGATAATATTAATAGACACTTCACTTTGCGGTGAGTAATATTTAATGGAAAATATTTTCAAATTATAAAATCCAAATAAATGTTTATACAAGCATTGTGTAATGGATACAGTAATAAAAAATATAAGCACAGTGCGATCTATATATGCATTTTTAACATGACAACACAACATTATTTTAACTTTTTTTTATTACTTACTATAACATACAAAATTTTAAAAAATACTCCTAATTTTATCATATTGTGAGCGTGTCGTGCATTTAACACAACCCTCACTCTGCATGCTAAATTTTCAATAGAAAAACAAAAGTATCTTAAAGTGCAGCAATAAAGAAAATATCTGCGATATAAAACAAGCATGTTATCCTTGGATATTTCTTGGCCTTTTAGTAAAATTGCGAGCGTTCTTTGTTATTATGTTATTTAGTTTTGCCGCAAAGATCTAAGCATGCTATGCACGTGTACAAGTTATGATACTAACACTATCATATCTATACATGACTCAGTTACTGTGACAAACTACTCATGATAACAAAAATCGAAATGACTCATAACAAAAGCATCACAAATTAAATGAATTTAGGTAGGTTTTTGTAGGGTGTGGTCAGCTTATACTTCCATTTTACATGTGAGTAGGCGTGCTGCGCTGGTTAAGATTAATGTGTGTGTGTGTGTGGTGTGTGTGTGTGTTGGAATTTTAACGTAGCTTTAGAAACAAAATCAGTCATATCGCCTCGATGTCTGCAGTGTGGCAATTTATAGTTATGTCTATCACTGGGGCATCATGATGCAGACATGTAGCATGATGTCCCATCCAGCCACATTAAAAAAGTATTGTGCTAGTTATATTCACAGTCTTACATTGTATGGAGCTACATGAAGGGCAATACATCTTACAAGAACTGCAGGAGTACAGTGAATTGTTGATATATGTACACATATTTTTGGATGCTGACCATAATATGTATTAAATTTTATGACAATCCAACAAAAACTGCGGGATTAGTAAGTTTTTTCACAAAATTGTGTACCTGATGGAAATAAGGAGGGACTGGCAATAATAATAATAATAATAATAATAATAATAATAATAATAATAATAATAATAATAATAAAAAGAGTATTTGTAAAAAAATGTAGTTTATATGCAAATAAAAATTGTCATTATTTTCAGCATTATAATAAAGTAAAAAAGAAAAATTTCAGGTGAAAAAAAGAAACTCATTTGCACATAAATTGCATAAGCAATGAGTTTGCAGAGAAAGGAACATACATTCTATTTTCCCCTCAATTTAAATTTAAATAATTACTTTAATTTTGGACTCGTAAAATAAATGACTTTATTTGTAAATAGTTCAAGTCTGAATAATGATATTTACTCCACGAAAATCTTACATGGAAAAACTACTGTATCAATGAAAGAAATATAACTCCGGCGTAGATGCGACATTTGTTTACTTCAGTGTTTGGATGATGCTTATGGTATCACGGTACCAATTGTTTTTCCATAGACCTCAATGCTAATATTTGGAGAGATAAATATATTTTCTATCCTAATTTAGCATGCATCTCACACACTGTTATAGAGAACAATGTTAGATTGTCAATTTGATGATGACAAAACTAGGTACTCCATTGCATTTAAGAGAGATAACTCTGCTGGAACTAGACAGGGGTATGAGTTATCTAGTCACAACATACCTATTTTCAGTCATGTCTATGACATTTTCAAAAAATCATAAAAAATACAAAATATGATCTGTATAGGAATTAACATAAATTCACATGTTGCCAAGAGGCTAAACTATTTTTTAAGCCTAACAGAAAGTACAACTCTTGCATAATCCACCAATCAAAGCTTGTCTTGTCCTTTATTACTGCCTGCAATGGACCCTACACTTTAAGCACCGCCCACCTGGTCATGCGCAATTGGTACCGTTATACCTATAGCAAACCTTGATTTTTCCAATAATCTGTGAAATAGCTCGGGACTATATAACTAACAAGTGTACTTAGTCTCGCTTGTCAAAAACAATTTTATGAAGTACTAAGCTATGTTTTATATGATTGTGTATAGAAATGTTATTCAGCTGTTTTAACTCCTGTTTTAATACTTTTGCTTCACTATCAAACTCATCTTTTGAAATAAAATGAATTCTTTTAACTATGAGTTGTGTTTTATTCATATTAGCACTTATCATACTTCACTTTGGTGATATGGGATAAATCACATTATGTCATATTATGTAATAGTAAGGTCAAAGGTCAATGCACTAGTTAGCATGTACCAGTTCTACTCTTAAAGAGACATTTTGATATAAAGTAAAGGACTTATATTTGTGTCACAAACACAGAAAGTAACAACAAGGACAGGTGGACATGGCCCAATCTAATTATAAAGTATTAGCTTTGAACACTTTACACTGTCTGCATATGCAAGAGGTCACTAACCTCTAGTCCTCACACAAAGGTCAAGCTACCCAGCCTCTTTGTCATACAAATAGAAAGCTTCCCTCCTTTCTGTAGTGCATACAATTGATGCAATAAGCCAATCTGACACCAAATAAAGTAGATAACAGCTTTTGTAAGGGGTTATCATGGATTTGTGTGTGAAAATGTTTACTTGAATACAGAAAAAGGCTAAAGTTTAACAATGAGTATAGTGAGTCCAATGAATTTAAAAACAGGAGAAAAGTGTGTATCTAAATGGGAGATGTAGCGTATGATAATGGAATTAAAGGAGACAAAAGCAGCAATGAGAAAAATGAGAAGTGAGAGCTTGATAACATTATCTTGGAAAATATAGGGCAGCAGTGGATCATAGGTGCAAATACAATTCCAAGGCACCTGTGCTATAACATCCCTTACAGGCACCAAATATCAGGTGACATGGTGTTCATTCCTAGCTAATATAAAAGGGTGAATAATGTAGATAGTATAGATGCATATAAGTTATATTTCTTCTAAATAAGAAATTAACAATAATGGGCTTCTGTTAGACAGGAAAAAAAAAAAAAACAAAGCATGTTTGATCAGTTTTCAAACTTTTAAACTTTACTGGGAAAAATTATTAAAGTAGTTCTAGTTCAATTTGCATCAAGACCAAGGGCTAATATGATAATTCACAAATCTTCTCTTGATTTTCATAAAAACTCACTTAAATTGTGGGTTTTTATCTATTGAAATGTATGTCTGGTGTAAGGGAGATAACTGAATGATATACATAAGGTGTGGTCTTTTTATTTTATGCAATATATTATACATGTACTATAGATGAGTTCAAGAACACATGTATTACTTCAATGCAATTAAATTATTCAAAAATGCATTACTGATAAAGCGAGAACCTAAAATCCAGGCAGCTATATGTGGTAGAGACCTCAAGAATGATTATCTAACTAAGGAATCGCATGTTCATTTCTCAAGGCACAAAAGTTTACAAGAAAAAGAAGACAATTAGAGCAGGACAATTCAAATCAAAATAAAAAGGAATACCATATCTTTAATAAATTACCTAAAATACTCATACCAGAATAGTCTTTATGATACAAGTGAACTATCTACAAGAGGACCAAAAGTGTCCTCTATTCCTGGTCTATGATATGCTTTAAAAGAACAAGAGAGTTGCTTTTTATCCATGATTTTTCATCTTTTGCGCATAAAATAGTCAATATTTGGCTAAAATTAACTAAATTAACTTTACATAACTTATGTTTTTTGCTTGTATGCTAATCTTGAAGCTGACTACACAGACACAAAGCCATCAGTCTATATATGTTATAAGTATAGTTACAAAAGCCTCATTCCAAAGCTAATGTGTCTTATTTTCTGAAGATTTTATACATTTTCTATGTAAAAGTATGTCAATATTAGACAAAAACTTCTCAATATCCATTGTTTAACCAAATGACACTATGACAGTATATAAATGATGGCTATGTATACTCGGTGCTATGGATACACTGTGAAGCTGGTATTATCTTTTAGGTATCACGGTACCAATTGTTTTTCCATAGACCTCAATGCTAATATTTGGAGAGATAAATATATTTTCTATCCTAATTTAGCATGCATCTCACACACTGTTATAGAGAACAATGTTAGATTGTCAATTTGATGATGACAAAACTAGGTACTCCATTGCATTTAAGAGAGATAACTCTGCTGGAACTAGACAGGGGTATGAGTTATCTAGTCACAACATACCTATTTTCAGTCATGTCTATGACATTTTCAAAAAATCATAAAAAATACAAAATATGATCTGTATAGGAATTAACATAAATTCACATGTTGCCAAGAGGCTAAACTATTTTTTAAGCCTAACAGAAAGTACAACTCTTGCATAATCCACCAATCAAAGCTTGTCTTGTCCTTTATTACTGCCTGCAATGGACCCTACACTTTAAGCACCGCCCACCTGGTCATGCGCAATTGGTACCGTTATACCTATAGCAAACCTTGATTTTTCCAATAATCTGTGAAATAGCTCGGGACTATATAACTAACAAGTGTACTTAGTCTCGCTTGTCAAAAACAATTTTATGAAGTACTAAGCTATGTTTTATATGATTGTGTATAGAAATGTTATTCAGCTGTTTTAACTCCTGTTTTAATACTTTTGCTTCACTATCAAACTCATCTTTTGAAATAAAATGAATTCTTTTAACTATGAGTTGTGTTTTATTCATATTAGCACTTATCATACTTCACTTTGGTGATATGGGATAAATCACATTATGTCATATTATGTAATAGTAAGGTCAAAGGTCAATGCACTAGTTAGCATGTACCAGTTCTACTCTTAAAGAGACATTTTGATATAAAGTAAAGGACTTATATTTGTGTCACAAACACAGAAAGTAACAACAAGGACAGGTGGACATGGCCCAATCTAATTATAAAGTATTAGCTTTGAACACTTTACACTGTCTGCATATGCAAGAGGTCACTAACCTCTAGTCCTCACACAAAGGTCAAGCTACCCAGCCTCTTTGTCATACAAATAGAAAGCTTCCCTCCTTTCTGTAGTGCATACAATTGATGCAATAAGCCAATCTGACACCAAATAAAGTAGATAACAGCTTTTGTAAGGGGTTATCATGGATTTGTGTGTGAAAATGTTTACTTGAATACAGAAAAAGGCTAAAGTTTAACAATGAGTATAGTGAGTCCAATGAATTTAAAAACAGGAGAAAAGTGTGTATCTAAATGGGAGATGTAGCGTATGATAATGGAATTAAAGGAGACAAAAGCAGCAATGAGAAAAATGAGAAGTGAGAGCTTGATAACATTATCTTGGAAAATATAGGGCAGCAGTGGATCATAGGTGCAAATACAATTCCAAGGCACCTGTGCTATAACATCCCTTACAGGCACCAAATATCAGGTGACATGGTGTTCATTCCTAGCTAATATAAAAGGGTGAATAATGTAGATAGTATAGATGCATATAAGTTATATTTCTTCTAAATAAGAAATTAACAATAATGGGCTTCTGTTAGACAGGAAAAAAAAAAAAAACAAAGCATGTTTGATCAGTTTTCAAACTTTTAAACTTTACTGGGAAAAATTATTAAAGTAGTTCTAGTTCAATTTGCATCAAGACCAAGGGCTAATATGATAATTCACAAATCTTCTCTTGATTTTCATAAAAACTCACTTAAATTGTGGGTTTTTATCTATTGAAATGTATGTCTGGTGTAAGGGAGATAACTGAATGATATACATAAGGTGTGGTCTTTTTATTTTATGCAATATATTATACATGTACTATAGATGAGTTCAAGAACACATGTATTACTTCAATGCAATTAAATTATTCAAAAATGCATTACTGATAAAGCGAGAACCTAAAATCCAGGCAGCTATATGTGGTAGAGACCTCAAGAATGATTATCTAACTAAGGAATCGCATGTTCATTTCTCAAGGCACAAAAGTTTACAAGAAAAAGAAGACAATTAGAGCAGGACAATTCAAATCAAAATAAAAAGGAATACCATATCTTTAATAAATTACCTAAAATACTCATACCAGAATAGTCTTTATGATACAAGTGAACTATCTACAAGAGGACCAAAAGTGTCCTCTATTCCTGGTCTATGATATGCTTTAAAAGAACAAGAGAGTTGCTTTTTATCCATGATTTTTCATCTTTTGCGCATAAAATAGTCAATATTTGGCTAAAATTAACTAAATTAACTTTACATAACTTATGTTTTTTGCTTGTATGCTAATCTTGAAGCTGACTACACAGACACAAAGCCATCAGTCTATATATGTTATAAGTATAGTTACAAAAGCCTCATTCCAAAGCTAATGTGTCTTATTTTCTGAAGATTTTATACATTTTCTATGTAAAAGTATGTCAATATTAGACAAAAACTTCTCAATATCCATTGTTTAACCAAATGACACTATGACAGTATATAAATGATGGCTATGTATACTCGGTGCTATGGATACACTGTGAAGCTGGTATTATCTTTTAGGTATCACGGTACCAATTGTTTTTCCATAGACCTCAATGCTAATATTTGGAGAGATAAATATATTTTCTATCCTAATTTAGCATGCATCTCACACACTGTTATAGAGAACAATGTTAGATTGTCAATTTGATGATGACAAAACTAGGTACTCCATTGCATTTAAGAGAGATAACTCTGCTGGAACTAGACAGGGGTATGAGTTATCTAGTCACAACATACCTATTTTCAGTCATGTCTATGACATTTTCAAAAAATCATAAAAAATACAAAATATGATCTGTATAGGAATTAACATAAATTCACATGTTGCCAAGAGGCTAAACTATTTTTTAAGCCTAACAGAAAGTACAACTCTTGCATAATCCACCAATCAAAGCTTGTCTTGTCCTTTATTACTGCCTGCAATGGACCCTACACTTTAAGCACCGCCCACCTGGTCATGCGCAATTGGTACCGTTATACCTATAGCAAACCTTGATTTTTCCAATAATCTGTGAAATAGCTCGGGACTATATAACTAACAAGTGTACTTAGTCTCGCTTGTCAAAAACAATTTTATGAAGTACTAAGCTATGTTTTATATGATTGTGTATAGAAATGTTATTCAGCTGTTTTAACTCCTGTTTTAATACTTTTGCTTCACTATCAAACTCATCTTTTGAAATAAAATGAATTCTTTTAACTATGAGTTGTGTTTTATTCATATTAGCACTTATCATACTTCACTTTGGTGATATGGGATAAATCACATTATGTCATATTATGTAATAGTAAGGTCAAAGGTCAATGCACTAGTTAGCATGTACCAGTTCTACTCTTAAAGAGACATTTTGATATAAAGTAAAGGACTTATATTTGTGTCACAAACACAGAAAGTAACAACAAGGACAGGTGGACATGGCCCAATCTAATTATAAAGTATTAGCTTTGAACACTTTACACTGTCTGCATATGCAAGAGGTCACTAACCTCTAGTCCTCACACAAAGGTCAAGCTACCCAGCCTCTTTGTCATACAAATAGAAAGCTTCCCTCCTTTCTGTAGTGCATACAATTGATGCAATAAGCCAATCTGACACCAAATAAAGTAGATAACAGCTTTTGTAAGGGGTTATCATGGATTTGTGTGTGAAAATGTTTACTTGAATACAGAAAAAGGCTAAAGTTTAACAATGAGTATAGTGAGTCCAATGAATTTAAAAACAGGAGAAAAGTGTGTATCTAAATGGGAGATGTAGCGTATGATAATGGAATTAAAGGAGACAAAAGCAGCAATGAGAAAAATGAGAAGTGAGAGCTTGATAACATTATCTTGGAAAATATAGGGCAGCAGTGGATCATAGGTGCAAATACAATTCCAAGGCACCTGTGCTATAACATCCCTTACAGGCACCAAATATCAGGTGACATGGTGTTCATTCCTAGCTAATATAAAAGGGTGAATAATGTAGATAGTATAGATGCATATAAGTTATATTTCTTCTAAATAAGAAATTAACAATAATGGGCTTCTGTTAGACAGGAAAAAAAAAAAAAACAAAGCATGTTTGATCAGTTTTCAAACTTTTAAACTTTACTGGGAAAAATTATTAAAGTAGTTCTAGTTCAATTTGCATCAAGACCAAGGGCTAATATGATAATTCACAAATCTTCTCTTGATTTTCATAAAAACTCACTTAAATTGTGGGTTTTTATCTATTGAAATGTATGTCTGGTGTAAGGGAGATAACTGAATGATATACATAAGGTGTGGTCTTTTTATTTTATGCAATATATTATACATGTACTATAGATGAGTTCAAGAACACATGTATTACTTCAATGCAATTAAATTATTCAAAAATGCATTACTGATAAAGCGAGAACCTAAAATCCAGGCAGCTATATGTGGTAGAGACCTCAAGAATGATTATCTAACTAAGGAATCGCATGTTCATTTCTCAAGGCACAAAAGTTTACAAGAAAAAGAAGACAATTAGAGCAGGACAATTCAAATCAAAATAAAAAGGAATACCATATCTTTAATAAATTACCTAAAATACTCATACCAGAATAGTCTTTATGATACAAGTGAACTATCTACAAGAGGACCAAAAGTGTCCTCTATTCCTGGTCTATGATATGCTTTAAAAGAACAAGAGAGTTGCTTTTTATCCATGATTTTTCATCTTTTGCGCATAAAATAGTCAATATTTGGCTAAAATTAACTAAATTAACTTTACATAACTTATGTTTTTTGCTTGTATGCTAATCTTGAAGCTGACTACACAGACACAAAGCCATCAGTCTATATATGTTATAAGTATAGTTACAAAAGCCTCATTCCAAAGCTAATGTGTCTTATTTTCTGAAGATTTTATACATTTTCTATGTAAAAGTATGTCAATATTAGACAAAAACTTCTCAATATCCATTGTTTAACCAAATGACACTATGACAGTATATAAATGATGGCTATGTATACTCGGTGCTATGGATACACTGTGAAGCTGGTATTATCTTTTAGGTATCACGGTACCAATTGTTTTTCCATAGACCTCAATGCTAATATTTGGAGAGATAAATATATTTTCTATCCTAATTTAGCATGCATCTCACACACTGTTATAGAGAACAATGTTAGATTGTCAATTTGATGATGACAAAACTAGGTACTCCATTGCATTTAAGAGAGATAACTCTGCTGGAACTAGACAGGGGTATGAGTTATCTAGTCACAACATACCTATTTTCAGTCATGTCTATGACATTTTCAAAAAATCATAAAAAATACAAAATATGATCTGTATAGGAATTAACATAAATTCACATGTTGCCAAGAGGCTAAACTATTTTTTAAGCCTAACAGAAAGTACAACTCTTGCATAATCCACCAATCAAAGCTTGTCTTGTCCTTTATTACTGCCTGCAATGGACCCTACACTTTAAGCACCGCCCACCTGGTCATGCGCAATTGGTACCGTTATACCTATAGCAAACCTTGATTTTTCCAATAATCTGTGAAATAGCTCGGGACTATATAACTAACAAGTGTACTTAGTCTCGCTTGTCAAAAACAATTTTATGAAGTACTAAGCTATGTTTTATATGATTGTGTATAGAAATGTTATTCAGCTGTTTTAACTCCTGTTTTAATACTTTTGCTTCACTATCAAACTCATCTTTTGAAATAAAATGAATTCTTTTAACTATGAGTTGTGTTTTATTCATATTAGCACTTATCATACTTCACTTTGGTGATATGGGATAAATCACATTATGTCATATTATGTAATAGTAAGGTCAAAGGTCAATGCACTAGTTAGCATGTACCAGTTCTACTCTTAAAGAGACATTTTGATATAAAGTAAAGGACTTATATTTGTGTCACAAACACAGAAAGTAACAACAAGGACAGGTGGACATGGCCCAATCTAATTATAAAGTATTAGCTTTGAACACTTTACACTGTCTGCATATGCAAGAGGTCACTAACCTCTAGTCCTCACACAAAGGTCAAGCTACCCAGCCTCTTTGTCATACAAATAGAAAGCTTCCCTCCTTTCTGTAGTGCATACAATTGATGCAATAAGCCAATCTGACACCAAATAAAGTAGATAACAGCTTTTGTAAGGGGTTATCATGGATTTGTGTGTGAAAATGTTTACTTGAATACAGAAAAAGGCTAAAGTTTAACAATGAGTATAGTGAGTCCAATGAATTTAAAAACAGGAGAAAAGTGTGTATCTAAATGGGAGATGTAGCGTATGATAATGGAATTAAAGGAGACAAAAGCAGCAATGAGAAAAATGAGAAGTGAGAGCTTGATAACATTATCTTGGAAAATATAGGGCAGCAGTGGATCATAGGTGCAAATACAATTCCAAGGCACCTGTGCTATAACATCCCTTACAGGCACCAAATATCAGGTGACATGGTGTTCATTCCTAGCTAATATAAAAGGGTGAATAATGTAGATAGTATAGATGCATATAAGTTATATTTCTTCTAAATAAGAAATTAACAATAATGGGCTTCTGTTAGACAGGAAAAAAAAAAAAAACAAAGCATGTTTGATCAGTTTTCAAACTTTTAAACTTTACTGGGAAAAATTATTAAAGTAGTTCTAGTTCAATTTGCATCAAGACCAAGGGCTAATATGATAATTCACAAATCTTCTCTTGATTTTCATAAAAACTCACTTAAATTGTGGGTTTTTATCTATTGAAATGTATGTCTGGTGTAAGGGAGATAACTGAATGATATACATAAGGTGTGGTCTTTTTATTTTATGCAATATATTATACATGTACTATAGATGAGTTCAAGAACACATGTATTACTTCAATGCAATTAAATTATTCAAAAATGCATTACTGATAAAGCGAGAACCTAAAATCCAGGCAGCTATATGTGGTAGAGACCTCAAGAATGATTATCTAACTAAGGAATCGCATGTTCATTTCTCAAGGCACAAAAGTTTACAAGAAAAAGAAGACAATTAGAGCAGGACAATTCAAATCAAAATAAAAAGGAATACCATATCTTTAATAAATTACCTAAAATACTCATACCAGAATAGTCTTTATGATACAAGTGAACTATCTACAAGAGGACCAAAAGTGTCCTCTATTCCTGGTCTATGATATGCTTTAAAAGAACAAGAGAGTTGCTTTTTATCCATGATTTTTCATCTTTTGCGCATAAAATAGTCAATATTTGGCTAAAATTAACTAAATTAACTTTACATAACTTATGTTTTTTGCTTGTATGCTAATCTTGAAGCTGACTACACAGACACAAAGCCATCAGTCTATATATGTTATAAGTATAGTTACAAAAGCCTCATTCCAAAGCTAATGTGTCTTATTTTCTGAAGATTTTATACATTTTCTATGTAAAAGTATGTCAATATTAGACAAAAACTTCTCAATATCCATTGTTTAACCAAATGACACTATGACAGTATATAAATGATGGCTATGTATACTCGGTGCTATGGATACACTGTGAAGCTGGTATTATCTTTTAGGTATCACGGTACCAATTGTTTTTCCATAGACCTCAATGCTAATATTTGGAGAGATAAATATATTTTCTATCCTAATTTAGCATGCATCTCACACACTGTTATAGAGAACAATGTTAGATTGTCAATTTGATGATGACAAAACTAGGTACTCCATTGCATTTAAGAGAGATAACTCTGCTGGAACTAGACAGGGGTATGAGTTATCTAGTCACAACATACCTATTTTCAGTCATGTCTATGACATTTTCAAAAAATCATAAAAAATACAAAATATGATCTGTATAGGAATTAACATAAATTCACATGTTGCCAAGAGGCTAAACTATTTTTTAAGCCTAACAGAAAGTACAACTCTTGCATAATCCACCAATCAAAGCTTGTCTTGTCCTTTATTACTGCCTGCAATGGACCCTACACTTTAAGCACCGCCCACCTGGTCATGCGCAATTGGTACCGTTATACCTATAGCAAACCTTGATTTTTCCAATAATCTGTGAAATAGCTCGGGACTATATAACTAACAAGTGTACTTAGTCTCGCTTGTCAAAAACAATTTTATGAAGTACTAAGCTATGTTTTATATGATTGTGTATAGAAATGTTATTCAGCTGTTTTAACTCCTGTTTTAATACTTTTGCTTCACTATCAAACTCATCTTTTGAAATAAAATGAATTCTTTTAACTATGAGTTGTGTTTTATTCATATTAGCACTTATCATACTTCACTTTGGTGATATGGGATAAATCACATTATGTCATATTATGTAATAGTAAGGTCAAAGGTCAATGCACTAGTTAGCATGTACCAGTTCTACTCTTAAAGAGACATTTTGATATAAAGTAAAGGACTTATATTTGTGTCACAAACACAGAAAGTAACAACAAGGACAGGTGGACATGGCCCAATCTAATTATAAAGTATTAGCTTTGAACACTTTACACTGTCTGCATATGCAAGAGGTCACTAACCTCTAGTCCTCACACAAAGGTCAAGCTACCCAGCCTCTTTGTCATACAAATAGAAAGCTTCCCTCCTTTCTGTAGTGCATACAATTGATGCAATAAGCCAATCTGACACCAAATAAAGTAGATAACAGCTTTTGTAAGGGGTTATCATGGATTTGTGTGTGAAAATGTTTACTTGAATACAGAAAAAGGCTAAAGTTTAACAATGAGTATAGTGAGTCCAATGAATTTAAAAACAGGAGAAAAGTGTGTATCTAAATGGGAGATGTAGCGTATGATAATGGAATTAAAGGAGACAAAAGCAGCAATGAGAAAAATGAGAAGTGAGAGCTTGATAACATTATCTTGGAAAATATAGGGCAGCAGTGGATCATAGGTGCAAATACAATTCCAAGGCACCTGTGCTATAACATCCCTTACAGGCACCAAATATCAGGTGACATGGTGTTCATTCCTAGCTAATATAAAAGGGTGAATAATGTAGATAGTATAGATGCATATAAGTTATATTTCTTCTAAATAAGAAATTAACAATAATGGGCTTCTGTTAGACAGGAAAAAAAAAAAAAACAAAGCATGTTTGATCAGTTTTCAAACTTTTAAACTTTACTGGGAAAAATTATTAAAGTAGTTCTAGTTCAATTTGCATCAAGACCAAGGGCTAATATGATAATTCACAAATCTTCTCTTGATTTTCATAAAAACTCACTTAAATTGTGGGTTTTTATCTATTGAAATGTATGTCTGGTGTAAGGGAGATAACTGAATGATATACATAAGGTGTGGTCTTTTTATTTTATGCAATATATTATACATGTACTATAGATGAGTTCAAGAACACATGTATTACTTCAATGCAATTAAATTATTCAAAAATGCATTACTGATAAAGCGAGAACCTAAAATCCAGGCAGCTATATGTGGTAGAGACCTCAAGAATGATTATCTAACTAAGGAATCGCATGTTCATTTCTCAAGGCACAAAAGTTTACAAGAAAAAGAAGACAATTAGAGCAGGACAATTCAAATCAAAATAAAAAGGAATACCATATCTTTAATAAATTACCTAAAATACTCATACCAGAATAGTCTTTATGATACAAGTGAACTATCTACAAGAGGACCAAAAGTGTCCTCTATTCCTGGTCTATGATATGCTTTAAAAGAACAAGAGAGTTGCTTTTTATCCATGATTTTTCATCTTTTGCGCATAAAATAGTCAATATTTGGCTAAAATTAACTAAATTAACTTTACATAACTTATGTTTTTTGCTTGTATGCTAATCTTGAAGCTGACTACACAGACACAAAGCCATCAGTCTATATATGTTATAAGTATAGTTACAAAAGCCTCATTCCAAAGCTAATGTGTCTTATTTTCTGAAGATTTTATACATTTTCTATGTAAAAGTATGTCAATATTAGACAAAAACTTCTCAATATCCATTGTTTAACCAAATGACACTATGACAGTATATAAATGATGGCTATGTATACTCGGTGCTATGGATACACTGTGAAGCTGGTATTATCTTTTAGGTATCACGGTACCAATTGTTTTTCCATAGACCTCAATGCTAATATTTGGAGAGATAAATATATTTTCTATCCTAATTTAGCATGCATCTCACACACTGTTATAGAGAACAATGTTAGATTGTCAATTTGATGATGACAAAACTAGGTACTCCATTGCATTTAAGAGAGATAACTCTGCTGGAACTAGACAGGGGTATGAGTTATCTAGTCACAACATACCTATTTTCAGTCATGTCTATGACATTTTCAAAAAATCATAAAAAATACAAAATATGATCTGTATAGGAATTAACATAAATTCACATGTTGCCAAGAGGCTAAACTATTTTTTAAGCCTAACAGAAAGTACAACTCTTGCATAATCCACCAATCAAAGCTTGTCTTGTCCTTTATTACTGCCTGCAATGGACCCTACACTTTAAGCACCGCCCACCTGGTCATGCGCAATTGGTACCGTTATACCTTATTGATGGCACCACTTATTTTATTGAAGGGAAGTAACCAAGTTAAATCTCCCGACAGTTTGGAAAAGAGTTGTGTGTTAAACGAAATACGTCCAATACAAACCACATTTAAGGTCTCACTGGGTCGTAATATTTAAGGTAGAAGGCATGAGCCTAATTATCACAATCCTAGCATTTTTAATTTCACACATAAGCTAAATCTGTAGTGTGCTTTAGATTTACTTTGAGTTAGGCTTGGAAATGGGTTGACTTGTTGGTGATTGCCTGTCACAGTTAGACTAGCATTGGAGATCAAATGCGTAACTTGGGCTTCAAATGAGCAGCCCAATTGGCTTACGTATTTACATGTGTCTGCTACAGAGGTAAATATCTAAAAATCTAGATGGTTGAGGGCTGATGAAAAGTATGCTAATTTGTTACAGTACTAGTGAACTTTATTCGTACATAAGGCACATACTGATTCTTTTAGCTGTCTTGTCATAGGAAAATATTAAAAATAGCTCTTTCCTGTATAAAATCAATGTAAAAAAGAGAGGTTGGGGGCAGTGTTGGTTCAGTATAAAAGCCACTAGTTGCATAAGGATTAACAATAATATCTCAGTCAGAATCTTACAAGCATCCTTTCAACAAAAATCAGTATTTTTTTGTATCTTTAATGTAATATTATCATTTTTCTGCAATAGGTCATCGTCTGACGAAAATTTGCCACCCCCACCCCCAAACTGTCCAGTGAGACCTTGGCGACTGCTAAAGGCCCTTTTAGATTCCATCTGATAGCCGTCGGAAAAATACCGAGTTGCTTTCTGACAACAATTTTTAAAAAAAGACGCAAATGTGTGTCGAATAGGATCCACTGGATGATAGCAAACTAAATCCGCCATGTTTCATTTTAGCTTCTATTGTATAAGAAATGAGCTCCAGCGTAGTATTTAAGCTGTCGTGGGACGAACTGGGTATCGTTGTATCTTATCCTTTTCGATGTCAATTCAAATCTTCGTTAGGCGTGGCACGTCATGCAACAATAACACAGCGAAGATTCGCATTAACCGCCGTTCAACCCGACCTCCCAGATTACAGTAAATATGTACGCATTTCATTTAACACATATAATTTCAAATATTAATAAATCCGAACATTTTCATCACAGTTACATTGAAATTTCATAACTCATGTACACGTTACATGTCAATCATCTACAATCTTTTCAATAAGAAACGTCGATTATAAATAGTAAATGCTATGGAATGAATTAGTATCTCTTTAAATACTAGATATAAATCGCGTATCGATTATATTATTTGTCTTATGAATATCCTGCTAAGGGCCCCCAAAGTGACCTAAAGCGCGCACTGTTACGGACCACTGCCGTCCCACATCTGCCTGCGTGGGTTCGAGTCTCGGCCTCAGCCAATGTGGGTATGTGAGAAGCTTACCAGTAGCTTCTCGTGAGTCGGTGGTTCCTTCTGTGGATTTCTGGGTTCTTACTCAACCATTAATACTGGTCGCCATGTATACCTATCGTGTGGCGAAAAATAGCTTTAAACCCTGTAACAATAACAACAATATCCTGCTGGTCTTTATGCATCCCTAATGTATATTACTGTACCAATTGCGGAATGAACAGTAGCTATTCATATATCTTACCCACCTCGTTTATTTGTGACCGAGGCGATACGCTTGGCTGCCTGCTATTTACCTGAACTGGAATGGCGGCTATTCGTAGAACCACCAGTTACGTACCTCATCTGTAAGGACTAGGCGCACGGTCACTGTGTACGTAATTTAAATGTGTGTGTGTGTGTGTGTGTGTGTGTGTGTGTGTGTGTGATTCGGAATTTTAACGTATTTTGAACAATTTATCAGTCATATCGCTACGATGTTACGCAAACAATTCCAAGATAAAATGTTTTAAACACAACACAACCTTCAATTGCTGCCACATATCGTTTGAACATAGTCCAAACAACACTCACACTGGAACAAAGGTCAATCCATTGTGTCTGCCTCTATCTCCCTCCTCCTAGAAGAAAAACAAGCTGAATGAATCTCTCTTTTTGGAGCAGTTTCCGAATCTCATGGAGTATGGAAATTCGATAGATGGAAACCTGATTATTCTTGGAGATTTCAACTTCCACACTGACTGTTCTGGAAACCCATACACATGAAAACTCCTAGATTCCATTTATGTTTTTAACCTTACACAGTCAGTTCACCAACCCATCCACAAACTTGGTCACATTTTAGAATAAATAGACCCGATGATAATATTCTACATTCCACCCTTGTATCCCACGAACTTGCATTAGATCACCTCTGCATTATATGCCATCACGACGTATCAGTCCCTAATACTCCACCTTTATTTGCTACTAAGAGAAACCTCCGTATGATAAATAGAACCAAACTAGTGCATGGCATCCAAGCAAACATAACAACTTGCTTAATTCCTAAGCAGAATAATTCGATAACTGCCTGCGTTCATTGCTTGATAAATAATCTCCAGCCACCAAGTGCAGAGTATCCATTCCAAAGTGTTCTCCGTGGTATAGCAGTGTTAGAGATCAGTTTCGCACTGCTAAAAGACATCGCCGTAAAGCAGAGAGGCTTTGGCTTTCCAACAGACTCGCTATTCATAAATAAATCTATGAAGCCGTTAAGAAGAATGTCTCAAACATAGTCAATTTAGCCAAATTATCCCACTACATTACTAAGATCACAAAGAGTTCCAGCTGCAAAGAGTTCTTCGAGATTATGAACAAGCTAATGTCAAGGAACAAATGTACACCACTTCCATCTACCTTCTCTCCATTAGACCTTCTGGACCTGTTTGCAAATTTCTTCCGGGACAAGGTACAAACCATTAGAGACAGGCTTGACGACACAATTTCAATTGACTCGTCGTCACTATACAGTTGCGATACAGAATTCAGCGACAGCCGTTAGCAGCATTTGAACCTGTCTCTATGGATTTAGTACGGACACTCGTGATGAAGAGTACGCCAAAGTCATGTGAACTTGATCCAATTCCAACATCACTGCTTCATGAGTGCTTAGATCCAATATTGACTTCACTAACTGATGTTATTAATAATTTAATACCTCTCTCTCATCATGGGAATTCCCATCAATTTTCAATACTGCCATCGTAAAGCCTCTGCTCAAGAAACCAACACTCGACCAGAATGATTTAAAGAACTACCGCCCAGTTTCTAATCTCCCATTCATATAAAAAAAAATCTTAGAAAAAGTTGCTTTAACCCAACTTGTATATCATCTGAATTCAAATAGTCTTTATAGCAATGAACAATCTGTATACTGCCCTTGCCACAGTACTGAAACTAATGTTCTGAAAGTAGTTACTGACATTCTCTCTGCTTTGGATAGAGGAAAGATTAACGTCATTTTCTAGCATTCGAGGGAATAACGTCACACGTCAGTCACATATTTAATCTATAACAAAATATCAACCCTGCCATTCATTATAACTAAAACTGGTACAAGTGTTACGCCCATTCATTTCTCAGGCGCTCATTACAAACGCATTTATGAATATGAAGGTTATTGGGTAGGGGTTGAGGATGACGGGTAGCAATATAAGTACAGGTCAAATCCCCAATCCTCTGTCTACCTATTAAAATCAATACTTTTAATTTCCTATATAACGGCCTTTGTTCATTGGATGACTTGATGCAAGACCAGAACAATCCGGACGCGTATCAAATCTAGTCACTAGTCACTAGTATAGTCTATAGTATAGGGCAGTCGTGTGAATAGTCTTTGCTACAGTGGGCACACGGCAGTCGTGTGAATAGTCTTTGCTACAGTGGGCACACGGCAGTCGTGTGAATAGTCTTTGAAAAATATTCAGTACGCGGCGGCTGTGCGAATAGACACTTCATTTTATACCTACCTTCAGAATAAATGCGCAATATATAATTATGCTTAAATAAAGGATTAGTTAATGTAAAAGTGACATATACATAATCTAGATAAGTTTTACCTGTTTATTTCTATACGGAAAATCGTCCCATTCAATTCCCATTACATCTGTGTGCTCAAATGGTTTCCATTCCTCTTTAAAACTCGGCGACCTGTGAAGGGTTTTCTTTTTTGCCTTTTTGGCACTATCCACATAATCATTCAAGTTTCCTCCAAAATAGTCTCTTAAATGATATGTCATCGAAGCAGAACCATCCCTATGTTCAATGGAGGCAACAATAAAACCCTGAGAAGCTAGTTCAAGACACAAGGTGGTGTACGTTGTTCTGTTACCACCAATTCCATGAGAAAACACAAGAACTGGATATTGATCTGCAGACTGGCACAATGGCGCCATCCATAAGGCGGGAACATATATGTCGCCTGAAAAGTCGCAAAATACAGATTTTAATTATTGCAAGTTAAATTTCAAGTACATTTCGTGTTAATAAATGTCATTTTATACTGTTAATAAATTGTCTATGCTACGCCATGATAGTGAGGGTAAAGCCATGCTGGCACATTCAGGTATGTTCATTGAATTTCATATTAATCAAGTAAAAACCAAACAAAGCAAAATCTCTGAATTTGCAACAGACAGGGATAAAGACGTGTCGTCATTTAGGTCTCTAAACATCCTTGTGTTAACTGACATCAAATCTACACGTTTACATTAAAGCTTGCAGCAATATTTCATTAATTATCACGCTTGATCTCAATGATGAGAGGGCTTAAAGTACTTCTGAACAAACTAATTGATTAACGACAATAAATGCACTAAAAATCATTTCAAAATGCTTAGTTTGCATCAAGGAGAAATAAAGAGTTCGAAGAGGCTCACGATTTATAGTTTGCTCAATTTGCCATTAATAATAGCAAATATATGAAGGGATATGTATGTATGTATGTATGTATGTATGTATGTATGTATGTATGTATGTGTGTGTGTGTGTGTGTGTGTGTGTGTGTGTGTGTGTTTTCAGAATAACTGTAATTATATGTCTATCTTCTTTCTGGCTGACTGGTTTACTATCTCACTCGTCATATCTACATGTCTGTTTTTTGTATGTTTGCTATATCAGATACTGATACAAACATGTATACCTAAGTCCCGGCCTACATTACGAATCTAGAAAAACAAGAGGTGTGAAGTGAATTAAGCAAGAAAGAGAAACATAAATCATCGATCACTTGGTAGCGTTTGACACATAAAGGCCCAGAAAACCCCTACAGCTCATTGTACTTGTTTGTTCATTTGTCACGGCACCTTTAACACATTCTTTGGCCATATCATGCTCAGGAATGGAATCCAATTGTTTTTCTGTTCTTTTCTTTTTCCAATGAAATACTGTGCTCTCTCTCTCTCTCTCTCTCTCTCTCTCTCTCTCTCTCTCTCTCTCTGTGTGCGCGCGCGCGTGTGTGTGTGTGTGTGTGTGTGTGTGTGAACTAAACTCGACGCTCTACCATCGGATATACTGTGCATCCCTCCCATCAAGTTTTAAACAGATGTGTATCACACCCTAGTTTTATTTGAACAGCGTAGACATAGATCTGATGTTGCAGTCTGCGAAGTGCAATTTAAATCAAGGGCGCTCTCGCCTTTACAGATCCCTTACATTTTACCTTTGCCCATGAGGATTCGAGTCTCTGTTCCGCCAACGAGGGTATTCGAGATATCTTGCTAGTAGCTTCCCATGGATCAATGGTTCTTTCAATGTTCTTCAGGTGACAAAAAAAAAAAAAAACCTTGTCGCCATGTATTGCATATTATGTGCTGAAAAATGGCGTGAAACCCACAAAACCATACCAAATCAATTACTTTAAAGGTAAATAGATTGGACTGTGAAATCCAATGCATGGCTTCAAATTATGCGAAGGCTGATAAGGTACTATGCTGCTCATAATTGGGCCTGTGTTATATACAAACACCGTAATTGTGCCCGTGTTATACACAAACACACGTAACGGTGACCGTGTTATACACAAACACACGTAACTGTACCCGTGTTACACACAAACATCGTAATTGTGCGCGTGTTTATTCACAAACACACGTAACTTGGCAGAAAAACTTTGATTCATTCAAACAGTGTTAAAGATCATGTTGAATGAAGTGGCGAGAAAAAAGAACTCGTACATGCAGTGGCTGGTTAACACAACCGCTGGCGCCGCGTTTACGGGTCAGGATGTATAGTAGCATATTTTCAAGCTCTGTAGCATCAAGGTCATGTATGATACACGGTGGTATTATAGAAAGGTAGACATATTTATCTCTACAATGATACCACACCATTAGAAGTTTTAGTTACACTACAAAATACAGACGGAAAAACCTAATTTTTTATTGGTATTTTTTTTTTTTCACCCAAAAATCGCTGTGGTCGGAATCCGATTTTGTTTCCCCATTTTAGACCTTTTGGCCTTAGATCTAAGACAGACTGGTCTGAACTGCACACAGACAGGTGAACCCGTGTAAAAAGTAGGATATGGTGGGCATTTTGGAATAAAGAGTGGTCTCTATACGAAAATGATGAGTCCCTTAAGCGCCCCCCCCCCCAAAAAAAAAAAAAAAACAAAACAACAACAACAACACAACAACAACAAACAAAACAAAAAACAAAATAAAAAACAAACTCCAATTTTTCTCCTTCTGCTCATGCCCGAGCAAAATAAAAATGGAAAAAAAACATTTCTAACACAATTAGGCATTTGAGGCTAATGGAAAATCGCTTGGAAGTCGATGTAATAGTATTCAGAAATAGCCCCCCCCCCCCCCCCAAATATGTTTACTACGAAAACAACAAAACCCTCCTGGTGTTAATGTGTTAAGCAGCTTTACGAAAATTCAATAAAAACTAAATCTCTGCAGAAGCGGCAACGAGTGATAACGTGGTGTATCGGATTACTGCCGTTGGCTTGCACCATTCATACGATCTAAACCGTCTGTGGTGCATTTATTGAAGCTTACGGTTAATCAGGTTGCATCATTTGGGGCAGCGGTATTTTTTTTATCTATAAGAGGTAACCAGCTGGGAGACGTTTGGTCGGAGAATAAATTCGTTTTATGTGGCTTGTGAATACATCTCGGCAGTACTTTCTTGGAATCAGCAGGGAACAAAACATGTAAAAGTTTTGTTTCTGTAAAACGCATTGATAATACAAAAATCCCCCCCCCCCCAACCAACAATACCCACTACACACACACACACACACACACACACACACACACACACACACAAACCATAAAAATACATGTTTTAAACACAGCAAACACTGTCATAGCTAATGAAAATACATGTATAACTTGTGTACCTCCAATCCACCGGAAAAATTTTCCAAATATTTTGGGATTCCACTTCAGGAAGTGAAGGTATCCAAATATGTATTGTTTTCTTGGCAACCATAGTGGCCACTGAGTATCTCTTTCCTGAGAAAGGAAAAGAAAAGAGAATATAATACATTTGCTTATTAAATCGATTGCTCTATCCGTCCCTGCAAATAATAGTAAGGATGCATAAAAGAAGGGAGATAAAAAGCACAGTTGTCCTAAGAAAATATAGAAGTAAAACTATATGGCATTAATTCATACTTTGATACGTATATCGTTAGGCTTGTTAATATCACCAATTATTTATTTTTCAGAAGTATGCAAGCATATGTCTAACTATTTACTATTATTTATTTACACATTTATCAATAAATAATATGGAAAGAGAGAGTGTGTGTGTATATATATATATATATATATATATATATATATATATATATATATATATATATATATATATATATATATTCCGCTGGAGTATAAATGTAACACACACACACACACACACACACACAATTTCAAGCATACATACATATACACATTTAGGGACATTTTTTCATCAACTATGTATATGGCAATGCGTGGCGTGTGTGTGTTTGTGTGTAGGTGTTTGATGTATGGTAATACAAACTTGGTTTGAATGTCAATAATTTTCTAGGCGTAACCACATTCTCCGATGATAACATTGCTGTCATATTTGTGTAACCTGGACTTGTGCCTTAATGTAATATCAAGGTTACTAAATCCGTGATCGTATCCGCTGGAGTATAAAGATAACACACGCTCGCGCGCGCACACACACACACACACACACACACACACTTTGGGTACATTTTTTCATCAACTATGTATGGCCAGCTTTCTCATGCACCCATGCTGACCGAGTCCGAGTTAAAACCCACGCAGAAACAGATGAGATGGCAGTGATCCGAAATGGTGAGCGCTGTACACCACTCTGGTCCCCATTTCCAAGCTGAAGCACTCGTTTCCAATTCTTTGCATCGTATACATAGTTGTGATTTTATGCACTATCTTTAAACTACAGTATCTGATAAAAGTAATACATTTTTATAAGAACGTTGCCATGAAATCTGCTCAGCAAGAAAATTGTCCGTCGATCGATCGATCGAGAGAGAGAGAGAGAGAGAGATTTTGTCATTGAATTCCCTCAGCAATACTTTCTCGTTGGTGAGAAAAAATTAGTTGACTCATCGTCCAAGCTTGATTATTACAGTATAAGTGACACTTCTAGTTTGATTAATGTGATTTTATACTGATTCGGAAAGTTAGCAAATCGCCAGCTCGTTTTTTCGTTATAGCTGACCGACCAAGCATATCTACTGCAAATGCCTAGCTTAACGTAGCTTGTTAGAAAGACGAAACCTGATGTATATTATATTGTATTTGTATTCGATATGACCAGGTAACCGCACGGACGTTTGCAAACGCTGCGTGCTTTCGTCACGACTAAGGCTAGTCCATAGCATTAGAAAATCAATACACAAATGCATACTATTATCATTATCATTAGATTTCCAAGAAAGTGACAAGTTTAGCAATGTCATTTCAGTTATAAACACACTCTTTAATTATCGGTCATTTTATCCAAATAAAATCAATACACACAGACAGATAAAAAGGTACTTTAAAAAAACGGCGTATTAACGTCCATATTTCTTTAGATAATCACTCTAACTTCTATGCATATTAAAAGCCTTATGAAGACAGACTACTTGGACCAAAAACGACATAAGAACGGCATTTAAATGCCTTGCTTTTAGTACCAGATTGCGCCCTGCAGTTTCTTTGTGAAATAATGACATAAAATCAGTTGAATGTGCTGTAAAAGTTGTTAACCCAATTCGAACCTGTGTAGTATTATTAACACTTATTGTACATGTGACTTTTGAACCTTTTATATTGAGTTTATTTGTTGGCTTTGTCAATAAATTCGCAATCATAGCCTCTAGCGCTACAGTTAGCTTTCATTTTAATACCGACTGTCTGGTTGATTGTTACCGGTAGGTGAAAATGTACTCGGGTCTTGTCGAGCATTTTCCTTTCATTATCAGATCTCGTCATCGGATAGATTCTCGAAATTAATCTTGAAACATCTACGAAATAAATGTTAAGCTATGTGAAACGAAGATTTGGTTCTAACACAAACATGGCAATCTAAAATAATTGAATTTATCATCAAAGTCTAAGGTCATTCAGGGTAAACGCAGAGTATGACACATCTTCGAATATGCAAACTATACCAATTAGCCGTGTATGATTAGATGGACGCCAGTGATGAGATAATATTAAAAGTACGGATACATAAATATAATTTTATATATTTAATATGGTTATCAATAATTTGTTTCACTTGTTATAGTCACTACAATTATAGTTTAAATTTCAACTGAACATTATCATTTCTCTTATCTGCTGGAAAACATGTTTCCACCATTGAGATTAATTATACACAGCTAAGACACACGCAAAAGCAAAAGGAAACCCACAAAAACCAACCCAGCTGTATGCAATGTCATTATTGTAATATTTTGTGAAAGTCAAAATGGTTGACATGACATTTGTAAATGTATAACATCTGAGAATATACCTATATCTTATGATCTCTCAACAAATGTTATAGAAAAAAAGCACATGCATTCAAACAAAGTGGGAAGATAGGAGTCTCATTTGCCAATCGTGCATAAATTATAGAATATCAAATATGCACATCGCTGTGAAGAATACCGCAACTTGATACCACGAACATGCACTCTATTTATTAAATGTATATTTCACCTCTTGTTTAAGAGTTCTGTCATCGTTTCTTATTCATTTGCTTTATTTGTATATATTTTAAAAAAAATCACCTTAACCCTTCATAGGTCAATAGTTTTCCGAGGAGCAGTTAATAAAAGGTTCACTCAGTTTAATTTAAATAAATATAATTTAAAGGGAAAATCAGACAAAAACAACACAAAATAAAAAATAAAGCGTCGCTCAAGCAAATGAATACACTATTATAATTTGTGTAAGCGTTTGTAAAGAATGTACTGCAACCAAAACAATCCTGCTTGGAGTAATTAACTCACTTATAGATTAGTTGATTAGTTGTACGGAGAGAGAGAGAGAGAGAGAGAGAGAGAGAGAGAGAGAGAGAGAGAGAGAGAGAGAGAGAGATTGTATATATGTTTGTGTGTGTGTGTGTGTCATTTAACATTTGTAGCTATTCAATTTTTATATTCATTCATCATTTCTTCTGCAATTGCTTATACTTGTGTGTATGTATAATTTTAGTAAAACTTATGAGATAAAATACAGTCGTTGGGGTCGATATACATTTACGTTGTCTAACGGTTGAATTCCAAAAACTAACTCAGTTACGCAGTAATGCCCTCTTAAACGTAATCTAATACCAAACCAGAATAACTTACGACAAAGATCTAAACTGTGTTGCTAAAGCAAATAGATTCGAAGTCTTGACGACCACTAATCGTGTACGGGTATCCAAAGAACAAACTCGCCACGATACGTGCCGAACCCCCGCTTGCTTAGTCTCATTGTTTACCTGTCATTTAAATGAGATTATATATTTTACATAATAAATTCCAACGAGTGTGTATTCGGGAAAATAGTTTTTTTTACGGGGAACACATGTGGGAAGTAAAGGTAGTTAGCAGGGCCGTATTATCCATAAGGCTGACTAGGCTGAAGCCTAGGGGCCCACCCAGAACAGGGGCCCATGCAACCTTTAGCCATGCCATGGCAATGCTGCGTAATCGAAAATTCTACATTAAAAAAATTCCTACTCCATGCTACAACAATCAGACTGCTGCTAAATTCCACATTTTAAAATCATTTTTGGTAAGTATGTATTAACTAAAAGAGCGCGAAATTCGCGGGTGGATGTTAACCCCTTGGGTGTGGGTGGGGTGATGGTTAATTCACATAATGTAGATATTTCTATATGTTTTTTTGTCCTTTATAAATTGAAGCATCTTGATCGTGTAGTTGAGTGGTTCAGAATATGTGGTGGGCTAGGGGATTGGACGTTACATCCAGTTACTTGGACTTGATTGTTTAATCGGATGAGGTGAAAACTCGGTCTATAAGGCCTTTTTTGTTTAAAGTACACACATGAAATTACCCCATACTCACATTCCCGGCCTGATGACCATGATGGGTCCCCAGTGATATACAAGTGGAATTCCCAAATATTGGCTGGTTGAAAAGAAGAACAGACGTCACTAATGTAAACATTAGTAGGATGGGCTCTGTTGATAATGATAAGAATTCTGAAATCTGCCGATACTGCGAATCAATTGTAACGAAGTTTTCACGACCTCAAGGTGTACAAAGGTATATACTGTGATAATCAACGATCGTTTCCATGTTAAATTGTTCAAGTTCAATAGGGACTGTGTCGCTACAGCAAACAACGTGTAATGTTGCTTTGATGGCCACGAACTCTGTATATGCATGCATTGATAGTGTTACAATAAAGAGCGTTTGTACGTCAAAGTATTTGTATGAATAAAAAGAAACGACCCCAAATTAAACTTGGGAACCAAATGTTAAAAGTTTCCTTTTTTTGATATATTACTCAAACCAATGTGTGTCAGCAAACCGTTTATCATATCAAACTGTAAAAATGACTTGATGACTTACAGAGACATACCGTTTATCATATCAAACTGTAATGACTTGATGACGTACAGTGACATGCCGTTTATCATATCAAACTGTAATGACTTGATGACTTACAGAGACATACCGTTTAACATATCAAACTGTAATGACTTGATGACTTACAGTGACATACCGTTTATCATATCAAACTGTAATGACTTGATGATTTACAGTGACATACCGTTTATCATATCAAACTGTAATGACTTGACGACTTACAGAGACATGTTTATCATATCAAACTGTAATGACTTGATGACTTACAGAGACATAATATTAATCATATCAAACTGTAATGACTTGATGACTTACAGAGACATACCGTTTATCATATCAAACTGTAATGACTTGACGTAAACAGCCATACTATTTATCGTATCAAACAATAATGACTTGACGTAAACAGCCATTCTGTTTATCATATCGAACTACAATGACTTCACAACGTACAGAGCCATACAGTTTATCATATCAAACTATATGGAGTTGACGACTTACAGAGACATACTGTTTATCATATCAAACTACAATGACTTGACGTCTTACAGAGACATACTGTTTATCATATCAAACTATAATGACTTGACGTAAATATCCATCAGTTTAACATTTCAAACTGCAATGACTTAATACAAACAACAGTTCTGTTTACCATAGCAAACTGTAATAACCTGAAACACTTACACAGGTTTTCCGTACTTAAGCAGCCATTCTGTTTATCATAGCAAACTGTAATGACTTGACGACTTACAAATTGTAATGACTTGACGTAAACAGCTATTCAGTTTATCATAGAAAATTGTAACGACTTGACGTAAACAATCATTCTCTTTACCAACGACTTGACGTAAAAAGCCATTCATATCATAGCAAACCGTAATGTCTTGATGACTTTAGCGGCCATTCTTTTTTACAGGACACTGTAATGACTTGAGGACTTAAACTGTCATTATTGATTACTAGTATCATAGCAAACTGTAATGACTTGGCAACTTCAAGAGACAGTATTAAGTATCATAGCAAACTGTAATGAATTAGCGACTAAGACAGCTATTCGGTTTATCACAGTGACTTCAACAATCAGTAATGTTTATCTTAGCAAACTTTAATAAATTAGCGACTAAGACAGCTATTCGATTTATCACAGTGACTTCAACAATCAGTAATGTTTATTTTAGTAAACTGTAATAAATTAGCGACTTAGACAGCCATCAAATGAAGGCGAAAACAGGAAATCCAGAAAATGTCCCTATGACAAAATGCAAGGTAATATTTACGTTATAGATTAGTAATGATACAAGTAGTGGGGCTATGCTACATATAAAAACCATCTCTGTGATGTACAGCTCTTCATTCTTGTCTTGGTCACCTGGCTTCAACAAATCCTCACACACATACACTGTAAGCTCCTGAATTGTACAGCCCTATTCAAGTTTATTCAGCTAAATCGGATATTTCTGTGACAGATAAACGAGGTTTTACTATACAGCAATATGGCATTTAAATCTGTGTCTATGACACTAATGTGTATGCTTTTTTTTTCTTCTACATAATGTATGTACTAGCGTATATCTCTCCCGAACTGTGGTTATCATGTCACACTAAAACAAGTTGGTTGTAAATTTAACTTGGGTTGAATACCCAGGTGTGTCCCTTGACGAGGTACAATCAACATGATTCGATACTAATTAATTAGCTCTCTCTGTCAGTCTGTTTGTCGGATGCTAGCAATAATCTATTATTCTAGTTTGACAGCTTTTACGCAGGGACATAGTTATTACCTATGCAGCAAATGGGAAATGAAAATAATTGGCAAATTGCAAGCAATTTAACGAAAGTGGTAGGAAATACTGCCATTTTCACCTCTGATCCCTGCCATACACAGATACACATTATTTTGTTCAGTTTATAAAATTATGCATTATTTTCGTTCAGAATAACAAGCACACGGTTAAAACTTGTTTTTAATCTATTGGTCACAATTTCACACGACCTTGGGTGTTCAGCGAGTGAGAGAGGGATATTATTGTGTTTTCTTTACTTGTGTGTTCTTGTAATTGTTTGCGAGGGGGAACTTTTTACCACAAATATTTTATATGGTTACCCATGTCGGTAAACACTGAGAGAGAGAGAGAGAGAGAGAGAGAGAGAGAGAGAGAGAGAGAGAGAGAGAGAGAGAGAGAGAGAGAGAGAGAGACTAACAACAATACTTACAAATATATCAGTCTTCTCAACTGGGTAATAAAGACGGAAAAATGAGCCATCGTCCGTGTGATCACTCATAATATCCACGCAACCTACGGAGTATTCACCCGACCCTGGTGGAAGGTGGCGCCGGATTCTCTTATCCATTATCCGCAGTCCCGTATACCTCTTACAGCTCTCAGTTCTTTTAGGGTTCACATAATTTTGACATGGTCATCGATATTAGGAAAGAGAAATCACCACATAAATAGTGTAAATATTTCTCTCCTCAATGAATACTAGTCGAATAACTAATTGTTTTGTTTTCCCTGGAGTGCTCTGTTTGCTGGAGGCGAGTAGAACGTTGATCGAGCACGCGGCAGCAGAGATTGAGTTACTGTAGCGAGATACGATCACAAAATCACCTATGTTATATTTTCAACCAAAGGCGAACCCAGTCGCCTACGCTTTAATACGAAAATGCATGTATATATAGTTTAGCCCACAATCCCACTGGCTGCGTATATACCGGGAGAGTGTTTTATTTAGTGGTAACCAGCAGTGTAGTCAAGGGTTGTATACGTTATTGAAATGAAGACACAGCAAACTTTAACTTTTTGTTAGAGAAATTGGCATTGGTTTAAAGAGGTTCTATGGAGCGATCAATACCTGTCTACGACAAGTGCATTGAACTAATTCTGTGTATTAACATAAATGTTTGCACAGGTAAGATGTTTATTTCATGTTTTTCACAAGATCCGTGATACACAAAGCATCTTGTTGGAATAGCAATTATCGAGATTTTAAATCTTTATAGCCATGTTCAAGGTGTGTGTGTGTGTGTGTGTGTGTGTGTGTGTGTGTGTGTGTGTGTGTGTGTGTGCAATTTGACCCATATGTCTTAGAACCGCACACGCTAGTCACAAACTATATACTGCAATGTTTTTTTAAACCGTTTTTCTCAGATGTATTATGTTTCTTCTTCTGATTAATTCATTTTCTGGAATCCAACACTTATAAAAAAAGAGTTTTACATATGAGAGAAAGAAAAAGATGAAAATATCGAAAATTAAAACGAAAGATAGAAAGAGAAGCAATGGAAAAGATAACTGTTTTAATGGTCCGTTTTTAGGGCCCAGGCTGGTCCAATACACATTAGTCCGAGTTTCCTCTGACCCTTGCCACCCCATTTTTTGATATTTGGACACCCCAACAATAATGTCCAAGTATCAATAAACGGGGTGGCAAGGGTCAGAGGAAACTCGGACTAAATGCACATAATGTACGATCCTATTCGTCGCATGATAAAACAAACGATTTGATTTGACCAAATAGCAGAATAGTGTAATTTAAAAAAAAAACAAAAAAAAACAACATCAGCTTTAAATACTTTCAGATGTCACGGTCGTTATGAATTTCTTTTGCATGACATAATGACGCAATTGGTGACGTATGAAGTATTATGCACGTGTTAAATATATGAAAACTATGATAATAAATCATATCATAATAAATAACAGTGATCATGTGATAAAAAGTGAAATTAATTGTGGTATATTCTCAGGTGGATATTCTAATCGTTACATATTTTTAAACACTGTTATTCTAACTGTGATATATTCGTAGAGTATTTATATTTAAAAAAAATTGGAATTAAACTCGGCTTATTATTGCTGCAGTATTTTGGCATTTTCTATGAAAGTCTGTACCTTTGATTTAGTCACTGGTCAAATTATTACACAAATGGTAGTCAGTCATATACTTTTTTTTCAAACGACATTAAATGATTGAGTTTGAACTTTGAGATGGTACAACTGTATACTTTGTAATTTTAATTCAGTTCGAATCTTATGTTATGAATGAGAAAAAATTTTTACGTGAATTTTAGTGACATTCCACTTATATATAAAAGTGATGTGTACGAAATGGACATTTTTTCTTTAAGTATCCCTTAAGACCCACAGTTTTTTACCGGTCGTCATTTATGGCCATGGTCTTTGCGTCTCGTTTTTAATTAGATTAGCAACTTCTTTTGGAGATTACTTTCATATATTTCTTTGAAAGGAAATTCAAAACCTCTGTACGTTTTTAAGGTATCGTTTGTGTGCATACGTACTTTAATGGTGAATAAGTTGAAGTATACGTAACGTGGCTGCGCTGGCGGGTGATCAAAGTGTTATTAAGACAATATTGCACAAGGCCTGGTCAGAGGTATTGCGCAACTTGGAAACAACACTGGAAGACCGCCTCCCACTAATTGGCGTTATCTAGAAGATGATTGCTACGGTGTAATCTGCCCGGTCAGTGAATATAGTAATCTGAGATGGTACTTTGAACAAGACAATACACGAGCCCCCGTAAAGATAAAATATGAATTTAATTAAAAATACAATTAAGAAAAGTATGACACTGTGAATTACACTTTCTCTCTTTCTGAATACACTTAGTTCAGAAAGAAAAAAAAAATACAAATGCCGAAGCTTTAAAATACTGGATACATTCATAAGAATTCAAACGTTAATGAAAATAAATGAAGTTAGCCATTAATACTGAGAGTAAATTTCATCAAGGAATCGAATGTTCATTTAACATTGGACTGTTGAGAGATTCAACATGACCTTTTCCGTCGACTGGTTTTTCTTTCTTTTCCCTGTGTGCGTCCGTCTCCAGCTTGCCCTTTAATTGAACGGGAATTCCACACTGACTTCTTATTTCTTTCCTTTTGACTTCTCGCTGATTCTCACTCTTGCCCAAAATAAACGATTGCTTTTGACTTCTCGCTGATTCCCACTCTTGCCAAAGTAAACTATTTTTCCTTGTAAAAGAAAAGGGTAAAACGCCCTAAGTATCTCGCTACTTTCAGAGTTGCGATTGTTCGTCCGTCTTCATGTTCGAACAATCAGATCTTACTATCAGTGTTATCATTCATATGGCTAACAAATTCTATACATGTTTTCAGATCAATAAAGCTATACTGCTAATTATCAACATCAGAATTCGGGAAAGTCATATTCCCGTAAATCATTACGTAAAGTGATGCAATATATCATAACACACAAACCATATTTACTAATATGATAAATTCAAATTAATGTAACCTTTCCAATCATAAATGTACACGGCGGGTTTTCTACACTACCCATTTACCTACGTACGTATATAAGGTAAAATGCTAATTCAGAATTCAAAATACATTATTAAATCACTGTAAAACAGACTATCCATACAAAATATGAACACATAATGCATCTGTAACAAAGAAACATCTCAAAGTACGTTATTAAATCAATGTAATACTGAACTATTTGTAGCGTAGTATCGATACATTATGCATCTAAGACAAAGATAAACAGCATATACATTACATCATAATAAAGGTGAATTTGAGTTAGATACCTTTGTGTTTCTGGCGTCTTACAAACGTTCCACATTCAGTTCCCTGGAACTCAATTTTACGAACGTCTTTCTTTCAAAGACGTACGGAGTCTTCTCCTGGATTGGAATCAATTATTCTGACCGTCTCTTGCAGACGTCTTCCTAGACTGACTAACATCGTTTGATACGAACTATATATTTCCCCGATTCTGGAGTCTGACACCCCCCCCCCTTTTCCTATGCATTTGCCCAATCGGAATAAAGGCTATTCTTACTGACCTTATGGAAACCGTCTATCCAGATGCCAAAATGCCACTTAGGATCGAAATGTCACCTTATCGTTTGTCTCAATCATTTTTTAAAGCTCTACGTGAGTAATCCCATAATTTTACGTGTCAAACACTCAGTCCGTTTTCACTTTAATTATTGTACCAAGCCTGACCAAGTTAAGTAAACATTCTTTCCGTTCAACTCTATTCCAAGACAGTTGATTGTCGGCTAGCCTACGAATTAATTACTGGATGTCACTGACGAAAAATTTGCCACCTGACAATTTTGTTATCCATTTCATCGCTGTAAAGTCTCATTGTCTGGTAGCGAAAATCCGAATCAGTCATTATTGTACGAGTTTTAGTCCCTGAATTAACAAAAACGAGGTTGGGGACACCGAGTGGTCTAAAGGGTGTATCTTCATAGTGAACTCACATGTGCATAATAGTGTCTCAGGGGTTACTTTGTAAACAATTTACGTCCTCTCGTAGTAGATGCTTTAAGTTTTCGTTGATTAAATTTGTTTCTGAATGAACTAAAGGAGATGTTTCGTGGACTGCCACATGCCAGCTGCTTTGGCACATTTTGCATTAACATTTTTGTATACAATGTTCGGATTTAGGCTAGTTATAGACGCCAGACCACAGGGGCTCGTATAGTTGCTTACCAGTTACCTGTCATACAGGTACTATATAATAACTACAACGGAGGACACATCTCTCCTTTCTCTCCTTTAAGAATAAACGCTTATATTTCAAGCTACATTTCGCGTAGCTTAATAAATATGGTACCGATGTTTATTTAGCTCAGACATTCGACTTTGTATGCATATCTGAAGTTTTGCTTACAAACATATTTTTAAGGAATACCAGATCATTTCCCCACGCCAGCCACCAGTGCTGTCCTCATCAATGGCAGCAGAGGAGGTTGGTTTCGAACAACAGTTGGATTCAGACAGGGATATATACTGTCATATACACTGTTCAATATTTTCGTGGAAAAGCTCATGGAGGATGCCTTGCATGACTAAAAGGGCACAGTCATGATCGGAGGAAGAAAGATCACCAACTTTCGCTTCGCAGATGATATTGATGGTTTAGCAGGAGATGAAAAAGAACTAGCTGACTTGGTGGAACGCCTCGACATAACTCCAAAGCATATGGTATGGAGATTAGCGTCGGAGTAAACCCCCAAAGTGATGGCAAACAACACAAATGGCATCAGTGTAGAAATAAGGGTCAGCGGACAGAAGCTGAAATGAGTGACAAGCTTCAAGTACTTGGGATTAGTTATAACAGTCGAGGCTCCAAACCAGATCTACTTTGTAGGATTGCACAGACAGCAGCAGCAATAACAAGGTTGAGATCAATATGGAAAGATACCATCATTGCTTTTGGTTCCAAAATAAGGCTTGTGAAAATGGATCTACGAAGAAGGATCTAATCCTTCAAAATGTGATTGATGCTACCGCAATATCTTATGCATCTCATACATTGACCATATAGCCAACGAAAAATCCCACAACAGGATCCAATGAGCCATAGGATCCTATGAAGACCTATTGACCTCTGTAAACAAGCGCAAACTGAAGTGGTACGGTCATGTATCAAGATCACCAGGACAGGCAAAACAATATTGCAAGGTAACGTTCGAGGGCGCAGAATAAGAGGCAGACAGAAAAAGTTGGGAAGATAACATTTAAGAAGTGGACGGGCATTGAATTTGGAGATTTCCAAAGGGCAGTAGAAAATAGGGAGAGATGGATAGAATCGGTATAAAGTAAACTTGTTATGCCCCAACGATCTCATCAGTTAAGAAATTGATGATGATGATGATGACGACGACGACGACGATGATGATGATGATGGTGGTGGTGGTGGTGGTGGAGAATGAAGAACAATTGGTACAATTCTGTGGACATTATGAACACCGAAGAAAAGTTTCTCTTAACAAGTTCTCCACTATTTGAAATGATACTGCCATTACTACGGACGAGTTACAGGGACGTCATTTCAATTTGTTTCGGGGTGGGGTTAGAGCAAATAAAGGCTACATCAACTTTATAGCATATGCAAATTTAGGCATCCCCCCCTCCAAATGACGTCCATGACGAGTTATTGCATCACTTGAAAAGCATTCTTGATTAAGCTGCTACTTCATTATGCATTTACAATTTACTTTGTATGTATGTATGTATGTATGTATGTATGTATGTATGTATGTATGTATGTATGTATGTATGTATGTATGTATGTATGTATGTATGTATGTATGTATGTATGTATGTATGTATGTATGCATGTATGTATAGACAAACACTCTAGTGCAATGAAAAGAAATAGCTTCTTTTTCCGTGAAACATACATGAATTATACGCAACAAGAACTTGTTACATTGTTTTTTTTTTTTTTTTTTCTTTTAAATCGTTTTATCTGAAAACGTTAGTTTCAATAGCATTACTGAATTGTTAACGTAACTTTTAAGTGAGGAACTCAGCCATTTGATACGATTGGGTGCCTGCGCATACAAAAATTGTGAATTACTTGCTCGGAGAGAGAGAGAGAGAGAGAGAGAGAGAGAGAGAGAGAGAGAGAGAGAGAGAGAGAGAGAGAGAGAGAGAGATTTAATGAGAATGTAGTCTGGATGTTTAAATATGAAAATATTGATGTTATGTCCTAGTCTTTAATCTCCTCTTTCTAGTGACATATATATATATATATATATATATATATATATATATATATATATATATATATATATAATTATCCGACTAGGAAGCGGACATGAAGATGACACTTGTTCGTTTGTAGCTTACGGAAGGAAGGACAGTGTTTAGAATCGAGGACCACTTTTCGTGATATGCACACTTGTTTATCCTATATCGAATAAAGAGAACATTCAGCGAAAAAAACAGAAAACACGTTATTTATACGATAGTTTAGGAATCTGGAGAACGGGATATACGTATGGCTCAAATTCATCGTTATAACTATTGCGATATCAGTAGCTTAGGGCGGACAACTTGTAGACTGTTTCTATAGTGCAGAACAGTTGTGTCCCCTATGTCATACGCGTGGGTGCTATTTGAAGCTTTGAATGACATCTGGAGAAAAAAAAGAATTTTGCCATACAAAACAAACAGGGATTCAGGAAATCGAGTTTCATATAAAAAAAACTGATATGTAAATTGTTGTGCCAATTTAATGTTAAATTCCAATAAGACCAGTACTATATCCAATACTGAAAATTACATGCGGCCCAAAATATCCACAAAATTTAATTCAAATACTTGCCCATATGTCTCATTTTTTAAGTGCAAAGTTTGGTCCATACCGCCGCCTTGTAGCTCTTGCTTGTACAGGTCTGCTCAGAGAAATAAACTGGGTCAGTATGGGAAATTTTCAAAATTCTTTTATTTTAAACAATTCGAATTGGTTCTCTACGATTTTATTCACGATTTATATTTTGTACAAAGAGATGTCATGCTGAGATTTAGTTCCATTTTTGTGCATCAGTGACAGTGATCAAGAAATGTGAAATATATATTGCTTATGGTGTTCAAATTTACTTGCCAAAATGCATATTATTATAGTTTTAAATCAAAAACTAGTTTACATCAAGAACAAAGCAAACTTGAAAACATGGCTTCGTCATCTTCCACACAAGTACAACCATTTATTGGATCATCACTGGTTGTTGACGTGTGCGTCTTAAATCTACTCAAGTTTCAGCGTTCTCAGCGCTGTAGGCAACAATACAGTTTGAAACCTAATAAATTGTCAGCTTCTCAACGTTATAGATAACTACAATCTGAAACCTAATACAATTTAAGCCCTCCTAACGTTATAGTTAACAGTACAGTATGAAACCTAATAAAATTTCAGCTTTGTCAACGTTATAGATAACTACAATCTGAAACCTAATACAATTTAAGCCCTCCTAACGTTATAGTTAACAGTACAGTATGAAACCTAATAAAATTTCAGCTTTGTCAACGTTATAGATAACTACAATCTGAAACCTAATACAATTTAAGCCCTCCTAACGTTATACATGTAGTTAACAGTACAGTATGAAACCTAATAAAATTTCAGCTTTGTCAACGTTATAGATAACAGTACAGTATGAAACCTAATAAAATTTCAGCTTTGTCAACGTTATAGATAACAATACAATCTGAAACCTACTAAAGTTTCAGCCCTCTCTACAGTATAGTTCTGTTGTTCGTATGTCGATTCGACGAGGACCTTTCTAGTTATCCGAGGGCTGGAGGGGCTGGTTCTGTTCTGTGCGTGCGCAGGTGGCTGATGAATTAACATTTATATAGTTAACAGTACAGTATGACACCTAATAAAATTTAAGCTTTTTTAACGCCATAGTTAACAGCTACTTGTTCTAAAAAATATGTGTAGCAACATAAAGACAACAATAATCGATGAAAGAATGAGCCTGTGTTTGTCTCCTTACATCCTAATTGTGAAGTGCCAAAGTTTCGGTCAAATCCATTAAATAACACTTAGTTCTAGCCAGCAGCCATTTGTTAGATTTATGGGACATTCTGCACGGAGAGATATTTTTCTAATCGTTTCACCCAGTTAACTGTGTTTGCTTAAATTATACTGACCGAAAGTGACTTCCTGGAAGGGACATTCTCTCACGAATCATGTCAGAATTGATTTGAAACAGACAGCGTGGCATCTTGACACGCTGACGAAAACTTTCAAGGGAAATTATATTGGTTCTGATTGGTCCCTGTGGAATAAGGGGTGTTCTACACAAGGAAATCTTAGAATATGTATATCCACTAGTTAAAATTTTCTTCAGTCTTCTGAAATTCGCTTTGTGAGAAAGCCAGCGTGGAACTAAAAAAAAATAAAGACTCCGGAGGTATTTTTTATAGCAGTGCCTTCGAAAAAAAAACAATAGGCTCGGAAAGTCCGCCGTAAATCCAACGGTGAGAAGCGCACCACAAAAAGGTATTTGTTTCAAATCCACACTTATCATGACGTAATTGATATGATGTTTCTTCGTTACAGATCTGCATTATTTGTTGATACGTTTGTATGAATAATTTAATTTGTTACATTAATTTAGTAATGTGCTTTTTAATTATGAATTAGAATTCTTACCTTAATTCATAGTAAGAATGGTGTAGTGTTAATTGATGTTGTAAAACCACTACGTGGAGTAATGATTGGAAAGTGTTATGATCATTCTTGAATTTATCATATTGTTTGAATATTGATTGTGTTTTATAATTTAATGTCTTACTTTAAGTAATGAATTACGGGAATACATGTGAATTCCCCAAATTTTTATATCGTAGATAATTTAGCGACAGTGTATAATGCATTAGGTAAAAGCAAACCGAATTAACAAGTGGTTTAGCTGTAATGATCTGAAGACGTGTAGTTGATTACTAGCCGTACAATTGTTATCACTGATAGTAATGTCTGATTGTTCGAACCAGCAAAACGGACAGTCTCAGCTATTAAAGTCTAACAAGAGACTTAGTGCCTTTTACTTTTTGTTTTGAAAGGAAAATAGTTTTTATTTGGAGAGAGCAGTAAGGAGATTGATGAAAGTACAAGACGGGAGGAAAGGAATTGTGCAGTAAGAGTTGCAAGGAGCATACATTAACACAGAGGAAAAGTCAGAGTTCGAGGAGTGAGCAGAAAAACAGTTCGACGAAACAAGTCATGAAAAACGAACAACGGGGACGAATTTTATTGAACACTCGATTCTTATGATGAAATTAGCTATCAGCCATAAAACGGCTAGATTTGTTTAATTCTTTATGCCATTTATTTGAAATTCGGTTGAAGTAAATTCTGAAACCACATGTATTCAGAAGGAAAGGAAATTTCATTGTGCATGTTTTCTTTTTTTCTTTTGTGATTAAATTGTTTATTTATCTTTACGGGGGCTCGTAGTTTCTTTGTTCAATATATTATCTCAGTTTACCATATACATTCTATACTCCAACCGGACGATTACACCGTGGGCGGTCATCTCCTAAATAGCGAGTATTAAGGGGAAGTGGTTGAGAGTGTTGTTCTTCCAAGTTGTGCAATACCTCTAACAAGTGGGCTTGTGCAATATTGTACGAATAACGCTCAGGACCCGAGACTCCTGTCATACTAATACATCAGCATTTGTCATTCAGTTAAGATGAAAAAAAAATCATGCTTCGTGAAAAAGTGACGACTAAAAATGTTGTGCATGCACAAAGTCCATCAAGAGAATTTCTCAAGAGATTTTTGTTTCTTTTCTCAAGCCTCACAACAAATATGGTTGGACCATTTACTTATTGTGCTATTATAGGGCTAAATCTAGTTAGTTCACTGCTAGATAAAACAGCACTTGGGGTCAGTGTTAGGCATTAGTTGTTATTCTAAGGCTAGGTGTCAAATTACAATTGCTGAGAAACTGAAACAAATAGAGCTGTATCAGTGTTAGATTATGTGTTTGTAAAGCTAATTAAAATCAATTATGGCAAGTTTGCCTTAATACTTAAACATTGTAACTAGTAACAAATTAAAAGGATATTGGTAGCTCTTTTAGTAGATGTAAAGTGCTTAATATACAACTGAGTAGCAATAGTTTAATTTTGAATTAATTTGCTCATATAGGTGAAGTTTACAAGTAATTTCTTATTCTAAATAATATTTTTGGATTTTCTTGCATACAGTATCAGTGAGAAAAGAGTGTGTATGGAGAGTACATTTATGGCTTTATTGTGGATTACATAATTTAGATTATATGCATTTTAATATGTAGATTATAGTTAGATAAAGTGTCTGCAAGTAACACAAGCAGATCAGAATTTAGTACTAGGGAAAGGTGTTTAGGGAATGCTCTCTCTGAAGTCCGTTAGGTTGGTATATACATTCATTGTGCAGTGAATTACTGTTCTGGAAACGCCCACCCCCCTTCCGACTCAAATCAAACTAGGAACAAAAGGAACAAGGTATAGATTAGAGCCTTACATAAACAAACCTAGGTTTTGCCCCAAATGTCAACACTGGGGGCACTTCAAGGTCGCCTGTAAATTCCAGGCCAAATGTAATAAATGTGGTGGGCAACACCAAGGGGAATGCAACAGGAAAACCCCAAAATGTATTAATTGTAGAGGAGCACACCTACCTAATTCACCTAAATGTCCCTCTACAATTAGGGAACAAGCTATAGTAGAGATTATGAACACCAAACAACTGAACTACAAAATGGCCAAAGTTACTTAAAACGACTCTATTTCAACTACACAAACAACTCAAGTAATGAAAATGCAGGACTCCAAATTAAAACAAAAAACGGATAAGCTCAATAACAAGAATAGCAACAACAATAATAATCTACCACAACAGGCTGAAATAATTAAAGAACTGGGTGAAGTCATTACTCGACTGGACACATTGATTGGCAAATTAAATCTAATAGATCAAAATGCACAAAATAATATACAACTGTCTATCAAGAATGTCAAAACCCAACTTCAAGACCAAATTACAGTAAACGACCCTAATCAAAATGGCTAATACACCACAAGGGAACGTTTCTATATGGCAGTGGAATGCACGAGGATTGTCAGGAAATATCAATGAACTTAAACTTAAACTAATAAATACTGTTAATAAACCTGACATCATATGCATTCAAGAAACTAAACTTTCTGATAACTCGAAAACATTGCCATCAATACAAGGCTATTCCCCGGGCTATTTCCAACATCGAAAGGAAGGCCAGGGGGGTGGATTAGCCATATTTATAAATAACACCTTACCATCTGCTACCATAATACCAATAATATGAAAGGAAATTAGCAATTCACTAATAGAAATTCAATCTCTATTAGTCAATACGGGAAAATGTAAATTACAAATCTTCAATGTTTATGACCCAGGAGAGAATAATAAACTTAAACATCAATTAGCACTTAAGGAATTAGCTAAATATATTAAATCTGAACTTACGATCATTTGCGGAGATTTCAATGCCCATAATAAGCTTTGGGGTGGGGAAGTGACGGACGGAAGGGGTAAGTGGGTGGAGAAATGGTTTACAGAATCCACCCTTACTGTCCTCAATGATGGTGCTAAAACCAGACTTAATCCTGTTGACGGCACCCTGTCCGCCATTGACCTCACCCTATGCACACCCAGACTGGCTCAGGTGGCAAAATGGGAGGTGGACCAATCTGACCCCATGGGGAGTGACCACTTCCCAATAATTACCACCCTGCAAATGGCCGTACAGTACGAATTAAATAATAAAATACCCAGATGGAATTATTCAAAAGCCGATTGGGATACTTTTCGAGAAATAATAAATAATGCCAATCTATCAGATATAGAATCAGATGACATTGACCTTTACTATGACAACTTAATTAAGATCATCACTCAGGCAGCCACCAACACTATACCTAAAACTAGCTGTCAATCAAGAAAACTTAGTGTGCCATGGTGGAACGATGAAATTAAACAAACTAGACAGGCCAAATTTAGAGCTTTAAATAAATTTAAAAGAACTAATATTATTACTCACTTCTTAGAGTACAAAAATCATGACAATAAGCTCAAATACTTAATCAAGCAGTCGAAAGAAAAAACTTGGCAAAATTACTGCAGTAGTATTAATTTTAGAACAAACTCAAAACAAGTGTGGGATAAAATCAGAACCATCAGAGGGAAGCACACCAATAGCACCCCAAAAATAAATAATACCAGCAATCATAAAGAACAAGCTGACACGCTAGCAATACACTTTAAAAACATGAGCAGCAACAGTAATTACACTACTGAATTTCAAAACCACAGGGCTAAAACTGAAATTAAATTCCACAATTTATTTCAAGACCTTGGACCCAAATCCTCATCACTAAATAAAGAAATAACATTATATGAATGGGACCAGGCACTAAAAACTAAACATGAAACTTCACCTGGGCAAGATCAAATAGGTTATGTTATATATAAAAACTTACCTAAAACTATAGTTAAATCAATCATCAAAATGCTAAATATAATATATGACACAGGAAAGCTACCTAAAAAATGGAAAACAGCGATAGTAATACCCATACTTAAACCAAATAAGGATCGGAATGATATCAATTCGTACAGACCCATCTCACTTACCAATAACATCTGTAAAATTATGGAAACAATTGTTACTAACAGACTTAAACACCACCTTGAAAGCAACAATCTGATATCTCCAAATCAATGTGGGTTTAGAAATAAAAGATCCACTACGGACCAATTAATAAGATTAGAATCCGCCATAAAACTTGCATTTAACAACAAAAGAAAAGCGGATAGAAACTTAATTGCGGTATTTATTGATCTAGAAAAAGCATTCGATCTTGTATGGACCAAAGGCCTTATAGCCAAATTAAATCATTATGGCATTACAGGTCGAATGTTCAACTTCATAGAAAATTTCCTGACCAACCGCAAAATTATAACTAGGGTAGGGGCTACTTACTCTGAGGAATACTCCCTTGAAAATGGAACTCCACAAGGGAGTGTTCTCAGCCCCACCCTCTTTAACCTTATGATAAATGACCTTGACTTCAATCTGGCAACACCTAAAATTGAATTATCACAATTTGCTGATGATAGTGGACTTTGGAGAGCAGGCAACCCCTCCAACCACCAACACATGGCTGAAATACAAACCAGCTTAAACAACATAGGAAAATGGGCTGATAAATGGGGATTTAAGCTATCGCACCAAAAAACGGTAGCTGTTCTGTTTACCCCTTGCAAAAAAATCAAAACCTACCCCAAACTTACCATTCAAAATAAAGTTATAACATTTGTAAAAGTAGCCAAATTTCTGGGTATGTACTTTGATGAACACCTGACATGGGCTTATCATATAGATGACCTAGTTAAAAGATGCAATCAGGACCTAAATCTATTAAGAAGCCTCAAAGGCACTCAGTGGGGTGCTAATCAAGAAACTATTCTAATATTATATAGGGCACTAATAAGATCCAAACTAGACTATGGCTGCCAAGTATATACCACGGCATCCACACGTCATTTAAACAAATTAATTAAAATTCAGAGAAAAGCCCTACTTATTGGTACTGGCGCACTGCCATCGACCTCTACATCCGAGCTGCAGGTCTTAACTGGGGAACCGCCATTACATCTCAGAAGGCAGGAACTCATTCTAAGATATGCAACCCGGCTGTCGACCCATGACAAAATGCACCCCACTCTATTGGCCATCAATAAATGTAACATTCCTTTTAGGAAAACCTTGAAAAATAATACATCAATGGGAAAAATAGTACACGAGTTAAACAAAAAACTTCCAGTAGATATATTCCAAGTAGAAGCTAACATAATATATGATAAAGAACCTTGGAGTAATGTACCAACGAAAGTAAATATCTCCCTTACAGATAACGGAAACAAAGAAAATCAACAACAACATTTAAAAATATTGGCATTGGAAATCATAAATAATCAATATCAAAACTACACAAAAATTTACACGGATGGCTCAAAAATTACAAATCCTTTTAAAACAGCTGCAGCCTGGGTCATACCAGAACATAACATACAAATGGGCAGGCGTCTTCCTGACCACTGTTCCATTTATACAGCGGAATTTTGGGCCATCATTGAATCATTAAAATGGATAGAAGAAAACAAACCAAATAAGACACTGATTATTAGTGACTCGCTCAGCGTCCTTACTTCTATCCAAAACAACAACACCAAATCTAGAGAAAATTTCCTAAAACAAATTAATCAGATATTAAAAATACTAAATTCTCAAAATCTAGTAGTTGAGTTTATGTGGATTCCATCCCACATAGACATAAAAGGAAATGACTTAGCAGATCAACTGGCTAAAAACAAACTCACCGAACCAAACTATATGCCACTCAAATATAGTCAAACTGAAATATATCATTTAATCTACTCAATGATTAATCAAAAGTGGCAGACTGATTGGGACAAAAGCAAACAAGGGAGAATTTTACATAACATCATTAAGGAAGTCAATAGAAAAATCATACCACCTAGGTGCAATAGTTATGACCAGTCTAAAATAAATAGAATAATCTTGGGAAAAACAAAACTGGCTAACAGCTTTGGTAAATATATAGGACCTTTTCCACACAGCATTAATTGCTTCAGTTGTAACATACCTGAAGACTTACATCACATATTTAATAACTGTAAAAACAACCAGAAGGAAAGGAACATATTTAGATCTAAACAACTAAACATCTCTGCACCAAGTACATACCCGGAAGTAATTCAATTAAATAACACCAACCCCCAAAAATCAATTCAACACATAATAGAATTACTAAGAACATCAGGGCTCCTTGAAAAAATATAATGCAAATAATACTATATAATAAATAACACCCGTAAGGAATGCCCCCTGTTGGTCACATGGGTTCATTGGCCAATCAGGGGACAGGACCTGCAACCGCGTAAATACGTTAAGCGGAATTTGTATAATAACAAAAAATAAAATAAACAATATCCATAAGGAATGCGAATGCATAGGACCTGAAGGGTTCCGTTACTTGAAAAAGAGCCCACCTACACTACGCTGGGTATAACGCCCCGGATGGTACCTGTGCTAAACAAACCTAATAGGATACTTTAAAGATATTGAAATTTATAGACTATACAGATAAACATTGAAATTTGCATTATAACAAAGTAAAGAACAAAACAGAAACAATAAACAAGTGTCTAGGAAACCACCTCTCTTCTGTCTATTCTTACAACTCTTCCTATATACAGCCTCATTGACAGCATTATACAACCAAACTAGGAATGTATTTACAGTTAAAAACCCCAACAAACCGGGATATCCACATGGTCTAAACGGGACCATCTAAAACGTCTCCTGCTTTATGGCCTCAAATAGATTTTATGAGGTAGTCTCAAAGTCCAAAGACTATCAGGCTCAGCGACACAATGTCGCAACATAAAAATATTTACTGTAAGTAAGATCTCTAAATTATTACCATATAAGGTAGTCAATGCCCAGACTATCAGGCCCCGCGGCACAAAGCTGCACTATAAACTAAGCTATAAGAACTAAGGCCTATAACATGATTTAGGTGGTCAATACCTGACCATCTAGCAAGACAGCACACGCTGCAATAAATTTTTACACAATAACCTTAATTACTTTAAAACCTCTACGTTGGATAACTACCAACGCGAGAATAGGCTGTCATATGAGGTTGTATACTCTACTTTAATAACAGTACAAAGTATTCCAAATTGTTAAGGGAGAACACGGAATGGATACGACGGAAGGAGGCAACTTCAAGATGGAGGAACAACAAAACCAAAGGCACCCAAGAAGGACACGGGGACTCGCCGGACGGAATGAGGGAACTTCGGTTACACCCTGTAACACTCCATCAAAAAGCCCTTTTAAGGGCTATTTATACTTACAGAGTTTCCTTTTGGCTGAGAAACTCTATTCGACAATCTCTTTCTTCAAAAATCAGACTTGATCAATTTTGGCTGTCCACTATCAAAATTAACAACCCATTTAACCCGACATTGACCAACCTATACATGTCACTTGACATACCTAGTTTACAAAATTGATAGGGAACACACAAAATGTACACTCTGTACTAGACAAAAATTGGAATGTTAGGATGTTAGGAAAAAATATAACTTGAAAGATTGACTCAATTGCACAGGTGGCTTACACAATATCGGTATAGGATGTCCACTAGCAACAACTGGACTCGATTTGATAAGGCTAGGGCGTGCAAGACGAACGACATCAAGGTGCCAGTTCACAGATCCTTTTCCTCCTCCTCCGCTGCCTGACTCCAACACCAGCAAATGACTAGAAGTGGAAACCATTTTTCACTAGTCATCATTCGGTGCCATTGCACCTCTAGCTCTGCATCCTCCGATTGGTTGATAGGGTTGATTGCGTCGCTGTTCTATTCCCACTCACCTAGGTCTTTCATTCATGTCGATAGCTCCGTATAGGGGTGCGGCATGACGACCAAATTAAATAGCATACTATATATGCATAAACGCCCGTGGGGATGTGGCACCATTCCTTCCTCACGGGAAAATCTAAATCACTACCATATTAATTGGTAGTGTAAAATAGTGAACAAATGACCCTTTGTGGCCGGTTTCACTTAAAACCATAATTCATTCATTCGAGTATTCAGGCAGTGGCTGTGGACCGAGGAGGACGTCTTTTCTGGAGCGGATGGCCTGGTGACGTCACAATGGGAGTGCTGTAATGGCATGATGATATCCCGGGCTGCAAAGTTAAGGACGACTTGTGATGTTGCCCCGTCGCCTCTTCGGAAAGGAAAAACTCGACTCGTACGGTGTCGCTAGTACAGGTGGCTCGAAATGGAAGTCTCGTAACTCCCGAACTTGATTTGTGGCGGGGACGGACATGGAGGGAAACTTGGAAAGTGGCGACTACCACGTGGACTCGACATGGAAGTTTCGTAACTCCCACTAGCTTGCGGCAGAGACGGAAATGGAGAAGAAACAGTGGTGGTTGCTTGCACTGGTGCGACTTGAGAATGTGACCGGCATGGATGTAACTTGAAGCAATCATGGAGGCCGCCACCCCGACATGGATGTAGATAGAAGCAGTCATGCCGGTCGCCACCGGACCGCCTCGTAGTGAAAAGATTTTTTTCATTGCCATAGTCAATTTGCCTGAATAATAGGGGGCTCATTTGGTTACGAGTACCCCTCTTTGAACAACTTTCCGTGGCCCTAAAAAGCTGATATGATTTATTATTGGTACCTCCGTTCAAATTCACAACTAAAAATATCTACCATTGACTACACTAATATATGTCGCTAAGACATTTTTAATATTCAAAATTTGTTAGGGACTTATGTTATGTACGCTTATGTACTTGAAATTTTGGAAATATAGGATATTAAATATCAATTCTTCAACTCTAATATTTGATAAATTGCACAGGTGGCTAACACATTATTGGATATTAAGCTGTCCTTAGTATAACTGGACTGAATTTGAAATAAGTTCGACCCTTTTGTTTCAGGTGTGGACTGCGGCTGTGGCCTTGCTGTCTCTCTCTTGTGTGCTCTTGTGTGTGTTGCTGTGTCGCTGCACTTCTGGACCCGGACCCTTGCCGCCTTTCCCTTTTCGGATTGCTTCAGTTCTAATCGGTTGATGTCGAATGGGGGTGGGTGTGTGTATGCTCTATTCCTACCCACCCCATAGGCCTCCATTTCCCTTGATAGTTACTTTTTAGTAATTCAGGGGAACGCCTAATGAATTGATAGTGCAATTAAGCACTTTAAGGGTAACTAAATGGCTACCGACATGGTAGCTATAAAAGCTGTACATATGTTCCTAGTGAACGGTTATAGCTATAAAAATTCCATTTAAGTAAGTTGTGCAGTGAGTCATTCATATTCATATTCAGGCAAAGGCAGCGGACTGAGTAGGACGGCTGATCTGGAGCAGGCGACCTGGTGATGTCAGAGTTGTATTGCGAGAGCACGAGTCCCGGGCTTTTACAGTTAAGGATGTTACTGTGATATTATCCCGTCACTGTTTACAGACAGAAACATCGAATTGTACAGCGGTGGACTATACAGAAACTCGAAATGGATATTTCGTAACTCCCGACCTGGCCTCGTGGCAGAAATAGAAATGGAGGGAAGTATGTATAGCGGCAGCGACCTTGACTTTCTGAAGTGGAGACCACGTAACTCCCGAACTTGATTTGTGGCAGGGGTTGAAACAGAAGGAAGACAGGGCCTCTACTTCTACTTAAATACGAGACGAAGAAAATTGGCTGCTATAGATGTTATATACGGATATCGGACTGTATATACGGATATTGACGTCACCATTGGACTACGAAGAAAGCTGCACAATGAAAAGATTTTCATTGCCATTTCCTTTGCCTGAATAATAGGGGACTCATTTGGTTACGAGTACCCCTTTTTGACTAACTATTCCGTGGCCCTGAAAAGCTAATATGACCTCATTGGTACTGCCTCCAGCAAACTTACAACTCAAATTAACTACCATTGACTACACTATTATATGTCGCTTGACATTTTACTTCTATAAATTGTTAGGGACCTATTATATGTACACTTATGTACTAGTTTTATTTGAATGATAGGACTTTAAATAACAATTCTTCAACTCAAATATTTGAGTAATTGCACAGGTGGCTAACACATTATTGGATGTTAAGCTGTCCATTAGTACAACTGGACTGAATTTGACTTTTAGTATGACCTTATCGTTTCAGGTGTGGACTGCGTCCTTTGCTGTGCTGTCTTGCTGTTTGCGTGCTCTGGTGTGTGCTGCTGTGTCGACGCCCTCCTGGACCTGGGCCTTTTCCGCCTTTGCCTTGTCCGACTCACCAAATTACTAGCGAAATGAGAAAACATTTTCCCTCGCTACCACTGTTTGCTCCGATTGGTTGTTAGGGGTGTGTGTGTGTAGGTACTATTCCTACCCACCCCATGGGCTTTCATTTCTCCCGATAGTTACTTTTTAGTAATTCGGGAGAACGCCCTATTTAAAATATAGTGCATTTAAGCACTGTAAATCCTGAGGGGGGGGGGAGTAGCGACCCTCCCCAAGGGACCTTAAATGGCCACCGATATGGTGGCTATAAAAGTTGCCCATATGCCCCTAGAGGGCGGTGGCAACTATAAAACATCCATTTCAGTCAGTCTGTGCAGTGAGTCAGCATACTATTAAAACATATTACAAGAAGAAACCCTCTTGCATTTGTGACTAATTCCCCATACACCTCAAGAGGGCGCTACAATAGTTCTATCGTCTGTATGTCCGTCTGGAAACGTTTTGGGTTTTGATCAGTTTCTCAAGGAATGCATTGTGAAGGTAAAGTAGGGTGCCATAAGAACGTTTTACGTTTTTGCACTGTTGTCCGAAAAATCAGCCATTTCACTCGTGATGGTATAAATTTTCGGGTGAGGGGCTGATATCAGCTATTCATTAAAAGTTGCAATTATCCGCATCCAAATTTGCGTGCACACATCGGTGTACATTTTATACAGACTGTTATTTCTCGTGGCTGAGCAGCTAGGGTCGGTTAAAGGGTTCTTTTGGTTATATTTCCTATGTTTGGTGACTTGTAACTCCATGTGGAATAACACAACCATCTGTCCTTTGGCTATTTTGAATTTCGCGTTTGATATGGCTATTACCAATTACAGACATGTGTCTAAAGTGGGTTTGTTCAGGAAAGATCCGCTTGTAGCAAAATTGCACCTTTTAATGAACATGTCACATTAAACCCACATACCGGCCGTCAGTATTAACACAGATTTAGGGGTTTGATTTTTATCGGAATACATCACCACCAACACGAATAAATTGCACTAGTGTTCTCCACTCTCCTCCCATTCTTCATCAGCCTCTTGTTTTTATTCCAACAGATACTACTACTACTACTACTACTACTACTAATAATAATAATAATAATCACGAGAACTTATTGCCAAGAAATTTATTCAAAATATAAAAAGTAAATGCGCGCAGTACAGGTAAAGGATCATCCTTGGTTAGAATGTTTGGGGAAAACAGTTTTTGAAGCAAGTAAAGACTGCTGAATGCCATACACGCTGGTCCTATATAACAGATGGTCTATAACATACATATCTGAAGGCTGCACGTAGTGGAAGGTTATGGAATACTGGCTACAACACATCGGGCCCTGCAAAATATTTGCAAGAAAAACAAAACTAATAATAATAATAATAATAATAATAATAATAATAATCATTATCCATCTGATCATCATCATTATCCATCTTATCATCACAGTCGTCATTGTCAATTTCTATATCTCGGACATCAAATTGTACCAGTATCACCGTCATCGTCGTCGTCATGGTATATGTATGCCACCATCGCTACTCTAACTTTAACAATAACATATTTAAAGAAATCCAGATCAGACCTACAAGATTCATGGAACACATTTTTGGTTGTCGAAAGCTTGAGCGCATGCGTAATGCATATGAAAACATGAAGGTTATGTATCGAAGCAACTTGAGATATACCACAGCAGCCAACCTCATCAATATTCGAAATTTGCGGAATCTAAAATACTCTCCAGATCAGATTCCTATCTTTAAAATAATGTCAAAGGTAATAACTATCCTTCTCAACAAGTAAATTAAATACTTTTGCAAATTTAAATGTCTATCTTCTCTAGCGTCAGATGCTCTCTCTCTCTCTCTCTCTCTCTCTCTCTCTCTCTCTCTCTCTCACCTCTCGTGGTCTGTTCTGCGACCATTCATGAAGATAACTGGGTAGAGGTCCAAGTACATGTTGCTTCGGATGGTAAGGATGAAACGTCTCTTTCCCGAACATATCAGTAGAATTCAGAATAGGTACTTTTAGTTCACTCAGACAATTTCCAATTTCGATATCTTCGGCTAACTCGATATTACGTTCTGTTCCAATTTTGCATTTCTGCTTGTTTAGCCCCTTTTCCACAAATTGACGTAGAGCACTATTACTGATGACGTAACCAGCACCGCCACTCATATAGCCATTGGGAACAAATTTGTTGAAATGGTAACCCATATATGCGGGTTTAGATCCATTATAGTTTGATAATAATAGTCTTAAATTTTCCACTATAACATACGTATCGTCATCTGTTTTTAACAACCAATCAAACTTGTCAATATAGTTTCGATATACGAATTGCAATGCACTTATCATCTTTGGAATTAGAGTTGTTCTTTTATCTTCTATGTCTAAAGATATAAATCCAGGTAGTTTAATATTGGAAGTAACAATAAAAAAATGCTTTGTGCATCGCTTAGCCCATGTATCTTTCACAGCTTTTGCTTTTGTTGTAAGGTCTTTTTCCATGGTGAGAGAGATACAGTACAAACGAATTTGTCTTGATAATATTTTGGCACTCGTTCCATTGAATAACACTGAAAAAGAGATAATAAGAAATGCTATCTTATGGTGGTTGTCTATCAATGTAAAAATGTACATACCTGTTCTAGATTAAGTTATTTGTTGTTATGTGCCATAACAGTAGTTGTATAGATCTTTTCATTGTAAAAATAAAGTTTCATTAGTTGTATAGGTATTTTCATTGTAAAAATAAATGTTTATTAGCTGTATAGGTCTTTTCATTGTAAAAATAAAGTTTTATTAGTTGTATATAGGGTTTCTAACAGCTGTTTTACTGTTACTGTTAAACATCTGTTTTTTTGTTGTTGCGACAAATCAAAAACAGCAAACAGCTGTTTTTTTCAGAACTGATTTTACTGTTTTTTCTTTAAAAAAAACTTTGCTTAATAAAAAATTAAAATTAAATATAAATTGTTTAAAATGTTTTTGCCTAATAATATAAAAGTGAGGTTACGTAACATGTAACTGTCTTTTTTCAAATCCTTTCTCGAAGTGTGTTCATAGCTGGAAAAATTTCGTATAGGCAAGTTCATGCCAAACTCGCCAAACATTTTTTGGCACGAACTTGCCTAATAATATAAAAATTTATTATTTTTTTTAGTAATAATCAAATAATATTTTTAAAACAAATATAATACAATCTAAGTAAATTATTATAAAAATAAGTTTATAATATTTTACATGTAATAGATTCTAAAAATAAATAAAATACAAAATTACTTATTATTTATAAATCATAAATTACATTTTAAAATTGCATTATAGTTATAAGAAAACATATTGACTGTAATAATGATTCTTTGGTATCTACATTCCTATGTTTTTTCTTTAATAGTTTTTCAGTTTTATTTGTACTTTTCACGTATTTTAGAACACGACACTCCTTTTTTTCTTTTTTTCGCAAGAAAACAAAAAAACAAGATTTAAATATTAAACCTGATATTTGAAATCCAATCCGGTACCATGCCTCAAATAAATTAATCATACATAAAAGATTTTAATACTCTAGTTTCTCAGATTTTAAACCCCTGTTTTAGATAATAGATTTTTCATTTCCAGCATAATTGTTTTAAAATAATGTTTCTTTTTATTTATGTTTTATAAAACAGATGTTCTGTGATGTATGTCTCAAGGCAAAGTTTGTCAATCAATTGATATTTTGAAGAAGGAGTGTGTCACCAAACATAAATCCAGGCGGTGTAAATAATATTTGTGCATTTTACTCATTGATCTTTTCCTTTTTGCCATCAATTCCGTCTTACAGCTACAGAGACTTAAACTCGCAGGAAGAAATAGCAAACAACAAATAAACAAGTTTTGCATAATTAAAAATAATTATTTCTTTCTCAAAATACAGGAGTGAAAAAATCCCTATATTGGGTGTTAACTTCTTATGCTAATATATACGGTCCAATATTGCCAGGTGTTTACTCTTGTAAGTTTCATTCGTGGGAATGGAGATCCTATTTTGCTTGTTGAGAAAATTTATACAGCATTCAGTGATCATTCTTTTGGGATTTAGGAAGCATTGTCATTGTGAAAATAATCTTTAAAAGTTTCATTTGCAAATAATCAGCAGGCAATTATCCAGTACAAGTAACTGTTGCATAAATATTAATTGTCTGAATTTAAATCTAGAAATGTCTGTAAGGGATCATGCAGTAAAGCGAAAAAATGCAAAAACTAAAGAACTTGAAGGTCAGTGCAACCGATGCAATAAAGTAATAAAATGCTCAGGAAACTCAACAACAACTCTAAAGAGCCATCTCAAGACACATGGAATAAATTTCGACAGAGAACAGCAACAAGAACCAACATTCAGCAAAAATGTTGTGAGCGAGAAGCCAACTCCCAAGCCAACTCTTACAATGGATGCTTTTTTGGAGAAAATGACTCTTAAGGAGATTGTTACTCACATGGCCACGGACAACATATCAATTCGTGCGATAACAAGGAACAAATTCATCCGCCAGTCAGTATCGAGAGATGGTTTTAGTCTTCCAAATAATGAGACTGGCGTAATGAAATTAATTCACGACGATTTTGACGATAAAAAGCTTCTCATGGTTCGCAACAACAGGGAACTGTTAAAGTAAGGCGCAAAGTTTAGTCTTTCGGTTGATGAAAATACCAGCTCGAGGAATCGTCGATATTTCGGTATTAATTTGCACGAGAATATCAATAGGAAGACAATAAAAACTGGATTAGTTCGCATTCTTGGATCTTGCTCAGCACTCGAAATGATTGAAATTGTCAAAAATCATGTCAAAGATTTTGGATCATCGTTTGATCATGACATCATTGGATCGACTCTTGATGGTGCTTCGGTCAATAAAACATTTATTCGACATGTCAAGTCAATTGGACAACTTTGCTTGAATCACGGTATTCACCTTGGTGTTTGTGACACATTATTTCCAAAGAAAGCTAAAGAAGAACCAGAATTTGATGATTCGTTGCTGGGGTTGCTGGATAGTGACGAAGTTGCTGAAGATGACGATTTCGATGACATTGCTGATGTTGACTTTATTCAAGACACTGATGCTGAGGAAGAAATTGACTACAATGAAATTCTTAAGAATGCACGAAAATTGATCAAATTTATCAAAACATCTTCAGTTAAAAATCAAGTATTCCAAGACAAAGTCTTCGCTGAGCATGGACATCATAAGGAGTTGCATTTGGATGTCAAGACTCGCTGGAACTCTATTCCAATAATGCTAGACTCCTTAATTCAGACAGAGAAACCTCTTCGTGAGACGCTTTTTGGAGTTTGAGGCAGAAGAATATATTAATTGCGTTGATTTTGAGGCATTGAAAGTTCTGAAAAATGTGCTAGAACCAGTTGAGCTTGCTGTCAAAATTTTAAGCAAAGAAGATGCTACATTGTTGTCTGCAGATGTAATAATCAAGTTTATGCTTCAAAAACTCTCAGACATCGATCATGAAATCAGTCGAACGCTTCATGACAACATAAAGCGACGCATTGATGAGCGAATTAACAACGATGTTATGAACCTTTTACCTTCACTTAAAGATCCTTCTATTTCGCCATCAAAAAACACACTCATATTTGCCGCCAGTCTTGCTTCTCGCTTATTCTGTGTTATTGACGATTACGATGATGATGATGATGAAGAGAAACCATCTGAAACTCTTTCAAATGATGCCGAAGAAAGAACAATGTCACTTCAAGAGGAGATGAATTTGAAACTTCAAGAAAGTACCACCACCACTAACGCTGCTCAAGATAAATTCAAATGGTTGAAGAGTGAATTTGTATTGTTTAAAAACACTGGTAAACGAACAGATCATCTTCAAAAGCTTTATGATGCTCTACTATCGATCAAACCCACTTCAACTGACGTGGAACGTGTTTTCTCCGTGAGTGTTAGCTTTTGCACTAAAATCAGATCTCGCTTATCTGACAAATCGCTGAATGCACTGGTCTTCCTCAAATTTTTTTTATAATAAGTCGAAGAAGAAGTAAAAAAAAGTTTTTTTAAAACATGTCATTAAAAACATATAAATAAAAAACTTTGCAGAACAATTTTTTTTATTTTAATGCATTTTAAGGAAAAACAGTAAAACAGCTGTTAACAGCTGTTTTTTGGAAAATAAGAAACAGTAAACAGCTGTTTTTTTAAAAAGTACTGTTTTTGAGAAACCCTACTTGCATAGGTGTTTTCATTGTAAAAATAAAGTATTATTAGTTGTATAGGTCTTTTCATTGTAAAAATAAAGTTTTATTACTTGTATAGGTCTTTTCATTGTAAAAATAAAGTTTTATTACTTGTATAGGTCTTTTCATTGTAAAAATAAAGTTTCATTAGTTGTATAGGTATTTTCATTGTAAAAATAAAGTTGTATTACTTGTATAGGTCTTTTCATTGTAAAAATAAAGTTTTATTACTTGTATAGGTCTTTTCATTGTAAAAATAAAGTTTTATTACTTGTATAGGTCTTTTCATTGTAAAAATAAAGTTTCATTAGTTGTATAGGTCTTTTCATTGTAAAAATAAAGTTTCATTAGTTGTATAGGTCTTTTCATTGTAAAAATAAAGTTTCATTAGTTGTATAGGTATTTTCATTGTAAAAATAAAGTTTCATTAGTTGTATAGGTCTTTTCATTGTAAAAATAAAGTTTCATTAGTTGTATAGGTATTTTCATTGTAAAAATAAAGTTTCATTAGTTGTATAGGTATTTTCATTGTAAAAATAAAGTTTCATTAGTTGTATAGGTATTTTCATGGTAAAAATAAAGTTTTATTAGTTGTATAGGTATTTTCATGGTAAAAATAGTTTTATATACCCTGGGACACTGTCAGATGCCCTTTTATGTAGTTTTGAAAATTGAGCATTCCAAAAAAAAAAACCAATGTCAAATACTGTTGCTGCTATTACTACTACTACTACTACTACTACTACTACTAATACTACTACTGTTAGCACCACCACAACCACCGCCAATATTACTACTGCTATCATTATTATTATTTCATATACTACTACTATTATTACTACTGCTACTACTACAAACACCGTCACAGCCACGGCTACAATTGCTAACGCTATTATTATTATTATTATTATTATTATTATTATCGTCACAATGATCATTGTGAACATCATAGCTATCATTATCAAGAAAATAACTTCAACCACCCGAGTAATAAATACTACAGAATGATACATCATTGCAAAGAATAATTTCAAAAATGTCTTAGCATGTACTTACAGGTCCTATCTTCGGCCTCTGCTTTCCGCATGTCGTATGTAGAAAATTCTTTAATCAATTCAATCTGATCTAGAAATAGAAACAAAAATGTATGCAGCCATCTCTTGTCAAGAAAATGGCAAAGTTCATGCATGCAACTATTAGATTCTCCTACGAATAGTTGAAGTTTTAAATCTTCAAGCCTGTTTACATGTTTCGAATTTGACATTTTCAGGCCTGTTTACATAATAGGAATATTACATTTTTAGGCCTGTTTACATATTATGAATTTGACATTTTTCAGGCCTGTTGACATATTATGAATTTGACATTTTTCAGGCCTGTTTAGATATTACGAATTTTAAACAGTCAGGCCAGTTTATATATTTCAAATTTGCAGTTGAAAATTTTCTCTTATGGTACTTTTAGGAATTTTTAGCAGTCGTAAAAGCAAATTGAAAATGGTAAGAATTCGATAAATACTCATTTTTATCTCTCCCTGAAATTGATCATATTTATATGTTTCAATTTGCGTGGTATAATATTTTTCCTGTTAGAATTCCTTATCATTTAGCATTTCATACACATTTGTCTATACTTATCCAGTTCCCCCTTTGTTTCTCTGATATATGATTTGTCTTCTAACAAGGATTTTTAAAAAAACTGGCCAGTCAGTCATATTTGGTAAGTTATTGTTGTGTCTGATTAGTTTCTTGAGATATTCTTTTAAGGTTTTAACCGCATCTTCAGGACTCTGTATGAACAGAAAGGTGCATACATTCTCTTATTTTTTCTACCCAAGGGTTATTATTTTTTATTCTTCATCCTCATTTGTGTAACATTTGTCTTTGCTTAGTATTAATTTACCAATGAATTATGTTATGTCGCTCCGTAGATCCGTACTATTTTCTTTAAGTGTATGTATTTGTCACGGATTCTCCGCAGTTCTGTAATATTTCATTTATGTGTACAAACATATGGCGAATTCATTTCCTTCACGTTTCAAGTGATTTAAAAAAACAACTCATTAATGTACATTCCGAATCTGAATACTTGCTGCTTGAATTACTGGATATCCAAATACTGTAAATGAAAACCCTATCCTGTTACGGCTCTCACAATTAGACGATTTGAAAAGATGACCCCTAAACTTCGAGGTATTATTGACATCATTTACATTCAGGACCAACTTAAAAAAAAGTATTTACTGAAAACCCCATGTTGATACAATCTTTCATTCAGTATGTATAACGTTAGCACAATTTTCAAGATAGTTGCCGTGGCTGATATACTGGATGTCAGATCAGCACTATTTTCATTTACGACCAGAAAGACGAAATCTTTTCGTGACAAAGCCAAATCTACCGATCGGATTAAAATCGGATTTCCACTGTCCTAAGTGAAGATCTCACAAAGACCAGGGATCTTGTTCTGTTGAGTCAATGGAAATGTTGTTTAAAAAAAATCTAAAAGTGATTCAAATCGTTCTGCAGATATGATGATGAAGTTGAATTATAGTGCTGTATCGCCCACTAGGCGAATGTAGCACTGTTCTACACATGTAGACGCTCTTCAGCCGCACTGTTCAGTCTCCCAAACGTGACGATTTAAGACCTAATCTGATTGGCTAAAAAAGAAGACCGATTATGGTAATAACATAGGTCATCCGAACATATCATGAAGCGCTCGCTGCCCGATCCTCACGCTGGGCAGCAGATCTGATTTTAATCAGATTACAAGTCGATATGACCATCAGCTCAAGAGGACCATCTATATAAAGATTCTGAAGATGGACACAATATACAATATTTTGAAGAAGACAGCAACATCAACCACGTCGTAACTCCAAGGGGTATATTTTCATTTCGACCAACTAGATGTCATACGAAATCTTTTAGTGGAAACACCGTGTTGATATTGCCATTTATTGAGAAATAGTATCGTTAACACTATTTTCAAGATGGCCACTGCGACGGCATATTGCATGTTAGATTGGTACCAATTTTATTCAGGAGCAACAAGAAAGCACACGACGTTCTTGAGTGAAAACCTCATGCCAATATGACCATCCATGCAAAATGTAGTGATATTCAAAATGGCTGCCATTTATTAACAAGCTTGAGGCAGCTGATCTAGAATTTTGTTCCGTTTCTCATGCCATATATGTTTGTTTACAGTGTTCATCTACACTGATGGTTTCATCATGCAATGGCTTTCTGTTGGAGTGTGTTTCGTCAGTTGCTTGGGTTATGTCCCCTTTTTTCGAGTGTGTCTGTGGAATTGTTACACCTTTTCTCAGTCATTTTGTCCCACTTGTACTACAACTGTTTCTTGTTTTGAATATGACATAATCACGTTATACTCGCCAGTCGGCCCGTTTGTGCTATGAAGGACATTCATTACCTGTGTTAAATAGCTCCTTGGCTATGAAGGACATTCATTACCTGTGTTAAATATGGCTATGAAGGACATTCATTACCTGTGTTAAATATGGCTATGAAGGACATTCATTACCGGTGTTAAATAGCTCCTTGGCTATGAAGGACATTCATTACCTGTGTTAAATAGCTCCTTGGCTATGAAGGACATTCATTACCTGTGTTAAACAGCTCCTTGGCTATGAAGGACATTCATTACCTGTGTTAAAGAGCTCCTTGGCTATGAAGGACATTCATTACCTGTGTTAAATAGTTCCTTGGCTATGAAGGACATTCATTAGCTGTGTCAAATAGCTCCTTGGCTATAAAGAACATTCATTACCTGTGTTAAATAGCTCCTTGGAGGTCGATACTATATTGTGAATCAGACTTAACAATATGAGGTTAGATTCATCTTCATTTAAATGTAAACTGCGGACTAGCCAAAGCGTGTGATCTAACAAACTCCGTTTGTTAAATCAAGTGGTTGTGTAGGCGGAATACCTGTCATCATAAAGAACTCTGTAATTCATCGTCTTAAGTACACTAAATATTTCAATTTGTAACACATATCATCCGAACTAGTTAAACCTCACTCACAATCGAATACATTTTAGTCCATATCCTTTTGCCTCTACCGCCTTCCTTCTTAGTAAATTCGAGTGAATTTCTCTCTTTTTTTTGGAGCAATTTCCTAACTATGGAAATTCGATCGGCGGCAACCTGGTTATTCTTGGAGATTCGATTTTCACTCTGGCAGTCCTGAAAATCTATACACATTAAAACTCCTGGATTTTATTAATATTTTCAAGCTCAATCAGTCCATTAGTCAGCCCATCAATAAACATGGTCACATTTTAGCCTGGATCCTTCATAGACCTGATGGGATGATAAAATTCAACAGTCTTCATTATTATTGCTAAAAGGATTTTTAAGGTGGCCTCCATGATATCCATAATGGATGTACCATGGATAAAATTCTCAGTTGGGGTAAACTATATATGACAAATCTTTTGATGAAAACTCTAGGCCTATATGGTAATAAATTCAGTAGGAGTTGCGAGAACTATATTTTCAAGATGGCCACTTCATCGGCTATATTAGATGGTATAACGGTACCAATTGCGCAAGTCCAGGAGGGTGGAGCTCAAGGTGTAGGGAAATTTTCATTCAGAAATAAACAACAACCCTAGCTATACTTGGTTAATTATGTACAAGTTGTACTTTCTGATAGGCTTAAAAAAGTTTAGCCTCTTGGCAACGTGTGAATTTATGCTAATTCCTATATAGATCATATTTTTTAAAAATATTTTTTATGAGTTTTTGAAAATGTGATACACATGATTGAAAATAAGTATGTTGTGACTAGAAAACTCATACCCCGTCTAGTTCCGGCAGAGTTATCTCTCTTATATGTAATGGAATACCTGGATCTGTCATCGTCAAATTGACGATCTAACATTTTTCTCAATGGCAGTGTGTGATATGCATGCTAAAATAGGATAGAAAGGTTCTGTCATCGTCAAATTGATAATCTAACATTGTTCTCTATGACAGAGTGTGACATGCATGCTGAAATAGGATAGATTACATTTATTTCACAAAACATTAGCATTGAGGTCTATGAAAAAACAATTGGTACCGTGATACCAGATGTCAGATTGGAACAATTTTCATGCTGGACCACCTATTTCTTAGTGAAAAACCATTGTCGATATGCCGTCTGTTCAGGAGGAGTGGCAATGATAATGGTTACTATGGTAGTTGTAATGGATGTTTGAGCGGCACCGTTTTCTTTAAGAACAACTAACTATACGCTGTATTTAATGTGAACAGTTTCATTGGAATCCTTGAAGCAGTTTAGGAAGATTAGCGATAACAAACTTGTGCTAACGGACGGACGGACGGAGAACGGACAATAGGCACTCTTCTGATTTCACGCTATTTAACTAGTTCCGCTAATGGGATTGAACATCATACACTCGTACACGAAAAAGTGGCAATAACTCTTACAAACATTGCGAGAGCAAAGTGATTTTGTGCATCGTCAGACGATATTTCATGACAATCCATCAAGAAGTCAGTGGAACATGCCTAAATAGAATGGAAAAAACTTATTTGGTAGAAGAAACAAATTTTGCATTCTGATGCGTTTCTAATTGCGACAGTATCTTTTTTCCCTTTTTTTCTTGGATAAAAGTGGTCAGGATTTTACATGTTCCGTTACATCACCATCTGACCAAGTGTATGACTTCACTGTAAGATAATTTTCCATCTTGAACTTTACTCATGCTCCTTCAATTGGACACAACACACACGCACACACACATTCACACACAGATTTTACATTCTCTAAATACTGTACAAAATAACCACTTATTTACAAACCCAAATTCGACAGTATATCTAATCAGCATTGCCCATGCCTGCTTCAGACGAATAGGTGTGTGGATGACAAGTGTTTGTTCTGTGCAATGGTTGTATGGGTAGTATCGTTATAGGAGCTAATTATATATCATAGTCTGAATTGGCAAATAAATCGGTTTATAAATAATGGAATGTGAAAATTAAAGCAGCTCGACGGAGTGTGCAAAATGTCGTCCTTAAATGCATCTCGACAAAGGTGCTTTATCGAAAATTACGTGAAAAATCTCTCGTTCTGAGCATGGTGAAATGAGGAATAAATGAAATGAACTCTATCAGTTTTAGGCGCAAACTGGAACAACCGTCCTATCAATATTACTGTAATAACTGCCCACAGTATGATAGATGCATAGTTATATATATATATGTAAATTGATCGACGGAAGTCTATTACGACATGTTGAGGCATTCCTAACAAATTGTTTTAAAAATCTATTGTTCCATAGAACATTTTCTTAATGTGTACATCCATGATATTCTGAAAGTGATTATCTGTTACATTTCATCAACACGTATTACAAATATAACATATTATTTTAGCTATTTCATATGTATACATATTGCAGTTGTTTTCATCACTGTTTGATTAATATGTACGTTATGTATATGCGTGTATCAAAAAGCAGAAACACAATATCAGCGGTATATCCATATCTTCATAAGGCTGAACAAAGGCTAAGGGTTGTCTTGATCTCTACACATTCTTTTAACAATACGATATAATATGAGAAATATTTAACAGGGTACCGAGTCTGTATGGGGAAGTACTGTCTGAGAAAAATATGGTGCAAACTTGGTAACACAATGTTCAGACGACCTTGCGCATAGTCATAAAGTCATAAACTTAATAATTTTGACACACACACACATACACACACACACACACACTTGCTTAAAACATATTTCCCCATAAAATCAATCTTTTCATGAAAAGATTTAAGCTATGATTTCGTTTCTGTTGTACGGTAGTTTCAGTTTTCGAATAGATATATACAAATAAGTTAATTAAGTGTAACGTAAGCTGGCATTGTCAGAAATGTTATATGATTATTTGGCGAAAAGATTGCAACAGCGAATGGAATCATGGATGAAGTCTATAGGCCTGCAATTAATGTACTAAACAATGTACTGAGAAATAACGAACATGTCAAATTTTAACTATCGATATGTATTAACCAGTTTTATTGGATTAAATGCGATGCTTGGTTTGTTGGTTGATCGGTTGGTTGAGTGGTTGGTTGATTGGTTAGTATTTAACGTCACAGCAACACGTCAATAACGTATGTGTGTAGTATTGTTTTAAGGGCCATCGACACGAGAGTGGCACAGTAAGAACTTTGACCTTTGACATTCACAGGATAAAGACCACAGTAAGAACATTGTACTTCTAAGTTCTGACGCAGGATAAAGACCACAATAATACGTACCTCTGACACTTACAGAAAAAAACCAGTGTAATGAAGCTGTCAATTTTAGAATTAGCACACACAAGACATATATGCATGAAGAGTTATTTACATATTTCATTGTTGCTTTGTAAAATGATTCAGGTTCTTATCTATCTTTACATCGGTCCTTTAGGCTTTATTTTATCTTTAATATGCCAGGCACATTACAGTATTCTAACGTTCGAGTTCCCAGCTAGGATGTCGTAGATTCAATGTGAATTGAGGCTGCAACGTGATTTTCAATCTCAAGAACAACCAGACTTACGCTCTCCTACGTGAAAAATCGCTTAGGTGTAGTGTTCAAGTGACCTATGTTATAAGCCAATCATATGAAGTCCTATACCATTGCGTCTGGTTGATTGGGCAGTATGGCAGAAGACCATTAGTGTGTGCTGAAACATTTAATCCACTTTCAAATTTCTGAAAGCTGCATTTCTATTTGCTAATTCAAATGTTACCAGGGCACGACTCCTAAGCGGTCGCTGTCAGATCTTCGCGTAGGAAAGTGGAGATCCCATTTTAATCTGATTGACGTTATTCTACACCTTACAATGGAGCAAATACAAATACTGTCTAAATAAAAAAGATGACCCTAGTAAAATCTACTGGGCAGATATAAGCTTTTTTTTTTTTAGGAAGTCAGACTTATGATAAAGCTATTAAGCCTATTTAAGGTAAATTATATTGGCATGTTGAGGCTAACGGCAGTTTGTCAGCCACGACAGCTAACACGAGATTCTTGCGGTAATTCGTTTTCCAAGTTAGGCTTGGTATGCCATATTTAACAATACGTTACTCAATGCATACCACACTTACTACGATCTGCTTACACAAAACGTGACTGAAAACGGAATTAACAATTGTATGAACTATCATGGTGGAGGATCAAAACGACATTATCGGTTAAAAGAGGTAAACGATAAATTACAGGTATTTCTATAGTTTTTGGAAGAAACATTAAAGGAATTGTAGAGAGGAAAAAAGATTGTTATGACGAAATGAATAAAGAAAGAACGAGTAAAGGTCCTATTATTTTGTATCGAGCTTTAAGTTGTGCTTCTTTCTACGCCTGACCTATAAGACACACACGTTATTAAAATGTATGGAATCTGGGAAGCAGTCTATAAATGTGTGAGCATAAACTAGAGCATATACGAGTTTGGATGGCCATGATTGGTTGATAATGATAAGTTATTAAAAAAAATTAAAGGAAAAAGAATCTTTTGAGAGCTTTTCCTAATTGTAACTGACAAAAATAGAGACTTGTTTTCTAGATGGAATTTCAGTCCTTGTAGAGTCTTGAGTTTGAAACGCTCATTACTGAAATTAGTATTCGACTCTTTGGTGCAGCACTGAAGCACATGATTCAAACACGTGTAGGTCCCGACAATGCCGCTGTCCATATCCTTTTCCGTACACAGAAACTGACATATAGATTTCATCTATAACGATACATATATGTTTGATCATTTAAAATTATTGAATTTGTAATATCATGGTATTTACCTATGCGTTACTATGGGAACTGAATTAGTACCGCGAGTATTGTTACTATGGGAACTGAATTAGTACCGCGAGTATTGTTACTATGGGAACTGAATTAGTACCGCGAGTATTGTATTAGCAATACGGTAAATTACATATACAAGCCGCCGAGCTGCTTCATCCGTATTGATTCTACCGCATGCGGCTTACCATGCGACTAGAATCGAATCATTTGTAGGGATGCATGAATGTATGATCGTTGTTATTTAAAATCTCTAATATTCATGATTTCTTTACACATTGCACTAAGTTATTCTAATTCGAATTCGTGGCGTTCAGTCTTATAACGCTATTTCGGTTGGTTTCATTGTATTACATTACATCCAATTCAGGGTTTGTTTTGGTAGATGAATAGCAATTCTTTATATACATTTTTAAATTATTCTACAAAGGTCACATCTGGTCTAATTTCCAGAGAAAACGAAGTATACACAACACTGAGGCTCGGCGCAACAGACGTAAATTTATGCCATCCGTTTACCACACATTTCAGGTTTGATGGAAACCTTACTATTCCCCTGGCCAGCGTATTCGTTCTTTCTATATTCGACGTAATACTTAAAATACTTTAATAGTCTCTCTCTTTCTTTTGGTAATTTAAAAAAAAACATGAATCCAGGAATGGGTTAATGGTTTAAACCAGTGTCAAAAACGAACATGATATATGGACTCAAACAGCGCCTGTGCAAGGTATTTTGGTGCCCTAGGCGAGATCAGATATCTGGCGCCCCCCTTACACTCACGCCCTCCCCCACCCGCCCATCATGAAATAAACCCTTAGCCGAGCACCCTAGGCGATTACCTAGTTCGCGTAGCGGGAGCGGCGCCGGCCCTGGACTCAAATCGCAATTATTAGTTCTGGGTAAGTACCCACGAATGTAGTTCCTATATATTTTTTGAGAACGTTTCCTTCTTTTAACGGTGGGCTAATACAAATTACTAGGAACTTGTTTATTCTTCGGAATATAAGAACTAATGTGTGATTTCTTGTTACTGAACCGCTCTGGTGGCCTAGTGGTTAGAGTGTCCACCTCATATGCGGTAGGTCGTGGGTTCGATCCACGGCCGAGTCATCCCAAAGACTTACATACTGGTACTAACAGCTGCCTCGCTTGGAGTTCAGCATTAAGAGGTTTGTGTTAGGGCTGGTCGGCCTGAGGTTAGGATAATGTGACTGGGTGGGACTTCATCCTACATGTCTGTACAGAGAGTAATCAGGCAACGATGTTGATCCGAAAGTGAAATCTGTGACTCCGGTACATCACTTTGTTCCAGTTAAGCTAGTAGAATACACGAAGAGAGTTAACTCGAATAATAATAATAATAATAATAATAATAATAATAATAATAATACACAAATTATTGCCCCTCACCCCACCTCCTAATGTATTAAGCGCTTTTTAGAAATTAGCGAGCGATGCATGGCGCTGGATATAAGTACACATATGTATAAACAAGGTATGTAAGAGCTACTAGCGTTGGATAGTCCATTATTTGAGTTTTTGTTCAGCGTTGAAGAAAGGGTGGTACATTGCACTGGGGAAAGGTAAATGAAATAAACATTCAATTAATTATGTCCCATATACTTTGTCATTAGTTTTCAATCACTCAAGTAAAATCATGTGATGTCCGATACGGACGATAATGACCTTCTAATTGCTTCAAAAGTATACTTGAAATAATATAAAGCAATAACACACAAAACCTTGTGTGTGAGTGGGTGTGGGTGATTTGGATTTTTAATGTAGCCCTAACATTTCCAGTGTGTCAATTTATAGTGAGTGATGTCTCGCATTGGGATCATGATTGGGGCATCATACCTCACACCCAGTCACATTATTCTGACACCCGGCTGACCAGTCCTGGTTTCACTGGATAGTTTCGCATTTTGACACCTCCCTAATATTTAAAGTAGAAGGCATGAGCTTAATTATCATAATCCTAGCATTTTTCAGTTCTTACATCAGCTAAATCTGTAATGTGGTTTAGAATTACTTTGAATTAGGCTTGGAAATGGGTTGGCTTGTTGGTGACTGCCTGTCACAGTTAGAGTAGCAATGGAGATCAAATGCGTAACTTGGGCTTCAAATGAGTAGCCCACTTGGCTTAGGTATTTACACGTGTCTTCTACAGAGGTAAATATCTAAAAATCTATATGGTTGAGGTGTGATGAAAAGTATGTTAATTACTTACAGTGCTAGTGAACTTTATTCATGTATAAGGCACATACTGATTCTTTTATTAGCTGTCTTGTCAAAGGTAAATATTCAAAAAGGTCTTTCCTGTAAAAAATGAATGTAAAAAAGAGGGGTTGGTGGCAGTGTTAGTTCAGTATAAAAGCCGCTAGTTGCATAATAAATTAACTTGAATGCCTCAGTCAGAATCTTACAAACATCCTTTCAACAAAAATCGATATGCAGTGGACTCTGACTCTACACCCCAACATAAATGTCCAAAAATCAATAATGGGGTGGCAAGGGTCAGAGCGAGGTCTAGCGAGGAGATGCAAGTACAATTTTTAACTGGCTTTGGTATGACTCAGTCGCGGTTCAAACCCGCGACAAATATACAGGCCATTGGAACGGCCATATATGCACTAGAAACACTGAAAATAAATTTAATAGTATAAGCATTATTATCTTCTCTAAAAGAGCGCTTATGGAATTTCAATATATATCTAAACCAGTTTGTAGCATTTATCTACGAGATAAAAGTAAAACTAGGCTGTATATTTCTCAAATCCAAAAACAACCAATTTTTCAGATATAAAAATAAATACAACATTATATTATTTGAACCTCCGTTAGAATATGAACAGTCCTTTTCAATTAAAAGGACTACCGGAAGAAAAAATTCCAAGGTATATATTTTCATTAAATTTATAACGCTGTTCAAATGTGAAACTCGGAGACGGAAGCGAAACAGTGGCTCCAGAAATATCAAGTGATTCAAGAGTCTCCGCCATTATATTCCTGTGTTATTAACATGCTCCTTTACGGCAAAGAACGAATAAAAGCATAACATTTATCATAAACTTATAGTCCAGGATTCGGTGTTTCCCTTTACCCTCATTTGCATTTAAAGACCAACACATTTTTAAATTGACCCTCAATTTTGATACCAACATTTTTATATTTTTACGCAAGTCTTACCCCCCCCCCACCAGTTTTCACACCAAGAAGATTTTTGACTCTCAATCTTGCACTCCTAGGGGATACATTAAGTCATGGTCATACTATTTATTCACCGTTGACAAAATATATATGATCTGTACTCTTATTTAGAATTCAACAACAATATCATAACATCTAATTTGCTACTCAGGGACATATATGGACAAATAATGCGCATCATGTGTCGTAAACTTTAGTACACACACACACACACACACACACACACACACATGTACATATAATTCTAACTGGTAACGCTAAGTAAGGAAAATCGAGTTAGTCCACGCCCTCCCCCCCCTGCAAAAGTGAATATCACGTTCTCCGAGAGGAATTGGGAAGAAATTCTCTCTCTTAAATCATTTTGTCCCAAGGACCAGAGGTATGAAAGGTCCACATATACAACTTGAGCGGCAAAAGTTAGTCAAGACTTAAATCACACGGCATTTGCGCAAATCTCGTGTGAATTCGTTGATACCAATATAATGTGTTGCTTATTTATTTAAATTCATATACCAATTTCTTGATACGAGTATAACCGTGTTGAGTTGATTTATCTGAACAACGCTATTCTTTATACAAGTTTGATGAATTGTTTGAATTTGTCGTTGTTTGCATAAGAATAAGTAATTTTAAGATTTCATACATACTTTAGTTGATAGGAGTTATCCTGATTGGTTTGAATTCACCGATCTTAGATGATTTCACGTAAAGACTTGGCTGAACTTAATTAACACTGTATGAAATGAGATTTCATGCATGCTAACGACTTGAATGTGTGTATTCGCTGAAACTAATTTCATGCATCCATTTGTGAATGTAATTGTTGTGTATGTAATTGATACGGGAACGGAACTGTTACGTCTCGTGTAGTGTTAATGTAAGTTGCTGTTAAATTAGCCTTAAGGAAATACATTCATCTTATAAAACTAGGCTTGCTTATGGTCTGCCACATTTGGCTTGACTAAGAAAGCAATCGATCTGGGTGATGTCTGACAAAACAAGAAGAGAGTAATTATCTATTCCCGGTAGGATAAGGGGAATAGCCCACTGAGTACCTACTGATTACCTACTGTAGACGTACCGACGTACCTACTGAAGACCTACCGTAGATATACTTATCTACTCATACGTCCACCCATCCACACAAAGTTGGATGAACCAAAGAAGGCGAGACAAAACAAAGTGTTTGGGAGAAGGAAAAGGAGAAATGCGAAAAGGACAGAGAATAACAATCGCAGTGAAGTTAGAGTGAACCGGAAAGAAACAGGGTATGAACGTGTACAAGGCAATTATTTCGATCGTTCACTGGATTCTTTGATGAACTACTTCTATCATTTAAAACAGATCGGCTATTTATAAATATACATTTATGTTTGAAATTCGGTGATGCTTATTTCACAGAAGTGTATCTTCCTAATGTAATGTATTGTCACCGTTGTTTATGAAATTGATTGAATCATTTTTATTTCATGAACGGGAGCTAGACGACTATCTCTCTCTCTCTCTCTCTCTCTCTCTCTCTCTCTCTCTCTCTCTCTCTCATATATATATATATATATATATATATATATATATATATATATATATATATATATATATATATATATATACATAGAACCGAATAAAGGGGACACCTTGAAAGGAGGTACAATCAAACAACACACCATCAATTCAACGACCCAACACTCCATATTAAGAGGCTTCGCGATTAGACAAGCGTTGGCAATTAGACAAGCGCTGGACTAAGCGATCGTATATTCATGTTTTGAATGAATTTAGAGCATAAACTAAAATCTAAAAGCTACGATTCCATTTGCTTGTAATTCCAACTTTAAAAAAAAAGGAACATATTTTTGTGGATTTTAATAGCTAGGCCGTTAGCATACTAACTCATGAAAACAGTGAAGAGTTTGATTGAAAAGGAGCTTAAACTCGGAATCGATAGAAATGGTAAGCGTATCTTTTTCCGTACAGAATAAAGTCAATTCTTAAACTGGGTGAATAAAACCGATGAGTAATTGACCATATCTTTCAAATAGTAAGTCATGCTATTTTAAAGTCTGCAGCCTTGCTCTCTCTCAGCCGTTCAACTGAAGAAGAAAACAATCCTTTCTGAGGGGCAACTAACGATTAACAAACAGCGGATGTTCTTAAACTAGACTTACACGGTGTTTGACACTGAATTTGAAACCTTCGGCAGATAACAATCTTGGGCTATTTAAAATGTCGATACCATACATTTCATTAAAAATTAAGCCTTAAACAGCCAAGGTAGTGTCTGAGGTAAACATTATGGAATATTCCTAAAATTAATGTTTTAAAGCGTGTGTAATGTTTATTTAATGACTTCTTTCTAAGTAAGTTTAGACGTTTTAGATAAAAGCTTGTTCTTCTGACTGTTTATATCATGTTTATCATCATTTATCCGAATTTCCATTATTGAACCAAATACACGAACAGAAATCCTTAGAAAGGCTGATAATAATGTACATAAATCTAAAACAAGTCAGAATCTTATTTTTAACTGTTGCAAGTACAGCTAAAATATTAATCCAAACCTTTTACCTTAAATCAATGTCCGAATGCGAACTATAAACATGTTCATTGCAGTGCCACGAAATGAGATGTTGTTAATAAAAAGCACTTGCAAAAATTAGTGTTCATAAGGTCAGTCAAGTACAAAAGTTGAGGCAATGGCATTTTTCATTTGATCCAAAGATCAATTAATACATATTTTAAACACTCCATCGTAAATGTGTGGATATTTTAGTTGTCAGATACGTACCAGCTGTATTCAGAATTTCTCAGTATTAAATTAAATGGTTTTGTTCATGCAAGACGTTAAGAGTTCGCTGACGTGTATTCTGCAATGTTGAAGATCATATTAGCACGATTTTCCTTATGAACGGTATAGCTACATGCTGCTATATTGCTTGAGTGAATATTCCATGTCGATAATATCCGACATACGCTTTGGAGAAGTAGTCATACGAAGCTTTTCAAAAAAGCCGCCATGCTGGCCACATTGCATATTGATCGGCGTCATTTCCAGTTAGGGATGATCAGCTTTTTTTTGTTGCTTTAATTATAAAAAAAAAGCATTTTGGTGAAAACCCATACAGCTACAGTCATCCCCTGCTGAGAAGCTGAGGTTATGTCATTTGTTGATTATTAGATGATTTCATCTATTACAGACACCATTACTATGAGGAGTAAGACTGTTAAGATGGCTGCTACTTCTTTCAATTAAGATTTTAAAAAAAAATACAGCTTAAAGGAACAGGGAACGTACATGTTGAAAGTTTAGAAAACAAATTCCCATTTAATTAGGACTATTCGTTAATAGGAATACTAATAAGACAATTTCAATTTTCAAAATTTTGCAGCCATATTGACAGATCGGTACCAGCTTTATTTAACTAGATATCATATTAAGTCTATAAATGATTACAACACATTCCTTAGACCATTCAGTACGGATAAGAGTTTCAACATGGCCGTCGTGACAGCCATACTAATTGTCACGGAGCATTTTGAAGGACATCATTTTCATTTAGAATCAACTACACATCATAAAAAAATTTTTGTGAAAAAAAAAATTTCGATACAGGAGAAGTAGCATCACAAGGTTTCAAAGGCAATCGTCACTGTGGCAATACTGACTTTCAGATGAGTACCATTTTCATTTACTACCAACTAGAATAGCTACATAAGAAGTCGTTAAGTGAAACTCTCATGATCATATACTACTACTACTACTACTACTACTTATTATTATTATTATTATTATTATTATTATTATTATTATGGCTTTGCATAGCGCCTAATCTTTAGAAGCTCTAAAGCTCTAAGCGCTTTACAACATCTATAATGATATGACTACAACCCCTCCCCATGAAATTGGAAAACATTAAAATGCTGAAAATATTTAAGGTAGGAAACATTATTAGGTTTTTAAGTTTGTTCTTGCAGTCCGAAAAGGTGAGTTTTAAGAGCACCCTTGAAAGGGATTACTGTGTCTCTGTGTCTAATTTCAATGGGCAATTCATTCCACGTTGCTGGGCCATGGTATGCAAAATAACATTGTCCATATGACTTCGTTTTCATAGTGGGAATACTGAGTATACGATTGTCAGAAGAGGAGCGTAAGTATCTTGCTGGTGTGTACACATGGGTGAGGCCAGATAGGTATGCTGGATTCGACTCCGTCAGTAACACAGAGAACAAATTTTATGTTTGATTCTGGATCTAATGGATAACCAGTGTAGGGCACAGATCAGTGGAGAGGTGTGCTCTGATCGTGGTACTCTAAAGATACTCCGAGCAGCTGTGTTTTGAACCTTTTGAAGTTTCTGGAGTAGATATTGAGACACACCAGACTTAAATGAGTTAAAAAAAAAAGTCCAGTCTTGAAAGTACTAATGAACACACAAAGCGTTTTAGTGGCATCAACTGAAAGATATTTGCGAATGGAACTGATTCGTGTCAGCTCAAGATATGCAGCCTTGCATATGTTTATGACATGTTGGTGCAATCTGAGAGTACTGTCTATAGTAACACCTAGGTGTCGTACTGACTGTGTGAATTTAATGTTGGTGTTGCTGATATTTATTTTTTGAGGTAAATGATGTGAATGAGAAAGTCTTTGTGATGTGATCAGAATGGACTCAGTTTTGTCATCATTCATCTGCATCTTATTACATGTCATCCATGATTTCATATAAAAAAAAACGCACCTCTCTACTTCTGGGATGGTAGCATTAACTTCAGTGGTGGCTAGACTTGTATATTCGGGTGTCATCAGCGAACAATTGGTGAGACACTGGGTGATGATCTATGACACTTGAGAGCGGCTGAGTGTATACAATGAAGAGATTAGGTCCAGGAACAGACCCCTGTGGAACACTACAACATATATCAACTGAACTGGAGTGTATTCCATCTGCAGGTACAATTTGTGTCCTGTTGAATAAGTAGGGCTTGAATTTCACAGTAAGGTTGTATTGTGAATGCCAAATACATGCTGGAGACGGTGATACTATATCATGGTATACTGTGTTAAATGCTGCAGACAAATCAATGAGTGTGAGGACTGTAATCTTTCCACTATCCAAAGTAGATATAATGGCATTAAATATGTTCAGAAGAATAGTTTCAGTACTTTGGCAAGGCGATATGCAAAATGTACATTGCTAAAAAGACTGTTTGAATTCAAATGAGATACAAGTCGGGTTTAGAACAACTTTGTTCTAAGATTTATGTTTGTATATGAACTGGAGATTATAAACTAGGCGGTAATTCTTTAAATCGTTATGGTCAAGTGTTGGTTTCTTCAGCAGAGACTTTACAATGGAAGTTTTGAAAAATGATGGGAATTCCCCGGATATGAGAGAGAGAGAGAGAGAGAGAGAGAGAGAGAGAGAGAGAGAGAGAGAGAGAGAGAGAGAGAGAGAGAGAGAGAGAGAGATTTATAACATCAGTTAATGAAAGCAATATTGGGTCTAAGATATCAAGCAGCAGTGATGTTGGAACTGGATCAAGTCCACATGACTTTGGTGCACTCTTCATCACGACTGTTCGTTCAAAACCCATATAGACAGGTTCAAATACTATGAATGGTTGTGGCTGAAATTATGTATCGTAACTGAATGGTGACGACAAGTCAGTTGAAATTGTGCTGTCAAGCGTATCTAATGGTTTGTACTTTCTCAAGGAAGAAATTTGTAAGTAGGTCCGGAAGGTCTACTGGAAAGAAGGTAGTTGGAAGTGGTGTACATTTGTTCCTTGACATTAGTTCGTTAGTTATCTCCAAGAGGTCTTTGCAGCCGGAAGTCTCTGTGATCTTAGTACTGTAGTGGGGTAATTTGGCTATATGGATTATGTGACGTTCTTCTTAGCGGCTTCATAGATTTGTTTATGAATAGCGAGTCTGTTGGAAAGCCAAAGCCTCTCTGCTTTACGGCGATGTCTTTTAGCAGTGCGAAGCTGGTCCCTAACACTGCTATACCACAGAGAACACTTTATAATTGATACTCTGCACTTGGTGGCTGGGACATGTTTTTCAAGCAATGAACGAAGACAGTTATTGAGTTGTTCTGCTGTAAAAGGTAAGCAAGCTGTTCGGTTGGCTTGGATGTCCTGCATTAGTTTGGTTCTATTTATCATAAGGCGGTTTTCCTTAGTAGCTAATGAAAGGGGAGGGTTAGGGACTGATACGTATAGATGGCATATAATGCAGAGGTGATCTGATGTCAGTTCGTGGGATACAAAGGTGGATCGCAGAATATTATCACCAGGTCTGTGAAGAATCTAGTCTAAAATGTGACCATGTTTATGGGTGGGTTGGTTAACTGACTGTTTAATGTTGAAAATTTGAATGGAATGTAGGAGTTCTGACGTTTATGGGTTTCCAGAACAGTCAAAGTGAAAGTTGAAATCTCCAAGAATAATTAGGTTGCCACCTATCGCATTTAGATAGTCCAGGAAATTCGGAAGCTGCTCCAAAAAGAGAGATTCAGTCAGCTTGTTTTTCTAATAAGTGGAGGGCGGTAGAGGCAGATAAATTAGACTGACCTTTGTTCCAATGTTGAATACATGTCAATCCATTCAACAACAAAAAATAAAATAAATAAATTTTAAAAAAAAACGTCGATAACGAGATTCATACGATGGCCATTGTTGTGGACATTTTCGATGTCTGTGGGTCACAGATTTTTTAAGACCAGCTAAATGGCAGAAGAAGTCTTGACAAACACAGTATCAGTAGAAACATTCGATTAGGAGCAGGAGTGTAACGGCTCCCTCTTAGTAAGAGAAATAGCTGGATTTAGCTATGTTATCTTCCTCGATATTATAACCCAATGTGAGTGAAAGATAGAATATCAACAGAGAATATAGGCATGATTACTGGGAAGAAATGAATTAAAGCAATACGAGACTCCTTAGAGAAGAAGAAATTTTTTTAATCAAACATAGTAATAGTGGAAATTTCAATTCAACTTAAATCAACATGATTTAATAGCATTGTCTAATTTGGACTTTTTACATCATCATTACGAGTGGTGAAAAGAGCGCAATGTCCACTAATGAATGCATCACCTTCATCTCGACCGCGTTCCAACGTTTCATATTTCCGACTGCCTTGTCCCTTTTCGGACACCGTCTTCGGACTGTGGAGTCCTCTCTCCCTCGAAAAACTGTTTCCTTAAAGAACAAAATTATGACTAAATCGCTATACGTACCAATTGCTAGGTGTAAATAAAATTCCTTCATTTACGTTACACAGAACACAATAGCCATTCAGACGCAGCGTAAAGCCTACCTACGGTAGTACCCTGCCATAAATTGCTACGTGACCTCTCTATCGAAAATTTAGCGTAAGCTACTACATGTTCGATCACTATTTGCACACAATTCACAGATCCTAACTAAATTCCAGATTATGTAAACATTACAAAAGTAAATATAATAGGTAGTTATCGTTAACTCGCGATAATCAGTATCGTCCTAACAGACAAAGGAAATTATTTCATATTTATTCATATAACTCTATAAATCTTGCACACATGCACATTTGGATCGCATGCAATCAATTCTGCTAATGAACTAAAACTGTAATATTAAAAGATAATTGCATAACAATTCTAGCGTCAACAGATTGCCATGAAACTGAAAGGAAAAAAAAAAACGATACATAATAACGAACCTAGTCATATCAACAAGTTGCACACAACAAACAATCCAAAATATCGAAATATTGCGTACCTTAGAGCTGTTAACTTTATAACTTGTGCATCCAGCATTAAACCCCGTCTTTCTTTCTCACAAGACAGACACTTGGTCACTCTCTTGTTTAACGAGAAAAGCACTATTCTTTTCTTAGGGTTCCTCGGAGCCAACCTTCTCTCAGAACATTTCGGACAAGAGAATTCGATAAAGGTTGTTAATTTAAATCCCCATTACTTCCAAGATGTACACCACATTAATTTCACTCGGCGAATCATCAGCAATGGTTTCTTTAAAAAAAATTCCAACGACAATCATTTGTTTCATCAGTCCGAATCTCTCAACTGCGTTATATAACTTTTCCCTTGAAAAATGACTGTTTGACACGAATCGGAAGTTCAACTGTCTCTTTCTCAAACCCGTTTTAAGATATCCGGTCAATTTCATTGAATCGGAGCACTGGCCCCATTGAAGTTTTAACACTGCCATGGAAGAAATTAAGAATTAAGGTCTAAATGACCCTTCCCAAATATTCCCTTGTCTAAATGTGATAAAATCTTAATGTTCGGTGGATTCAGCTTTAAGGTTCACTGCTTTTTCAAAATTCGATACTTCACAAGGAGCGATAACATGACTTTCAAATGGCCAAGTTGGCAACCATATTGTCAGTCAGATCGGCATAACTTCTTTCTAAAACCAACTATATCTTCTGAAATGATTAACAATAAAAAGATAAAATGGCCATCCGTAAAGGTGATTTTTTATTGAATGAGTGATGACCAGACTGAACGTTCGAGAAGCACCATTTTCATTCCGAGTCAGGTAAACATTGGGGTACATGAGCTTTTAAGGTTTCTTGTTAATTCACCAAGTACTTTAGGGGTAGGGACAAGAAACGCTTTCTGATGGATTTCAATCTGTGACGTTAGATATAAGATTATATCCAGTGCACATATTAATGCGCCAATTACAAAGAGTTACGGTTAATATAATTACGCATTCGGAATATCCTTGTCTCTTTCCGATGAACGTAGAATAACTAGGACCTTCTGAAAGTGATTTTGAGATAATCTAAGTGATACCTTCCGAACGGGTATTTCTTTTTTGCCGAACGAGTATATGTGCAGCCAACAGTTTTATAACCTAAAAATTCTTGAAAATAGCACTCGATGAAATTTTTAATAATCAATTCACTTTTAATTTATAATGTTAGTTCTGCAATTTTGTATAATGACGCAACATATGAGAACTCAGTTTCATAATTGCTTGTGTTCCTGTTAGTGATGACACGCAACGTCTTCGAATCACTTGTGACGTTTTTATGCCGCAACAAGAACCACGTTCTTGAGGATGGGCATTATTACGATTTTTTTTTGTATCATCCTTGCTAGCCAATGTTCCGTTATGATAACCTTATCCACATCTTGGCGGATCGATCAGCTATTTCAGTACTTCGAGGTCTATGAAATTCATTGGATGCTACGGCAAGGCCACAACCAGTCAAAATGATCTTAATCAAATTTGAACACTATTCCTACATGAATTGTTTTGGGCGGGAAGGGCCCGAATAGCCAAATGGTCTCAAGCGCTCTCCTTTACGAATCACTGCCATCTCACCACTGTCTGCGTGGGTTCGAGTTACGGATTTGGTCAATGTGGACGTCTGAGAAAGCTTGCCAGTAGCTTCTCGTGGGTTGGTGGTTCTCTTTGGGGTTTTTCCGGGTTCTTGCTCCACCATTAATACTGGCCGCCATGCATAGCCTATCTTGTGCTGAAAAATGGCGTTAAACCCTACTACAACAACACTATGATCGACGGAAGGGGAGAATACAACTGGAATGGACTCATAAACAATTTTCTACTGCCGGTCCGTGTTTGCACAAATAACTTCTTTTCTCTCAAATGCACATCTAATCCTTTCTCTCCAGTTGGTAGTCATAATGTCCATGCTAAAGTATCCTTTAGAAGTGAACTCCCTTTACCATTTTCGACCGATGAACAAAGAACTGCTGTTACACTCTCTTGGTAAGTTGTTATTATATACTAAAGAGACATCTCCATGACAACCACCAGATGTAGCTAGAACAAAGCACTGTAATATCGGATCGATCCGCCAAGGTGTAGGTAGTGTTAACATATCGGAACCTTGGCCTGTCAATATATCACGCAATGTGTTTACGTATGCGTTATTTGTCTCTGTAATTTAATGTTTTTAATTTGGAATTTTGTTTGGAATTTTCATTTTTATTACCCTTTAACTGAAAAAAAGAACAGATTTTAAATGGCGATTAAAGAGAAAATAATATGATGGAGATTTCGGATACTCTGGACCTTTTTCACTCCCCGATAGACACAGGATGATAACAGGTGTCAGAGGATAGTTTAGTAAACTGACCACAGTGACATTTCTTAACTTACGTGTGGTGTGACTTTTTTAAAAAAAAATAATGATTAAAAATAAAATAAATGGATATATTTGTGAATTAGGTATTTTGTGATTGTGTTCTTCTTGAAAGTGATGTGATTTATATACACCTCCCGTAGTTCTTTTTTCCATGGTATTTAGGCAATGAAGTACCAATAGTCAACTAGGATCATAGCAAGCCACTCGCTTTGTCGACACGGTGGGTTCAAGGGAAGTATTGAAGGTAGATTAAAAACGGCACGGATGACCACTATTTTGAATTGAATCAAGATGTTTACTACACAGTATTTTCGACATTATCAAAAAGGGAAAAAGGTTTGCATTTTTACTGCGAATATAACCTTTAGTGGAAAATTACCTTTCATCTCACGTATGTCGGCCTGGATTCGAGTCTTGGCATCGACCTATATTGGTATTTGAGAAAGTTTGCCAGTAACCTTCCCGTGGGTAGGTGATTCGTCCAGGAATTTTTCCGTTTTAAGTCCTTCACAAGCCGCGTTTCCTTTTAATGAAAAATGTAAAATTCTCTTGGTATATCGTCGGTACACACACACACACACACACACACACACACACACACACACACACACACACACACACACACACATACATACATACATACATACATACATACATACATACATATATATATATATATATATATATATATATATATATATATATATATATATATATATATATATATTCCTTTAATGTGTGCATAGAACGTTTCCTCAAGGTAGCTTTGAAAACACCATAGGTTGACAAACAAAATGTACAAAATTATTAGTGCACACACTCATATATTATTATATCAAAACATTACATTGTGAGAAAATGCTTTGTCGGAAAACTATGGCGGCAGTCAGGTACGGTGACAAGCATGGTCTATTTTTAGCACAAGGTTGATTAATGTACAAACGCTCAGCGAATAGATTTTTAGACTAATCCCAGATACTACTTTCAGTTGTAAATAAGCGGTTCATTCGTCATTCTACAAAGGCTGTAGGGCTGGTTATGTGTCACATATTGTGTTAATAATGCCAGTGGCAAAACATGATTGACGACTATTTGTGCATGTGTTTAGCTGGTGGTAGAGACCGCCATTACTGTCAGGCGTTTAACTAATGGTAAATAACTTAACCATTTGTTCAAGTATATAAAATTATCATTTTTCGTAATTGTTTCAGGTGATTTTGACAATCAAATGAAAATTACGTCCTTATCCAATGAAAAATCTTTGAACTTAAAGAAAAAATATAGAAAAAGTCAATTGAATTAAACTACTGAACATAAGTAATATACCTATTATTATTATTATTATTATTATTATTATTATTATTATTTCTTAAATTGTGCCAAGTCTCAGTGTAATATTATCTTAACTCTTCGAACATTCATTGCTTATATCTACCCGTCTAGGTTCCATTGTTTTTTCCACCCCCTCTCCCCTTTCCTAACCAAATTAAACAAACTTGTCCACCAATTATCATAAAAATATGTTCACAATGGATTGTATGTATGTATGTAGGTAGGTAGGTAGGTAGGCCCGCACCTAGGGGGGAGGGAGGGCAACCATGGCACTTGTCAGGGGCCCGAGCTAGATAGGCACATATACGCACATATTTGACACACGAAAGGGGCCCGAACTCTGTCAGCTGCCTGGGGCCCAGAATTTCATAGGTGCGGACAGGCAGGCCCGGGCCCCTGACAAGTGTCATGGTTGCCCCCCCCCCCTCCCCAGGTGCGGGCCTGATGTATGTATGCATGTATGCATGCATGTACGTACGTACGTATGTATGACTGTATGCATATGGCTTAACGGCACATTAACATAGTCGTGACAACATTGCTGAGTACGTTTATTCATCCCGCCAAAAAGACAAACGAAATATTAGAACATCACTCAATGAACAAAATGATCGTTAAAGTACAAGGTAGCATTATATATATATATATATATATATATATATATATATATATATATATATATATATATATATATATATATACCAAACTTTTAAAAATAAATTCGATCCATGGGCCTGCACATCATAACAGATGGGGATGATTAAGACAACAGTGATGACGGTGATTATTAATATTATTGTTATTATTATTGACAGGCTGAAGGTTTTTTTTTTTTTTTTTTTAATGCGTTTTCATGCAGTCTTGGAAAATGTAGAATACATATTAAAAAAACTTGGCTAGCGAAGATGCTGGAAACTACTAGGATAAGACAATTGGAACATCGCTCTGGAGAGAGAGAGAGAGAGAGAGAGAGAGAGAGAGAGAGAGAGAGAGAGAGAGAGAGAGAGAGCTAGCTACACACCTGTGATTAGAAGTATCCGATAGAAAATTCCAAGAATTCCCATGAATGTGAAGAGGATCAACACAATTCCCTTTTTTGAACTAAGTTTAAATCTGATTCGCATCGCCATATCCACTTCTTGAAGTATGTAAGGTCTTACTGCAGAGATAAAAACAGCATGTATATAGTACAAAACAGGGCAACTTCCAGTTCACAATCAGCGAATAATAGGCAACTCTTTTACATTTTCCCCACAATTACATTTACCAATTTCATTTGCTTGGGAGTGAACAATCTCATTCAACAGTGTTGCTGGAACAAGGAACTGCCTAGAGCTTTTAAGTTAAAAATAATTATAGAGTGGTTCTATCTCGTAGCAACCAGAGATATTTCATTTGCGCAAGACGAACCAGTATGTACCGGCTAACTGGGTTACCGTATAACCTAAAATTATCACTCAAACCTTGGATACACATTTCAGTATGGCTCCGCCTTATTCAATGCATTACTTTAATGTTCTTCTAATAAGAATGTATGCTCCACAAGCTTAAAACATATGCCTGATATTTCAAGAAACCGCTTGCAACAGCTTGATGTCACATATGAGATGGAGAATGACAGTATGGATGCGTTTATATTCAAATCCGAATAAAATCGATTTACTCCCCGTCATCGTTTTTCGGCACAGCGTGTCGACATCTTGTACACATTGTGATTCAGATTTAAAATAAATCTGGACCATACTTGAAAAACCTTCACTTTCTCTAACTGGATAAACAGCTGTTATACAAGTGATCCGGATATTATAAAGATCAGTTGTCGGCAGCCTTTTCCTTTATGATACGAATTTGCTTGTTTCGTTTAGTACTGCGCCCGTCTAAGGCATTTGACTTTTTCTTCTTTGTTGTTGTTGGTTTTTTTCTATACAAAAAGTATATATATATTCACGTAGTGAAACTGTAGATTTACTAATAGAATTTTTTTTTAAATGTCGGCAATCTGACAGCTATTATAAATGCCCAATGGCTGCTAGTTTTCATAATGGAAACCATTTTTAACTGGCGCCAATTCAGAAAATTCATTGTCAAAGTTTGATCAATTTTAGAATAGAAATAATGATGACTGCAAATTCATAAAGTTTAGTAAACTTCAATAAATAATTTAATGCTCTAAATTATAGAAAGAAAATATATGTACTTCTAACTGTATTGTGAATTAAATCCCAAATATTTCTAAAAGGTCTATCACAAGCCCAGAAGCAATGAGTGTTCCAAATAAATTCCAATCTTGAATGTGTTGATTTATGAATAGTTTTGAATGCACCTATGTCTTATCTGCCTTGATGTATCACAACGATATTATCCAACTGTATTTGAATGAATTCACGATTATCCCAAAGTTATATTTTGATAGTAAAGTTAATGAGCACTTGGAATTTCAATGAATAATTCTAATAAGTAATATCTCCCAAATTATAACTGAACACAACTGAAATTGAGTCCACAAGGACTGATGCGAACATGGGAATGAAAGATTTTGATGTAACATCTCCACTTGATTTTCTCACTAACATTTCCTGAAAAAATCCCAATAAAAAAACAAATTCATTATCTTAATAGAAAATTACCCCAAACTGTAAACAAATTAGTTTTTGGAATCTCCTACTGTCATAATCACGGCTGGGTCTTGAACTGAAACTTAAGGGGGAAAAATAAATATTTGCAGTTTACTCAGAAGAAAAACATGACAGTAGTCAGGTAAACTTCTACAATCAAACTCAAAGATCAAGCAGTCAATGCAAATTAAATATACGTAAAATAACCGCTTCTGTACACATGTACGTACTACCAGTGGTAATTTTACGGCGGTCTCTTTTTCGCGGCGTGAAGCTGGTCCCTACACTGTTATATCATGGAGAACATTTTTGAATTGATACTCTGTGCTTGGTGGCTGGTGCATGTTGTTCAAGCAATGAACGCTGACAGTTATCGAGTTGTTCTGCTGTAGGAGGTAAGCAAGTTATTAGGTTTGTTTGGATGTCATGCATTAGTTTGGTTCTATTTATCATACGGAGGTTTCGCTTAGTAGCAATTAAAGGGGAAGGGTTATGAACTGACACTTCGAGATGGCATATACTATAGAAGTGATATGATGCAAGTTCGTGGGATACCAGGGAGGACCGTAGAATATTATCATCAGGTCTTTGTAGAATCCAGTCTAAAATGTGAAGATGCTTATGGGTGGGTTTGGAAACTGACTGAGGTTGCAAACAATAATGGAACCCAGGAGTTTTGATGTGTATGGGTTTCCAGGACAGTCAGGGTGATCAGGTTGCCACCGATCGAATTTCCATAATCCATGAGATTCCGAAACTGCTCCCAACAAAGAGATTTAGTTACTTATTTTGCTCGCGAAACTTCTGTTTTACATAATGTGGTAGACCGCTCCTGTCCCATAACTAGGCACGCAAAAAATTTCAATCGTTGTCGGGCACGCGAGACTGCTTGCATCAAAGGGTTGTCAACACTTCAATCATCTACCCAAGACTTTCTGATATTATTGGCATATTGTTCTATTTATAGGAGAATCGTCTTCTCCTTGCTTCTGTCCTACGCCTTTGACTCGTCCACTGATGGCATATATATACACACCAGGTCCGATGGGAGGCTGTTCAACCTGGCATGACTGCGCTCAAAGACGAAAGTGAGGGCTGTGCTCATCAGGGAGATGCTTTTTGCAGATGACGCGGCTCTTGTGGCACACGCTGAGGAAGCTCTTCAGAGACTGGTAGACCGTTTTGCTGATGCCAGCATGCAGTTTGGACTCACCATCAGCCTGGAAAAAACAAAGGTCAGCGTGCAAGATACCACCATTGCCCCTACAATCAAAATCAACGGTGTCACCTTGGAAGCAGTCAACAACTTTACCTACCTGGGGTCAACCATCAGAAACACTCTCTCGCTCGATAAGGAGCTGGACAGTAGGCTTGGAAAGGCAAATACCATCATGTCACGACTGACCAAGAGGGTGTGGGAAAACAACGCGCTGACAGTGCAAACCAAAGTCAAAGTTTACCAAGCCTGCATTCTCAGCACCCTTCTCTATGGAAGTGAGACCTGGAATACCTACATGAGGCAAGAGCGTCGGCTCAACTCCTTCCATATACGGTGCCTTAAACGCATCTTGAAAATCAGCTGGCAAGACCGTATCCCAAACAGCGAAATCCTGCAGCGTGCAAACACCCACAGCATGTTCTCCCTTCTGAGCAAACGTCGCCTTCGATGGCTGGGACACGTCCGACGCATGGAGGATGGGAGGCTGCCAAAGGACATCCTATATGGACAGCTGGCTACTGGCACAAGAAGAGTCGGCCGCCCCTCACTCCGTTTCAAGGATGCATGCAAGAGGGACCTGAAGGCATGTGACATCACACCTGATGGCTGGGAAGTGCTGGCCGAGGACCGAGGCACCTGGATACTGACAGTAAATAAAGGTATCTTAGTTGTTGATACGAGGAGAGGTCAGTTGGCAGCAGAGAAACGTGTCAGAAAGGGCCACATGACAGCAACCACGGCAACTCGGGCTTCCCAGCATGTCTGCACAAACTGCAAGAGGGACTGTCACTCACGAATAGGTCTCCACAGCCACAACAGACGATGCCATCAAACGACGACACCCCAAGGGCGCTATCCGCATGGTCTCCCGAGACTAAGGCGCCAATGATGATGATGATGATTGTTCTATTTACTTTGTGTGAAACTGCGAGTCTAATAAGGAAGCACTGTTTTGTTTCAACAAATAAGAATTGGTCCCAAAAACCAGTATCTGGTACCTAAAATCTAACCAGGAGGATACTGCGTACATTTTTGTAAATGGGAGATTACTGTCTTTTTTTTTTAAAACTACATATTTGTACGCCAACAAAAACAATGTTATTAATGACGTAACCGATATTCGGAGATAAAATAACAGACATACCTTCTGAATCAGACGTTTCCAAAAACATATTACAACATTTTCATTATACACGGTTTCTAATAGTTATCACGTGTTTCATTTGTAAGCGCTTTCAATAAATATTTTCTAATATATATTTAACAATAATAGAGGGCAAATACAAGCTTAACCTCAAGCATAACTCTTCTAACCCGAAATGCAATCATTATGAAATAGACTAGTAAAATAGTAAATTGACAGGGAAATGTAGAGGTCTCCTTAACATTTCTATCGTTACCTTTCAGATATCCGATATGTCCGAGACCTCTGTCTTATTCAGATTGCCACATCGTGTGACTTAGCCTAACGTTAAGACAATTATCATCGTCATTTATTTTTTTGCATAAAACAGTCGAGCTTTTCACGTTGGATGATAATGATGGCAACGCACATTATCGTATTATCTCGTTTAATGCTTCGTGTATAAGTACATAGTACAATGGTGCGCTGTCGTTATCAGTCTATTTAGATATTATAGTATATACATTACACCAAATCAAGAGATCACCTTTAAACAATGAATAGTAAACCAATTCAAAAAGATGACTTATCCCTTTTCACGAGTAAAATAACAAGAACAGTAAATAAATTCAAATACAGTAAATGGTCGTGATGATTTTCATGGCAATAACACAAACGAGTTTGACAATCATTACCCAAACAAATTACATGTAATGACCATAATCTGACAGCAGAGATATATAGTAACATACTAATTACTTTGTTCCTCAATTTGACTTTCGTCAGTCGTTTGACTATTTGTCATTGGCCGAAGACACGAGAATGCAAAGACAGTCTCCGATACAGTTACATAAATAAACGCTGCTAGCTATGCGAACATGGAACTCTTTCAATTTCAGTTCTAATGAACGAATATGTATGTATGTATGTATGTATGTATGTATGTATGTATGTATGTATGTATGTATGTATGTATGTATGTATGTATGTATGTATGTATGTATGTGTGTGTGTGTGTGTGTGTGTGTGTGTGTGTGTGTGTGTGTGTGTGTGTGTGTGTGTGTGTGCGCGTGCGTGCGTGCGTGCGTGCGTGTGTGTGTGTGTATGTATGTATGTATGTGTGCGTGTGTGTGTGTATGTGTGTATGTATGTATGTATGTATGTATGTATGTATGTATGTATGTATGTATGTGTGTGTATGTATGTATGTGTGTGTGTATGTGTGTGTGTATGTGTGTGTATGTATGTATGTATGTATGTATGTATGTATGTATGTATGTATGTATGTATGTATGTATGTATGTATGTATGTATAACATAGATCAGAAAAGTCTGGAAATATAATTCTGTGATACGTAATTGTCGAAAGAATAAATTTTTAAAAAAACGTGGATTATCGAGCGATCATCGTCTTTGATGTAACTGGCGAAAACTTGGACTTAGAGAGTGCGGATGTACTGTCCTTGATTGACTGTCGCGCCGGTTCCTATTTATTTAAATTAATAATAAACACTGTAAGGCATACATCATACATATTAAGATCAAATCCTTTGTTTAAATAAATAAATAAATAAATAAATAAATAAATAAATAAATAAATAAATTCCAAGGACGCTCAGAGTGAATTGGAGTGGGGTGTTAAATTGCGAGGTCGCATATATGTATAACAAATGCTATTTTTTGTTCATGTTTGGTACCATTTTCTTTATACTTACCACAAAATCATAACGGTTCTGAGGTTGAGATCCTTGCATTCATGGTGTGCACGTATGCTCCAAATCTTAACGGTTCTGAGATTGGGATTCTTGCATTCTTCGTGTACACGTATACTCATACCAGATGGTTGAACAGCCTGCAGTTAGAAATTTATAACATTGTATCTGTCTTAGTCATGCATTCGACATAAAACATTGGTAATATCATATGGCAGTGTCTACTACCTGTTGCGATTTCATGATGCGATCGTCAATCTTTATTTGATACACGGAGACATTTGTGCTAATTAATCATTTTCATACTCACGCAGTGACGGATTACCCAACAGGCCGACAAGGCACCGGCCTATGGGTTCCGCGTCTATTTGGGGCCCGAGATAATGGATCAATATACATAGGAAATATTTTGCAGGGGGTGGGTGGGTGGGAGGTGGGTGGCAGGATTTTCGGATGTTAAAGGACTACCTAAGGGACTCTACATGGTTTAATCCTGCACTGTTTGAATAGGTTTATGGAATTTGTTATACATGCACATTTTGGGTTATACGAATAAAAACAGCAAGGAGAAGTCATGTAAAAAAGAAGACAAAAAGAAAGAGAAAGAAAGGGGGAAAAAATCTTGAGTTAGTCCTAGAGAGAATCTATATTTAAAGTTGTCACAAATCACAACCAGAAACCATCTTTATTAATGAAAACAGAGATCTGACATTTCAAAAAGCACAGAATGTTATAAATATTGTTGGACTATATTTAGGTGTAAGGTATATAACGTACAATACTCTTCTGAGGAGTTACCTAAGTTTAAAACAGTTTTTCGCCCAAATATTTACTCCTTCAGTTTTCCTCTTCCAAATCGTTTCAGGTTCTCTTCTTTTTAAATCTCAGTTTGCATCATTTCTTTTTTCTAAGAGCTTTATAGCTTTAAGCAGCTGATTGTCTGCCATACTTGAGAGTTTGCTATGAAAGAAAAAATATATATTGTGATTTCTCAAATTTTTGACAATAACATCTCAAACAAAAGTCGATAATTAATGGTAAATTTAAAATCAGCAGATTCTGTATCTACCATATTGTCAGATGGTTAAATACAAAAGTACTGGTGTTTTACTATGTATTTCACGACCTTTAGCAGTGAATTATTAAATCTTTATATGTTTATTGTTTAGTTTCATTTTTTAAAGACCATTGAGTTCCTTTTCTCCTAATATTCAGTTCCCGCCAAATATCTAACATGAGTAAAGTCCTCTGATATAACTTCCATTGTCCATGGATTATTTATATTATTATAAGTGTAGAGTTTGGATTCATGACTGATAGAACTTCCATTGTCCATGGGTTATTCATATTGTTAGAAGTATAGAGTTTGTATTCATGACTGATAGAACTTCCATTCTTCTTCTTGTTCGTCTCCGCCATATCTCTGCACAATTTCTATTGCACATCATCGACGTGGGCTCTTGCATGTGTTGACAACAAACGCCATTCTTCTCTCTCCTGTGAAGTCCTCATTATAACATGCTTCTCCACGTCGTATCTAGCCAGTGCAGATTTCATCCATGTCGTTCTCGGACGCCCTACTTTCGCTTTTCCTTCTTCTCTACCGTGCAGTACAACATTCGCTATCCTGTTCTTATCCATCCTTATCACGTGTCCTAGCCATTGGTGTTGTCTCTCGTGCACTTTTTGCACGATTGTCTCTGTCTGATTAAGAGCCTTTCTGATGTCTTCATTTCTCATCCTGTCCATAATGTGAACTCCTAGAATCTTTCTAAGCGCCGCCATCTCAAACACAAGTAGTTTCCTCTCCTCAGCGCTTCTAAATGTCCAAGCTTTCACACCCGTACAGGGCAATTGGGACTATAAGAGCTCTGTATAGCCTCATTTTCGTCTCCCTCTTGATATACTTGTTTTTCCAGATGTTGTCCATCACGTTCAAGGATGTGGCTGCACGTTTTTCAATGTCCTTCGCGCTTCTGCAATCTTCAGTCAAGGTAGTCCCAAGGTATTTAAAACTGTCCACATGTAGAACTTCCATTGTCCATGGATTATTCATATTATTATAAGTGTAGAGTTTGGATTCATGACTGATAGAACTTCCATTGTCCATGGATTATTCCTATTATTATAAGTGTAGAGTTTGGATTCATGGCTGATAGAACTTCCATTGTCCATGGATTATTCCTATTATTATAAGTGTAGAGTTTGGATTCATGACTGATAGAACTTCCATTGTCCATGGATTATTCATATTATTATAAGTGTAGAGTTTGGATTCATGACTGATAGAACTTCCATTGTCCATGGATTATTCCTATTATTATAAGTGTAGAGTTTGGATTCATGGCTGATAGAACTTCCATTGTCCATGGATTATTCATATTATTATAAGTGTAGAGTTTGGATTCATGGCTGATAGAACTTCCATTGTCCATGGATTATTCCTATTATTATAAGTGTAGAGTTTGGATTCATGACTGATAGAACTTCCATTGTCCATGGATTATTCCTATTATTATAAGTGTAGAGTTTGGATTCATGACTGATAGAACTTCCATTGTCCATGGATTATTCCTATTATTATAAGTGTAGAGTTTGGATTCATGACTGATAGAACTTCCATTGTCCATGGATTATTCATATTATTATAAGTGTAGAGTTTGGATTCATGACTGATAGAACTTCCATTGTCCATGGATTATTCCTATTATTATAAGTGTAGAGTTTGGATTCATGACTGATAGAACTTCCATTGTCCATGGATTATTCCTATTATTATAAGTGTAGAGTTTGGATTCATGACAAGATTAAAATCTCCTCTAGTTATATTGTAATCAATTTGAAGAAAAAAATTAAATATCGTTATGTTTTCTGAGAAATTAAAGAATTCTGGCTTGTCTCAATTTGGTCCATGTATATGTTTATAAATGTGAATTGATAATTATCAATATTTACATCCATAAACAAATATCTTTCTGTCATTCCTCACTTCATAGATGGTAACGTAGAAACAGTTAAAACGTTGGAATTAGAACACAATGAATTAAAACATTCGCATGTAGTTTTTATAATATTTCCAATTTGCAATGAATTGCAAATCTTGTGAGAATGTTTTTTTATATACTTTTCTTACTTTAGAACATTTAAAACTGTTTTTTTTTCCATTGGATCTCCGATTCCATTGAAATTACGGCACACCATTTTAGCCGAAGCAAAACAAACATTAATGTCATTCCGTTTTCTGTCGTAGTTGTATATACATAAAGTAAAACTATGACATACTGTCTAGTTGAAAATGTAATTCCATGAATATGAAAATGTAATTCCATTTTGGTGTACTAACCACATGGAAAGTATACTACAGGTGCCTCACAATAAGACTAAAAGAAAAACAATAGAATTAAGGCAAAACTGTGGGAAAGAATTCAAAGAAATATGATAAAAACAAATTAAGCGAAACTGAAGTCAGAGGGGTAGAAAATAGAGGTTATGTATTAATACACTGAGTTCTTAAAATTGAAAGATTAGTCTCGCTTAATTACACGCTGAAAATAGTTTCAAAACGCACAAAGGAAATAATGAGAGGTGGATGGATGGTTAGAATGTGTACAGTCAAAAAGGAAAATTTTTTAATTGACAGTTTATTTATTTTGTTACAGTACTTAAGTAATACAGTGTATAATTATCCCAAGATATACACATACAGAGGTGGTATGCAGCTTGGTTTTTGTATACCAGATCGTTGTTAACAAAAGCCATCACAAAATAAAAAAGAAAAACAAACACACACGGAGCAAATCAATTTTAAAAAAAAACTTGTCAAGAAAGAGACATGTGAGAAAGTTTCTGATTGCACGAAGCGATTGGGGATATCAGAAAGAATGCGTGGAGTTGTTCTTGTGTGGGCTATGAGCCTCATGACACAATGAAATAAAAAAGCAGATTCAGCCGATTGCCTCAAGTATTCCTTTGTATCAAAACTGCCATGCAATAGCCAAATTATTCATCAACGCCAACACCCATATTTTATTTCATTGGCATCCTTACCTTCCCAAAGTACACTTGTGCATATGCAACCTAGGCCTGTTTGCGAGTATAGCATAAATGTATTGAAATAGAAAAGGAAATGCTATATTTGTTCAGATAGCTCCAACTTGTGCTGTTAAAGCCAGAACTATAACTTTCGCAGATATTTGTAATAAAGCTCTTAATACAAACCAAGCTTAAATATGCAGTCTCGACAGTGATACAATGAATTAAATAGAGGACTAATATAATATACCCCAGGTCTGACACTCACAATACCTTTATCAAAATAGATATGGTATGCATTTATCAAATACCTGTAAAATATGTATATTTCTAATGGAAGGGTTGGTGTAGACAGGAGAGGTAGAAAATGCACATCCGATGAAAACAAGCTTAATTACTTATCTAGCAACAACTTTAAGATGCTTGCAATTTGTAACAAATTGAAGTGCTTGATTTGAATTCTTTGCTTTCAGACGTGGACTGTGCTTTAGCATGCCGAATTAGAAGTAATCAAACACTAACTGTGCTTTTGCATGCCAAATTAGAAATAATCAAACACTGACGGTGCTTTAGCATTCCAACTTAGAAGTAATCAAACACTGACTGCTTTAGCATTCCAAATTAGAAGTAATCTAACACTGTCTGCTTTAGCATTCCAACTTAGAAGTAATCAAACACTGACTGTACTTTAGCATGACGAAATTAGAAGTAATCTAACACTGTCTGCTTTAGCATTCCAAATTAGAAGTAATCAAACACTGACGGTGCTTTAGCATTCCAAATTAGAAGTAATCAAACACTGACTGCTTTAGCATTCCAAATTAGAAGTAATCTAACACTGTCTGCTTTAGCATTCCAAATTAGAAGTAATCAAACACTGACTGCTTTAGCATTCCAAATTAGAAGTAATCAAACACTGACGGTGCTTTAGCATTCCAAATTAGAAGTAATCAAACACTGACTGCTTTAGCATTCCAAATTAGAAGTAATCAAACACTGACGGTGCTTTAGCATTCCAAATTAGAAGTAATCAAACACTGACTGCTTTAGCATTCCAACTTAGAAGTAATCAAACACTGACTGCTTTAGCATTCCAAATTAGAAGTAATCTAACACTGTCTGCTTTAGCATTCCAACTTAGAAGTAATCAAACACTGACTGTACTTTAGCATGACGAAATTAGAAGTAATCTAACACTGTCTGCTTTAGCATTCCAAATTAGAAGTAATCAAACACTGACGGTGCTTTAGCATTCCAAATTAGAAGTAATCAAACACTGACTGCTTTAGCATTCCAAATTAGAAGTAATCTAACACTGTCTGCTTTAGCATTCCAAATTAAAAGTAATCAAACACTGACTGCTTTAGCATTCCAAATTAGAAGTAATCAAACACTGACGGTGCTTTAGCATTCCAAATTAGAAGTAATCAAACACTGACTGCTTTAGCATTCCAAATTAGAAGTAATCAAACACTGACGGTGCTTTAGCATTCCAAATTAGAAGTAATCAAACACTGACTGCTTTAGCATTCCAAATTAGAAGTAATCAAACACTGACTGCTTTAGCATGCCAAATTAGAAGTAATCAAACACTGACTGCTTTAGCATGCCAAATTAGAAGTAATCAAACACTGACTGTTTTAGCATGCCGAATTAGAAGAATCAGATGCTTATATTACATAATAGTATCATATAAAATAGAAGATTCTTGGATGAGAGAAGAAAAAAGAATTCCTAGCGAATATAAACGTTCAAAACTTGTATTTTTTTCTCCTGAGAATTGCAGGAACGTACCCGTAAAAATAATATAGCACGAAACGATGTAAATATAATCATCAGATACATAAGTCATTTATTTATTAGTTGTGTTGAACTTTCTACAAATATACGCAAGAAAAGAGCAAAGCTGTGGCTTAGTAATGAGTTTATCAAACTAATTAAACATTACCACTTGAATAGCAAACTTAACGACATTTCAGTTACGACTCTGGATCTCAAAATTTAAGTAATATCAACCAACAACATTTTTATCAACAACAAAATGTCAAAGTTAAAGAGGAACTTAGTGTTGTGAATAAATGTCCTAACGCAAGTATAACAATACAAAATGTTCGGAATGAAAGTCAATAGTTTTGAATGACATGATTTAATCACAACTATTTAATTTATAATGTTTTCAAATCAATTCACAAAATCCAAAAGGAATCTAATAATGCAAAAGTCAGTTAGTACTTTAGTAATGCCAAAAAATATTTGAAATAAATACTTCCTCTCGAATAATATCTTACAGACTGGCCTAACACAGGAATGAATTATTCGTTATCAAATCGCTATTGATACAAATTTTGACTTGATCGATATCGTAATAGAATGTAAGGATTTACAAGATAGTATAACTGTAAACATGATTGGCCGCGTACTCGTAACTACGTACACATTCTTCATTTTTTTTAAAAATATTTCTACCGCAACCTGGCAGGTCGTACGAACGATTTGCGAATTTGCGACAATCTCTCTCCATGTTGCCATGTTTTCATCTTCTCTTTTTGACTTCGCAAAGTCTATGCCTGTCCACTCCTTCATGTTATCCTGCAATCTCTTCATTTGTCTGCATTGTTTTCTCTTTCCTCTCACTGTGCCATGCCATCAAGACTTTATGAGGAGGCAGCTTAGCTGTCGTGGTATCGAAATATTGTAGATGTGAGTACGGTATGCAGTGCTACCTGACATGGTCATAAATATATACTGTCATTATGCTTCACTTAATATAGAAGCTTCTTGTCAAGCAGCGAAGCAGCGAGCAAAAAAGCATCTTCCTTTAAACTGTGTTTGCTCGAGCGAGAAGGTCATGAATGTTTGCATGCGTTTATAATATAATAATAAATAATATTAGGTTTGTAGTATGAGAGTTCACTCGATGCAGTGTCGTGTTGTTGATACTTTTATATAGTTTCGTGTTGTTTTCATTTGTCTTTTATTGTTAGACAAAAAAAAATGATTGCACCTTTTATTTAGTTTGACGAGAGGACTATTGATTCATATGTACACATTCCTATTCTATTGCTCAGTAATAAGGTGTGTCAGTCATAAGTAGAAGTTGCTGTTGATTTCTCGATGAGTAACAAATTGTGATTAATGATTATACACATGACGTTTGTGATCACCAACGGGCGTGATATTTTCAGAGGTGTTGGCGATGTAATAAACTTAAGATAACGTTCATAACTTTGTGTGATTTTAGTGATTGTTCTTGCCTGTGTATGCGAATCGGTGTTGGAAAAATATTGGCCAATTTGTTTGGTACAGGCGTTAATCTTGATGCACCAAATTTTCTTGACTTTATATCATCATGAATTATTTTAGAAAATGGTTTTTAATGTAATGAATTCTTGGGATATTCTCATATATAATGATTTTTAAATTAATAAATTCTTGGAATATTCTCACATAAGATGATTTTTAAATTAATAAATTCTTGGGATATTTTCACATATAAGAGTCTTAAACACTTGGAGATTGGACAAATTTGGTGTATTAGGTATTTGGGTCATGTTTTCTAATCCGTCCATACTGTGAATAGAGACAAAATAACTATTGTCTCTACTAGCGCTTTAAAAAAAATCCACCTCAAACTAAACTTACACAGAAGGCAGAACGGTGTGTGTGTGTGTGTGTGTGTGTGTGTGTGTGTGTGTGTCTTTTGGTTGTGCTGTCTTGAACACAAATTATACTAGCTGTTTTCACAGCCCTGGCGAGTAACATTAGTAACCGAACCACCAAGCACCGAAATTAAATGGTTAATCTCTTTCTTTTTTTTAAAAAAAAAAAAAACAACAACAAAAAACAAAACCTTTCTTATTCACTGTGAGATGTAACTGGCGATGGATAATTGGGTAAATGGATTGCTTTAAAGGGGATATCCATGTATCCTGGTGTTAGAGCTTGTAACCCATTTGGCGTTTATATGGCTTTTCATATACATCAATGACATCAATCAAATTTCAAGAACCACAACAACAATAACAATGACAATGACATATATATAATGACAACAGCAACAATAATTACAACAATAATATAACAATGTATGGTCTAAAATATCTACTTGTCGTAGGTAATAAAACTAATGTTCAGCTATAATCGGAATTGCTTTCAATGGGGCATAGTATTTTGAGTATAATAATCGCGTCTCCCTCGTAGTATGACTGCAGCACTATTGGGGACGATTGTGTATAGATCATTTTCAGAGAAGTAAGGATAGTTATAAAGGTGATTAAAAATTGAAGTTGTTGTATGGTATAACACCATGTTTCAGCACAAGATAGGCTATACATGGCGGCCAGTATAACTAGTAGAGAACTCGGGGAAAACCCCGGGAGGAACCACCTACCCACGAAAAGCTACTGGCAGGCTTTCCCACGCAACCACATTAGCCGAGCCTGAGACTCGAACCCACGCAGACAGAGGTGAGATGGCAGTGATTTGGAATGGTGAGTGCTTTGTACCATTCAGCACTTGGGTCCCCATAAATTGAAGCGATGTACACTCAAAAGTACTGAGACATCGGTTAAGAAGGTCAATTACTCGTGCACGTGGAATGGTTCAGTCAATACTAGAACCACATATATCAAAAAAGTACCAAGATACCACATCAGGATATAGAAGAAAAATAAAAGCAAACAGAAATACAATAAAATTGAGAAAGTTAATATTGGTCACTTTAGAGAGATGGCTGTTTATTTGAGGTTTATTTCTGCATCAATTGCCTAATGGAAGTGACCTATAAAACTTGTTTAATCCTACGCTGTCAGCTCATGGTTCGTCCAAGTTTGATCTTTTATAGTCAGATTTATCCCTAAAGGTGGCCATAATTGCGCTTTAGCTTTGCACCAAGTTATGTTTCTTAGCTTTCGAGAATCATGTTATCTCTGAGGAAATGCAGATGCATTTTTGCTTTGTAACTAAACCTCCAGAGGTTGGCCAGCATATTCTTGTTAGTCGTTAATTCTGACAGTAAGAAAACTATGTTGAATTCTGACAATTAATTACATCATCTTCCTGGTTCGTATATGCTAACAGTGGCCTAACGTTACAGATGGACCATCCTTTTTGTAGGTCATAATTAGGCGGAAGCACGTGCTTATGCTTTTGAAAGACAAAACACAGCATGTGCTTTTTACATAAAGCAGATACTGAAGTCAAAGTCGAGCAGAGCGCATAATGGCACCACCCCACCAAGGTCTAAAGTTAGCAAGTAATGTATTTAACGTCAATATAAATCAGCGTGCCCGTCTGTGTACATTAAAAGTAGGACTTTGATCTTTGGTAACACGACTAAAACAGGAACTAATACTAAGAGCGTGGTATTTACTATTTTCTCCTATCAATTCATCATACTGACGTCGTGTTTAAGCTACTCTTGAGAAAACGTGTTTCGGAATTTTCCATGCGATCTGTTGGTTGTAATCTGAGTCAGATAATTTGACCTAACATCTCTAAAACGTTTAAAAACAAACCGACGAGGCTTAATTCTGTCCCAGGTGATTAAGATCGGTTAACAGGTAGACTAAACACGACCTAACATAGGGCTTAACTTGATTTTCTTAGTTATCTTTACGACCTTTACAGAAATCAGCCTTGCACTTGCAGTTTACCTGTCGGTATCGTGACGTAAAGAAGAAAGAATATCTATAAATAAATACATAGTAACCATTTGAAAAGTACGATTTATATGGGGACACATTTGGTTACAAAGAACATTAATTAAGTAGCTGCGTTAAGTCTGGCTTGACGTAGTGGCAGTGACACCTATGCGTCGAAATTACGCAACTTGCGTTCACAGAAACCAGAGGATGCATACAAAAAATTGAAACTTTGGAGAATATATATGAACTGGACGTGATGTAAGTGGAAATATGAGCACACGTACTCATCTCAATTCAGTATACGTTGTTCTGAGACGCTCAAGTGGGTAATTATACTCCACTGAAGTCGCCACCCCAGTTCCATGTGTACACGCTGTTACGAGTTTATATATAGTGTACCTTAGTGCGAACACTGCTCTCCGTGTGACTGGGCCTGATAGTACAGACTTGTAAATACAGTATAATTGCTAATTTTACTTCCAGTTTGATCAGTCGAACCTTGTATAGAAAGTAATTGCCTATGCTGTTTAGTACGCCTTGTGCGGCAGGGGGTGGGTTGGTGGGGGGGGGGGGCTGGCTGAGGGGGGGGGGGCAATGGTTTGGGCTTAAAAACCACATCATAATACTCATTTGGAGCCTTATGTAATAATATAATCCTAATTTATTTTGCTGAGAACATAACATGACATGACGGTTAATTTATTCGACCAACTTCTATGGGGTAATCTAGCGACACGATCATCAGGCTTAGAATAAGAATAACTAGGCAGAGGCGTAGCGATGATATTGTGCGCCCGGGAAATATAAAATTGGCGCCCCAGCGATCTTGTGACCGATTTATTACCCTTGTTTACTTATTATAATGAAACGTTGCAAGCCTCATTTTGGCGCCCCTGTACCTTGGCGCCCGGGGACATATGTACCAACCTGCCCCCCCCCCAGCTACGCCTCTGTAACTAGGTGGTAAAGAGAGTTAAATTAAAGACATTGTAAGTGTTATGTTGTTGAGTTGACCTGTTATTATTTACGTAACGTTTAAAGTACTCCCCTACTTTACTTTGGCTTAAATATATAGTATGATTTAGGGGTTGCATTGCATAGTTACCGTAATCTCGATTACTGTCTGCGATCCTTGCTTGAAAAAACATGTCCCAGCCACCAATTCAAAAGTGTTCTCCGTGGTATAGCAGTGTTAGGGACCAGCTTCGCGCTGCTAAAAGAGACCGCATTGAGGCGGGGAGGCTTTGGCTTTCCACCAGACTCACTATTTATGAAGCCGCTAAGACGAACGTCACAATCATAGTCCATGCAGCGAAATTATCCCACTACAGCACTAAGAACATGGAAAGTTCCAGCTGCGATGAGCTCTTCGAGTTTAAAACAAGCTAATGTCAAGCAACAAATGTACACGACTTCCAACTTCGTTCTCTCCAGTCGACCTTCCGAGCCTGTTTGGAAATTTCTTACGTGACACAGTACATATCATTAGAGATATTCTTGAAAACACAATTTCAACTAACTCATCTTCTACAGTTGCGATACAGAATTTCAGCGGCAACCGTTAGCAGCATTTGAACCTGCCTCCATGGATTTAGTACATTCAATAATGACGAAGAGTGCATCAAAATCATGTGTACTTGATCCAGTTCCAACATCACTGGTTCTTGGGCGCGTAGATCCAATATTGCCTTCACTAACTGATGTTATTGATACCTCTCTATCATCTGACGAATTCCCATCATTTTTCAAAACTGCCACTTTAAAACCCGTGCTGAAAAAACCAACACTTGACCATAATGATTTAAAGAACTACTGCCCAGTTTCTAATCTCCCGTTCATATAAAAAAAAATCTTAGAAAAAGTTGTTCTAACCCAACTTGTATCTCATTTGAATTCAAAGTCTTTTTCTTTTAGCAATGTACAGTCTGTATATCGCTCTTGCCACAGTACTGAAACTACTCTTCTGAAATTAGTTACTGAAATTCTCTATGCTTTGGATAGCGGAATGATTACAGTTCCCACATTGATTAGTTTTCATCATTTGACACAATAGACCATGATATAGTAATTCACCGTCTCCAGCATGTATTTCTTATTCACAATACAGCCGTACTGTGGTTCAAGTCCTACTTAGTCAATAGGACATAAATCGTGTCTGCAGGGGTCTGTTCTTGGACCTGTTTTCTTCACGATATACAATGAGACGTTCTCAAGAGTCAATGAATGATGATAAAACTGAGGACATTTTGATCACAACACAAGGACTTTCTCATTCACATCCTTTACCTCAAACAATAAATAGCAGCAACACCAACATTAAATTCTCACAGTCAGTATGAAACATAGGTGTTACTCAGGACAGTACTCTCACACTGCATCAATATGTCATGAACATATGCAAGGTTGCATATCTTGAGCTGAGACGCATCACCTCCATTCACAAATATCTTTCAGTTGATTTCACTGAAACACTTGTGTGTTCATTAGTACTTTCATGACTGGACTATTGTAACTCAGTTATGTCTGGTTCGTTTCAATATCTGCTCCAGGAACTTCAAAACGTCCAAACACAGATGCTCGGACCATCCTTAGAGTACCGTACCACGGTCAGAGCACACATGCCCCCTGATCCGTACCCTCCAGGTTGTATGTATAATGTCACTGGAACCTCCCGATTATGTATGTCATGTCACACGTCTTAATTGGACTGTCTGGACGGGGACTGGGAGGGATACAACGACGGGAACTGAGGGATCAACCCCACACAATGTTCACTTGTTCACTTGCATCCTGATCACCCAAGCCCCATATCGTCGTCTTGTAATTTTGAAGTTAACACTGTGCTCTTTGTTATTCGTGGGAGTGATTGGTCTGTGAGGTCTTAGGTATTTTTGTTCTTTGCTGTGGTGACTGAACGTGTTGTATATTAACGCTAAGATGATGATGAAATTGCATTAACGTCGCATGCGTACATCATGCATGCGTTAAGATTTAAAATGCGCAATAGCGGACAGATTAATTGCTCGTGGGGCGCGTAAGAACATCCTCGTCCCTCAACGCAGTCCTGCTCACATAGTATGCTACTTAATTGTGTCCGATTTCCGGACATTTAAATCCCATGGGACACACGACGAGCGGGATTGTGTATGTGTATGTGTGTAATTTGTATTTTTAACGTAACTTTAACAATTTTTTAGTCATATCACTATGATGTCTGCAGTGTGGAAGTTTAAAGTAATGTAGGCGCTAAGGCATCATTCCGCAGACATATAGCATGATGTCAGTCACATTATCCTGACACCAGGCCGACCAGTCATAACACGAACCTCTTAATGCTGAGCGCTAAGCGAGACAGCTGTTAGTACCATTTTGGTAACGTCTTTTGGTACGACTCGGTCGGTGATTGAACCCACGACCTCCCGCCTCCGAGGCGGAAACTCTAACAACTAGGACACCGGAGCGGCCTGACGAGCGCACTCATGCTTGTCGTTATATAGTCAGCCTATACTGCTTCGCTTATTGATGGATTATATCCCACTTATAGCGCAATCCTGGTATCGTGCGGACACGCTCATCCAGGTGGAATCACATCACAATTAATACTTCCAGTTCAGTACCCACGAATGTAATTCCAGTCTATTTTTAGAACATTTTTTCCTCTCTCATTTTGGTGGTGATAGAAGAGTTATATTGATGCATATTTGGTAGGGATTTAAAGGTAATTGTTTATTCTTGAGAATAGGAGCAGAGAGAGTGGTTGTCAGTGTGTAATTTGGCGACAGTGCACATGGAGTAATAAGGCCTTGGTAATGATCCGGAAGTGAAGTATGTGGTCTGTGTACATGCTGTTATGTTTGCAGTGCAGCAGCTCAAAAAAATGCCGGTCAACCCTTGACAAGAATTTCACTGTGAAGTCATCTTTGGGGGTATTTTAGATTTTCATATGATTTGTATTGATTGTCACACTGTGGAAAGGTCAGTGCTGAGAAATATATGTAGAGAACATATAGTAAAATTAATTGTGGTGTATGGCCAGGTAGTAAGTGTTATGTGCGCATAGCACACTATTTGATTTAATGTCTAGACCTGTCTGGTTATTAAATTATGTTGCCACCTTGTATGGCTCGTCATATCTGTGCTGGGCGTTGACTGATTTATTGTATTGTACTTAACCTTTTGCTAATTGTTGTTACTAATATTTAGTCCATCGATTTGTTGATGGTTTCAAATTCCAAATAGTTGTATTTATCTATATGTTTATAATACCCACCAGCGAACCATACAAAATCGATGTGTAATGTTATACCCTATTCCACTGATTTTTTTGTTTTGTTTAATATTGTTACTACTGTTTTTCATTATCGGTTTATATATACTATATATGGTCTATTACTACGTATATTAGGGGCCCCGAGTGGCAGCGTGGTCTTAAGCGCTCTCCGTTACGGATCACTGCCATCTCACCTTTGTCTGCCTGTGTTCGAGTCTAAGATTCGGCTAATGTAGTATGTGAGAAAGCTTGCCAGTAGCTTCTCGTGGGTCGGTGTCTCTTTCCGTGGGTTTTCCCGGGTTCTTCCTCCACCAATAATACTGGCTGCCATGTATAGACTATTGTGTGCAAAAAATGGCGTTAAACCCTACAACAAAAACAACTACGTACATTGCTTAATATTAAGCAATGCTACTGCTATTATTAGGTCGAGCGTTTGCAGTCACAGCATGGCGAAGGTCTGTCTCAATCGTTATAGGATCAACCGTATGCGCATCGGCATAAAACCACACCAGAAGCGGCTGATCTCCAGCTTTTCTTCAGAGAGAGCATTCACTTAAGACCTAATATGAGCTAAACTGATGTTAGTTGCAGTCTCTTTATCTAACACTAGTTTACATACCAAAATGCACAAAACTTAAATCATAGAATCTAACATAAAGCCATTTATCCACTCTCAACACCCACCCACTAACTAACTGACTGATTAACTAAGTCTAAGCTCTGTATACATGCTATACAAGATTCAAATTTCGAAACAACTGGTCATTATTTGTAATTTTATGTATTAAGGAAAACTTACTGTTATTGATTTTAATTAGTTCTACAAACATCACTCTACTGCTATAGGGACTTCTTTGTTATTTATCAGCCTGGCTTGTAACCTAACACCATTGCCCCTGACTGCAGCTGATACCATATTTACTCACAAAATTGTAGCCTCTAAATTTATCAGTAACGAAAGATGTCCTCCTCGATAATACAATTGTTAAGTTTATGGAGAGAATTTAGAAAATTTTTATACAAACGTATCTTACCTTCTAAGTCTTTTATAAATACCTAATCACATGAAATAATGACAATATTTAGCCCTATAAAACGTCATTAAATCAGTGTATTAGATGCACTCAAATTAGACTAGACGTGAACGAAAAACTACACGTTAAAATGCAAAGAATATAGTGTACATTTGTAAACTTGGCAGTAGACTTTTGTGGATAGTTCCCTAATGTGAACAAGAAAGTGCACATTATTATAATGAATAATTTTTGGACCAGACGAAACGGGTCTTTCTCCAGTAATACCTGATCCGATATAATCTGAAGCGTTACAATCCCCCCATCTCTCTCTCTCTCTCTCTCTCTCTCTCTCTCTCTCTCTCTCTCTCTCTCTCTCTCTCTCTCTCTCTCTCTCTCTCTCTCTCTCTCTCTCTATATATATATATATATATAGACTGCTTACCATCGTATAATGTGACCCATAATCTAGATGTTATTACGTTACAACATCATAAAAGAACTAACGTATTCGAGCGTCCTTGTGTTCATGACATTATTTGCGACTTTTTTATTATAACACAGTGCTGTTATTTATGTTTGAAGATTCGTTATTATTTCTACAAATAACTGCAATTATAATGACATCCTATTTTACAAGATTAGTCATGGAAATTGAAAATCAGTTATGACTATGTATTAATGGCCTTAACTTTCCTGTCCATGCAGAGTATAGTCTATTGTCAGGCAAATATCGATTCCCAACATAATTTGATGCAATGCTTTGTTTAATATGCAAAGCGTAGCTGTCTTGGTATAAGCACTGTATCATAATAGAATAAAATTTGTATTGTTCAACGTATGATTACAATATTCATATAAAAAATATTATTTTCACACAATGCAGTAATTGTAGGGTGAGCTTGGGAGAGATGGTAGGGTGAACTTAAGTAATCGTAGGGTGAAATGGAAGAATTCGTCATGTTGATCAGAAGCCGTAACTTTACCTGACAATGATAGAAAGTCAAATTCTCATCATTACTCTACTGCTTACCGAACTTATATAAACTCATGACAAATAAACAGCTATTACCTGGAATCACGTGTAGGTGAATAAGACAACATAAATGTAATAGTATGAGTGACTTCATTTAAATAAAAGTGCAAAACATTCGTGATGATAATATTTAGCGTTATAACGTATAATGTTTTCGATTTTTGACTATCAGAGGATATAATTCCACCATAAAATCCAAAAAAGACCGACGGCTCCCGTGTCAATGTGGTTAGAGCGTCCGCTTCAGATGCGGGAGGTCGCGGGCAACGTTCCCTCTAAGCGAATGGTAGATGTGCGCGCAGTGCTCGCTGCACTGCGCAAGCATTACGGAGACGAGTAAAATTTAACATTGGATTGAGCAAAAATTGACAATTCAGTTGAGCGGGGATGCCTGAGCAGCTGCGCGCGCGCGCAGCTTAGAGGGAACGTTGGTCGAGGGTTCGAACCCCGGTTGAGTTATACAAAAAAATTATAAATAATGGTACTAACGCTCGGCGCTCAGCATTAACAGGTTAGTATTATTACTGGTCGGCTTGGTGCCAGATGCTATGACTGGGTGGGCCATCATGCTGCATGTGTGCGGTATGGTGCCCCAGTGCCTGATATCACTATAAACTGTCACACTGATATCACTATAAACTGTCACACTGATATCACTATAAACTGTCACACTGATATCACTATAAACTGTCACACAGATATCACTATAAACTGTCACACAGATATCACTATAAACTGTCACACTGATATCACTATAAACTGTCACACTGATATCACTATAAACTGTCACACTGATATCACTATAAACTGTCACACTGATATCACTATAAACTGTCACACTGATATCACTATAAACTGTCACACTGCATACATCATAGTGCTATGATTTGTTTAAATAAAGCTACGTTAAAAAATCCCCCCCCCCCACACAAACACACAGAGACGGAATGGATGGTCACATAGCGTACGGGAAGAGGTAAGGGCAGAAGAAAAGGATCATGTTCCTACATTCCATATTTTCTACAGAATGCAGAAAAGAAAAAGGCATTTGCAGTGGCATATACGATGGAGAAATCAAAGTAGTTATTATTTTTTTATATAGAAGAATATTCCGCTGAATAGACTGTCAAGACAAAGAAAATCAAGTTAATATTATATTTTCTTCATCAAACACTTGCCTGCCATATTATATAATTATTGTATATTTCTTATTCATTATTTTCGAACCTTTAATTAAACTCTGTCAATGTTTAAAAAAAACCACAACAACAACAACTGATCCATTAGAATAGAGCCTCTGTAGGGCAAAGCAATTCAAGTTAACAAAAAGCATGCGCCATTCTATTTGTATTAACAAGAATGCAAATTAGGTAACGTGTGAAGTATCGAATTTCGAATAAACAGTGAACCTTAAAGATGAATGTGCAGAGCTTAAAGACTTTATCACATTTTGACCAGGGGGAATATATGGGAAGTGTCATTTCAACATTTATTCTTACTTTTCTTCCATGGCAGTGATAAAACTTCAAAGTGACATGCGTTTAGATTCAATGAAATTGACGGGATATTCAAAAACGGGTTTGAGAAAGAGACAGTTGAACTTCCAGTACGTGTCAAATAGTCATTCTTCAAATGTAAATTTTGTATTACGTAGTTCAGAAATTCTGACTGACAAAACAAATGTTTGCCTTTGGAATATTTTTGAGAAACCACTGCTTATGAGTGGCCGAGTGAAATTAAGGCGTACATCTTGGAACTAATGGGCATTTTAAAGTGACAACCTTGGTTGAAATTCTTTAGTCAGAAATTTCCATTGAGAGAGAGAGAGAGAGAGAGAGAGAGAGAGAGAGAGAGAGAGAGAGAGAGAGAGAGAGAGAGAGAGAGAGAGAGAGAGAGAGACAGAGAGAGAGAGAGAGAGATGAGGAGGAGAGGAGGAGGAGGGAAACCATAAGAAAGAATAGTTAGTTCCTCGTTAAACAAGAGAGGGAGCATGTATCTGCCTTGCGAGAAAGACAAAAATCACACGGAGGTGCACAAGTTCTAAAGTTAACAGTATTAAGGTGCGCAATTTTAATTTCACGTAATATTCTACTATTTTTGTTTGTTGTATGCAACTGGTTAATATGATTAGGTTCCATATAATGTATCGTTTAGTCATTTATTCATGGAAATATGTTGATGCTGGAGTTGTTATGCAATTTATCTTTCAATTTAACAGTTATAAGTTTATTAGCAGAATTGATTGCATGCGATCCAAATGTTCATATGTGCAAGATTTATAGGGTTATATGAATACATATGAAATAATTTCCTTTGTCTGTTAGAACGATACTGATTATCGTGAGTTAACGATAACTATCTATTATATTTGCTTTTGTAATATTTAAATAATCTGGAAGTGAGTAAGGATCAGTGAATTTTATACAAAAATAATCGAACATATAGCATATGGTAAATTTTCGATAGAGAGATCACACGGTAATTTAGAGCAAGGTACTAACGTAGGTAGACTTTACGCAGTGTCTGAATGGAATGTATTCTGAGTAACATAAATGAAGGAACTTTACCTACATCTAGAAAGTGGTACATATATCGATAATGGGATAATTTTGTCCTTTAAGGAAACAGTTTTCCAAGGGAAAATGGACTCGAGAGTCCGGAGACTGAGTCCAATTAAAGAAAAAAGAAAAGAAAAAGGACAAGCGACGAGTGAGATCAGTAAGGTCAAAGTGATGATTAGATAGTAAAATCTAGGATGTCCAAGAAGGACGAGGCAGTCGGAAAGGGAAGAAATAGGAACGCTGGAACCCAGTCGAGGGGAAGGTGATGGAATTAGTAGTGGTCATTGTGCTCTTTTCACCGCTCGTTATGATGATGTCATGAAGCCAACGTAGACACTGCTATACAATCCTGTAGATATCATTTAACTTGAATTGAAATTACCACTATCAATTTGTTTGATTAAATTCGATATTTTTCTTGTCTAAGGGGCCTCGTATTGCATTATTTCTTCCAAATAATCTTGCACATTTCTCTGTAGATATTATATCTTTCACTCACACCGGGGTATACTATCAAATGAGGTAATTCCCTAGATAACGTAGCTAAATCCAATTAAAACCCCTCTTAATACGATGGCGACATTTCATAACGTTATTACATTTCCATTTTTAAGTGATTTATTCAGCAGGTAAAAACGTTTTTGAAACGGGGTATCTTCTGTTTGTTTTCATTTCATAGAAGTAACATTGAGACTTCAAAGAATATCTTCATCTCCAGTTTGTAGCAGTTGATCTCTTTCAGATTTTGTATCGAAGTTGTCAAGAATGCATGAAATATAACAGCTACTGTGGCCTAGTGGTTAGAGCGTCCGCCGCGGAAGCGGTCGGTCGTGAGTTCGATCCCCGGCCGAGTCATACCAAAGACTTGCAAAAGTGGAACTAACAGCTGCCTCGCTTGGCACTCAGTATTAAGAGGTTAGTATTAGGACTAGTCGGCCTGGTGTCAGGATAATGTGACTTGGTGGGACATCATGCTACATGTCTGCGGCATGATGCCCCAGTGCTAGACATCACTATGAACTACCTCACTGCAGAAATCGTAGAGAAATAACTGAAAAATTGTTAAAGCTACGTTAAAATCCTAATCGAACAAGCAAAACAAACAAACATGCCTGTAATATGCATGCAGTATGGATAGACAAAATATATATCAAATAAATGTCATTGCCGAGTATTATAAATTTTAATAGAGCTGCCTGAACCACTCAGGGTCACCACTTTATGATGAGCTTTTATGAAACAATACAGGATCACTCTAGCTCACCCTACGATAGCGCCAGCTAACCCTACCATTACTTCAGCTCATCCTACTGTCGCGCGAAGCTCATCCAATGATTGCTTCTTTTACTCTGCGATCTCTACACTTTGCTTTCTCCAGCTTATCATACGATTACTCCAGGTCACCCTACGACCGTTCCATCCTATCCATTTTAAACGATATGACGTGTCATAGTTTTTGTGAACACCTGCAATGGAGATGCACAAGACATGCGATGGAAAAGGCTAACAATGCTCCAACTGTCTCTTCGCCTCTAGTTTGTGCCATGCGACTGAGATGAGTTTGAAATTTAGTTCTGAGTATCATATAATTTCGACTTGTACTTTTTTGTTGTTGTTGAAAGCACCGATAATGTTCCTTGTCAGGTTCTCCGCGGGTTATGAGCGTTATTCGTACAGTATTGTATAAGCCCCACTTGTCAAAGGGTAAGTGTTACGTCCCACTTTGTAAAGGGGTATTATACAACATATAATAATAATACTACAACCCACTCCCCTTTTATACCCGTTATCTAAGAGATGACCGCCCTCGGTATAATTGCCCGGTTCGAGTAAGAGAATGTATATGGTAACCTGAGCGGGTATATTGAACAAAACAACTCCGAGCTCCCGTAAAGATAAATAAACAATTTAATCAAATACATACACAATCATGAAATTTCCTTTGATTAGGAATACACGCGGTTTAGAAAATAAACTTTCACCGAATTACAATAAGATTCGAAATAGAATTAAACAAATTAGCCGTTCTATTACTGATAGTTAAAATTCATCATAGGATCGAGTGTCCAATCGAAGTCAATGCTTTGTTCGATTTGCATAACCTGTTATCCTTGAACCACGTTCACTGTTCACCCCAATGTTGTTCTAGAAGTCCGTTCCTTTCTAGATAATCTGCCCTCGTGGATGGTCCGCTTGAACTCAGACTTGTCCACTGTATCATGTATACACCTCTCAATTCTTTTTTTTTCAACGTGTATGTCTCTATTTCCGTTTTCACGTCTTCCCAAAAGCTATTGTCTTCCTTCCTGAAGAAAATTAAAACAACCTAAATCTCTCGTTACAATGGTTACAGTTGAAACTGCCCATTATTCCTGGTTCGAACAATCAGATAATTATGTCAGTGATAACAACTTTACGGCTAGTAATTAACGCCACATGTCTTCAAATGAATCTAGTTAAACCACTTGTTAATTCGTTTTGCCTTGACCTAATACATTAACGTCTTACAAAGCGAGACGTTGAAATTTTACACTGTCGCTAAATCATCTATGAAATCAAAATTCGGTGAATTCACATGTAATCTTGTAAAAAAAAAAAAAGGAAGCTGTTACTGGCATTGAAGAGAAAATAATTAGCGCTATCACTTCATTTCAGTTCGCCAAGTTTCAGTTCTGAAATCTTGTTCAACAAATAAATGGAGAAAGATGTTTCCCACCAAAATTTGCTGCATGAATTTTTTTTTTTTATATATATGAAGTAATTCTTCAAACAGTTTAGTTTCAGTAAATGTCACATGAATATTTCTTCGAAAAAGCAGAACAGGTACTCTTAATTTCTGACTGTTTTTGATACTCCCACAAGAAAGAGAATGTAGCCAAGATTTTTGGAATCGCTGTGAAACGAACTGTAAGTCCAACAATAGTTAAATCAATAATGTGATAAAGGAAGAACCCGGGAAAATTCCAAAAAGAACCACCGACCAACGAGAAACTACTGGCACGCTTTCTCACATACACATATAGTCTGGTCCCCTGCTTAGTATGCTCCCATGCGTTGCACTAGCGGAGTGCAACGCATGGGAGCATACTAAGCAGGGGACCAGACTAATACCCATATTGGCTAAATCTGAGACTCGAACCCACGCAGACAGAGGTGAGATGGCAGTGATCCGTAACGGAGACACTTTAGACCACTCGGACACTCGAGGCTCCTTTCCCGATTGTACATATATATTGTTGTTTAAATGGTTAATATAAATGAAGAACATAAAACATGCAGTCAGTAGATGTACTTAAAGTGCAGTCAGTAGATGTACTTAAAGTGCAGTCAGTAGATGTACTCACAGCTCAAGAAAAATAAAAACATGTAAAGAATCCTTATGTTAAAAAAAGTCCAGCGATGCGCGCGTCCTGTTCTTTAAATATTTCACATTATCTCGTCCCTGATGAGTCCTTGAAATTCGAGTAGACGAAAACTTTAAACAAACAAATACTGAAAAAGGTTTTTGTTTATTCATAACATCTTGAGATGGAAGGCCGACCGAAAGAAATCCATTTCCAAAGTTTACAATGGGATATAAAAATAAAGTAACTCCAGGCAGACGTAATATGTGTATCGTTTCCCAGGCATACATGTACACAGAGGTGTAGCTAGGAGGGGGGGGGGGCAGGGGGTACATATGTCCTCGGGCGCCAAGGTACAGGGGCGCCAAAATGAGGCTTACAACGTTACATTATAATAAGTAAACAAGGGTAATAAATCGGTCATAGAAAAATGTGATTAAACGGGGAGGGGGCTAGGGCGCCAATTTTATAGTTCGTCCCCGGACGCAAAATATCATAGCTACGCCTCTGATTGTACACCATGCATTCTGAATTATCCCCTCCATCGTGCAAATGACGTAAGCTTCGCTTACTTTATTTATTGATTGTGTTGAGAATAATTCCAATTTTAGTGATAATATTATTCTCCAAAGTCGTTGTATTGTGCAAAGATATAAAGACTTCAGGGCCTTGTAGAAGATTTGAGATCCCCGATTATCATTCAGATTTTGACCCCCCCCCCCCCCCACGCAATAAATAAAACAAAATAATAATAAACAGCCGATTATAAGACGTCTAGCTTTCTTTTTTAACAAGGTCATTTTTTCTTGAATTTTTGGGTGCAAATTGATCCAGTGTTTGCGCAATATAGAATCTATGTTGGGGTTTGGACCGAGACAATGAAATCCAAGCCTAGGGGTTATATCATTTGTCTTCCTACGAGGCAGGCTTGTCCGAGTGGGGAGATATATAATGTAACCACGCGGCTGAGATTTCATTGTCTCGATCCAAACCCCAACGTAGATTATTTTTCTCACCCAATATTATCCTTTAAAGTCAAAAGAACTCTTTAAAATTGTGCACGTTGCAATGTTTACATGTGGCGCATGAATACAAATAAGCTAATGAGGGCTGTGGTGTGACAGTTGAGTCCGAAGTACACAGTTCATACGCGTGAGCAAAAAAAATAACAACATAAAACATCGCATAGTAATGAGGTATTATAATATTTAATATATGGATGTTATATGAAATTAACAATAAATAGTTATAATTTATTAGAAAGAAACTTTCCTTTCATCATTTCCAATTTTGAGTACCCCACTCTCCCGCATAAAAGACCCTCGTCACCCTCCAAATATGCGGATCCCAGAGGATAACAATGTGCTAAACTTTCAAGTTCACGGATTCTTTGAAAATTTATATTTCTGTCTTGGAAATATGGCAAGTGATGCAGTGAAATTTGCTTATGGATTAGTGTGTTGAAGGATAAATGATTCCTTCTGGCTGGTAAGTGTATTATTTGTCAATAAATATTGCAGGTATATTCAGCTGGAGCACAACGGAGATGCTTAAGCAACTTATAATAGAGCATGTTTGACATAACCCATTTTTGGCTGTTGCTAATTTTTCCGTTGTTGTTTAGAAAGTTGGGATGCTATGAAGTGTATAGGTATATAGTCTTATGTGCATAGATCAGTGTTTTCTGACATAGATCATTTCAAACACCATTGAGAATTTTATCCTATCTGTAGCACAGTAAATTTTCAGGTCAGCTTCATTAAATATAGCTAACAGTATATACAATGTTTCCCGCGATGTGTTTACAACAAGTTCAGTTGTTTTAGCTGCATTTAATGTTCTGAAAATGTACTGAGATAGTCATGTTTATAGGATAAACTTGACCATGCTAGTTAGTACGAACTAACATAATATCAAAACCTCGAAATAGTATGCGTGTGAGTATTTGTCTCTATCAAAATGTTTTTGTTTTGGTTTGTTTTCTAAGACAGATTGACCTTAAATGACTATGTTTTTGTTATATATTATTTGTTGTTGTTGTTGTTGCTGTTGTTGTTTTATTTGAGAACAACTATGGCACAGCAGAATACAAGAAGGGTTTATTTTGTTAAAAGTAGTTCTCAGCGCGTGGACACCATGACTGAGACGATTGGTCTGAGATGACTAGACTGAGATAAGAAAAATAAGGTTAGCAAAACAGCTAGATTTCTCTGTCGCTTGGGTGAGAAAATTCACACTCAATACTCAAAATGACAAGATCCATAGTTCCTTCTTGTCTCATAGATGAGCGCAAGAAATTCTTGATGAGTTTTAATTTACTGAAAGAACGCTCACTTGAGGCAGCTGTTACTGGTATTGAAGAGAAAATAATCAGCGCTATCACTTTATTTCAGTTTGCCAAGTTTCAATTCTGAAATCTTGTTCAACAAGTAAATGGAAAAAGATGTTTCCCACCAAAATTTGCTGCATGAATTTTTTTATATGTGAAGTAATTCCTCAGACAGTTCAGTTTCAGTAAATGTCATATGAATATTTCTTCGAAAAAGCAGAACAGGTACTCTTAATTTCTGACTGTTTTTGATACTCCCACAAGAAAGAGAATGTAGCCAAGATTTTTGGAATCGCTGTGAAACGAACTGTAAGTCCAACAATAGCTGAATCAATAATGTGATAAAAAAAAAGTTCTCCGAAAAAGTTGCCTCTTATTTTGATTCCATTTCTCTTGAATCTGTGATATGTTCATCGCCTTAAACTTGTTCTCCAACAAACTGTTTACGCTGCATTTTCCGATGGATTGGAAATTCAGAACTGATTTTTGCAGACACTGCCACTATTTTGGCTTGTTTCAAAATTGTTAGCCAGTCTAATTGAGCAGATATGAGGTGACTGATCAATTCCTCAACATTTTTCACCTCAATATCAATAATTGCCTTTGTTGCCTGAATAACCTGGTTCAGCGATCAATCAATGTGAGGACTTTCAACCAAATGCATGCCACGAGAACAAATTTAAAGGTGTTCATATACGTTATGGCATCTTTCACATTATTTCGTGTTTTTGCAGTCAGATTCAACCTCTGAATTTCTTCTAAAGAGGCAATGAGTCCACACACGTTAATAGAGAAGGGGCGAATGCTATCAAGTCTCTCAGTCCATCGCGTCCCAGAATGCGCATGCAGAGACACACCATGCAGCCTCTTTTGTAATATTTCCCAGCTTTGTGGACTAGCAGAGAAGATGGTATTCACAGTTGGAACAATTCCAAAGAAGGTCTCAGCATCTGTGCAGCTTGAGACAGCATTCAGTCCATACAAATTTAATGAATGACAGCCATATGGTGAGAATATAGAATGTGGGTTATTCTTAAGGAAAATTGTTTGAACACCTTTGTACTTTCCTGACATGTTGGTCCCATTGTCATAATCTTGGCGATTAAATTCCTTAAAGCGAAGTTTCAAAGTTTCCAAAGTCTCCGGGACTAATCTTGCAATATCACAATCTGCAAAGATCAAAAACAGCTCCTCGATGGAAATTTTTCCAAGTTCTTCATATACATTTCGTATGACAAAAGTAGTTTGTTCAGTATGACTCAGATCAGGGGTGGCATTAACCATAATTGAAAAATGCTTTGCAGATTCACACTCTTCTACGATTCTTCTCTAAAAATCTTCAGCACAAAGTCCAATGAATTCATTCTGACTTTGAACTTTTATCACATATTCCTTGAGAATTGGATTATAATGCGAAATCAGTTCTAGCAATCCTAAGAAATTTTCATTATGAGGATTTTCAATAATGTCGGACGTTCCACTCCACTTTCACCAAGAAACAGATCCACATCCAAGATTCGTTCTAGAATTTTTCTCCATGTAGCTTCTTCGGTGAAGATTTTGCGAACCAGAAAATATTAAATTGACCGATCATGCTGCACTCGACGTTCTCATTCACGCCACTGACTGTAGCACTGCCACTGTTTATGGTCTTTTGAATGCTCATGCTCAGAAATATGATTGATAAGATTCTTCCATTTATTTCCAGGTCCCCATCCTTCCGTCTTTGCAAGTGATGAAGTCAGGTGTTGAACCCGACTTTCAGGTGAAAATAATCGTCAGGGTCATCTTCTTTCTGAGTTTATAAACTACTGGAAGTGGCATTTGAAGTCTTGGGAGTCGCGCTTTGACGCACCTGATGGATATATTTATATATATATATATATATATATATATATATATATATATATATATATATATATATATATATATATATTTGTTAATGTAAACGTGGCCGAGTGTTTCGAAAACCCACTTTACAATTCACAAAAAGACACCAAGGGTTGCTTCCCTTGGTACATCTGTTTTAAAAGCGGGCTACGACAACCCGAGAAAAACTAAGGTTTGCAAATCAGATTTCTGTCGCATGTGACACACACACACACACACACACACACACACACACACACACACACACACGCTTATTATATATTTGAAATAGATAGGGAGTAGCTGCACATGCAAATTAGTGTTACTTTGGATTTTGTGTGCAGTTGTACGTCTAAATTATTTCAAGATTAGTGTGCAATCTTGCATTTTCCATTCATGTTAACATGAATATTGTATTCGAGCACTGACATCATTGTTGGATATAATAAAATGGACTCTTGGATATGTAATTATACTGCCATTAAGGTTAAAACAGAATGATGCATTATAATGCCCCGCCCGCCATCTCTCATTCACTCTCTCTCTCTCTCTCTCTCTCTCTCTCTCTCTCTCTCTCTCTCTCTCTCTCTCTCTCTCTCTCATTGTTTGTATATTGCATATACTGTCATGAAGATAGGCGTGCTTATGTGTAATGCATACCTGTAATGTATTGTCATCATCCGGTTGGCAATATCGGGAAAGACGATGTCTCTAACCCGAAGTAAAACGGAACAATGAATGCATAAGGCTATAAAGGGTAATTCTTCGCAGGCGATCTTTACATCAGAGGCGTAGCTATGGGGGGGGGGGGGGGCAGGGGGTACATATGTCCCCGGGCGCCAAGGTACAGGGGCGCCAAAATGAGGCTTGCAACGTTACATTATAATAAGTAAACAAGGGTAATAAATCGGTCACTAGATCGCTGGGGCGCCAATTTTATAGTTCGTCCCCGGGCGCAAAATATCATCGCTACGCCTCTACTTTACATATAGGTAAAAAAAAATATATTGAATCGTTTAATTTATATTGTAGGACGTTAACTAGAGTTTTATTGTCGCAAAATATGTTTTGTCAGATTGGGCAACTCGTCACCGGTAAATCATCGCTAAAGTCCTCATAGCTATCATTCGTAAGAATCTATAATTTTCGCGCCTATTCTAAGGTTTGTCTTCCAACAACACTTACCAGTTTTAGAAGGTGATATAAAAGTTATATTTATGCATTTTAATAGGGATTTAAAGGTAATTGATTATTCTTGAGAATATGAGCTCAGGGAGTGGTTGTCTGTGTGTATTTCGGTGACAGTATGTAGTGTGTAATAATGCCTTGGTTGATGACATATATATATATATATATATATATATATATATATATATATATATATATATATATATATATATATATATATATAAATTTAATTTTGCTTGGGGGGAATTAAAAAATACATACATACATACATACATACATACATACATACATACATACATACATACATACATACATACATACATACATACATACATACATACATACATACATACATACATACATATTAAATTCCATCAATTCCCAAGATAAAAAGAATTTCATTATTCTGTACGAATTAGAAGAATTTGCCTAATTTAGGATGTTGTAGGGTATGGTTCTACTTGTATAGTTTTAACATACATTCCATACGTTCTTAATTATCACGGTAAATAAAGAGCAATTTGCTTATAAATTCATTTATAGGTACATACATGTGTTTGCTTCTGATTGGAGCCACTTGTTACGAACGAGATGACTGGCCTTAAAGTGATATAAACATCTGTTTACAATATAAAATCCCGGATATCCTTGTAAATTAGAATTATCCTAACCACCACTTTTCAGTAATAGCGATAAATTGATCGTTCACGAATAGCCCTCAGCACTAGCTGTAGCTTGCACTAAGTCTTCGCTGGTGATTATATATATATATATATATATATATATATATATATATATATATATATATATATATATATATATATATATATATATATATATATATATATATATATATATATATATATATATATATATATATATATATATATATATATATTAAAGAAGGTAAACAGGGACCTGCATGTGAGCAAAGTAGGGACCGTAGATGTCCCGGAGCTATGACACATGGCGCTACGCGAAGTGAACAAGTAAGAGCTCCGGAAAAACTCACCTGCATGATTTGGACAAACAGTGCAAAATCACTGGGTTAGGACCTTGAGTCCTTTTTTTCTTTTTTCTTGTTTTGAATATAAATTTTGCTAAATATTAGGTAACAAAGGTATGTCCTTGTGACTGCTGAAAGAGAAACATACTCAAATAAAAAAAAATGTGGCTTTCTACGAGACTATCCTGTCTTATTCTTATCCAAATAAATTTAAATGAGAAACGACACGCCCAAAACACTAAGATTTTTAAGATAAAACAAACAATCGTACAACACACCGTTTTTCATTCAAAATGCAAATTTTAAATAAAAATAAAAAAAATCCAAATATATTTAAAAAAAACAGGACAACTGGGGATAAATTATGTATGAATAAGCTGTCCCTACAAAAAATATATAGCAACATACAATATAGCACAAAACATATAGCAAACATGGGACATAGGAGCAACGGCGTCGCTAGGGTTGGTGTCACCCAGTGCGGTAAACTCATGGTGTCACCCCTCCAGACTTCCACCATGGATTTCTAATAAGCACCGGACGCTCTGCAGACTCCATGGTTGCACCCTGTGCCTGCTAGTCATGTATTTAACTATGATCAGTTATCCGCTTATGAAATCCTACTAGACCGAGCAGTGTGTGCTCTGTAAAATTTGCAATTTTTCATTTTGGTGTCACCCCATCTGAGATGGTGTCACCCGGTGCGGTCCGCACCCTCCACCCCCTTAGCGACGTCACTGCATAGGAGACCTATAGCAAATGTTACTATTTAATTACAAGAGAAGTGATCCCTGACTAAAAAGAAGAGAAAAAAAAACCTAGTACAGAGTAGCCTCCCTTTAGATAACACTAGGGCGAGCATACATACCCTGCAAAAAAGATAATATATTTTTGTGGAATATTATTTTATTAAAAACAAATACCAGCATACATACATATCTTTTGGTGGTTACAATAGCACATACAAACACCTTTTATTATTTTGGACAAGTGGGAGGGGGATTTGTCTATTGCATCTAAACAAAGAGAGAAAAAGAAAAAGATAAAGAAATATAAATCCGTTACAGCTGGGGAAAGTGCTGTCACACTAGTGTGTCCAAACGTAAATTGTTTAGTCGGTGCAGGAGACAAATTCACTTCCCAAAAGCAAGAGACACATTGGAAGCAATATATATCATGAAAAAAGTGCATACAAATTAGTTTACAATACATGTACATTAGCAAATTAGCACAGAACTGTGCAGATACGAAGACAAAATAATAGTAACGATGTTTTGAAAGACTGAATATATCATCAATAGTAACGATGTTTTGAAAGATTGAATATATCATCAATTTTCAGTTACCTCCTTTGTTGGGAGTCCATGACATGCAGATACAACTGTAATGTCGCTGGTGGTAGTTATTCATATTAACTTCTATTACAGCAAACTTCCTCAGCACTATGGTCTGAGTCTGTTTTGTTTAAGGAGTTGTTTTTCAAAAAGACTAGAGGCTTCCTCAAAGAGCCTTTTATATTGTGTTTTTATGCCATTGTCTACATTTTCGTACTTGTTACACCCCCTTTATAAGAAATATATTCTGGGTTGAAATGAACGTGTCCCCTACTAAAACAACCTATGACTTTCCTCTTTATTTGTGCTATTTTAACACTTTAATATGACTGTAGTTGGTGGTTTGACTTTCAAAGTATGACTGCAAGATCTGTTTTGTAGTATTCGAATTGTTGTTTGCTTGGTCGACTTTATTTTATTGAAACTAGAGTCTTATAGCCATACAGTCTGGTCAGGTGTACTGTTGGCCTTTCGTTGCAGACCTCTACATTAATCAATAGATCATGTGACACGTGAAGCAATTTAAAATCACGTGTCTTAATATATGGCTTGAAAAAAAAATGTCAAAGAACATTTTAGGCATCAAAACTAACACCAAGTTTTGTGTAGTGCATCCTTGGTGTCAAATGCTGTCACTATACAAGGAATGTAAATACATATAGTCGGTTTAGACATAAGACCAATAATTAGTTTTGGAGCCAGAGAACCAGTCTACAGGTGGAGAAGAAGAAAATGAGTACTAGATATTTTGAGACGCACCTAGAGCTAATTAATGAATTTTATTTTCTTCCATTTAACATTTCATGAACATTAATCTACATATTCTAATTAACAACAAAATCTTTATTTATATTTTGATATCCCGTATTTAATATTCTACTGCCTGAAATAATTCTCTAAAATTCCAATGTATTGAAATGCGTGTGCCAATCTTATTCATGCATTAGTTTCGTTTTTGAATTTCGTGATATTAATAGTGAGATACATGTCAGTGAAACCATTCAATTTTGTGTGACCATATTGGGGGTGGGTGAGATAAAAACCTTTGTCAATCAAGATGAGTAGATAAAGCAAGATTTCAAGATGGCCAAATTAACTCCTGACATCATAAGTTGCCCAAACGTTCTTCTCAATAAGTGCCCTTATGCGGAAAATGAATAACTGTCACAGAGAGAGAGAGAGAGAGAGAGAGAGAGAGAGAGAGAGAGAGAGAGAGAGAGAGAGAGAGAGAGAGAGAGAGACGGGGGGGGGGGGGGCATTATAATGCATCATTCTGTTTTAACCTTAATGGCAGTATAGTATGGAGAGAGAGAGAGAGAGAGAGAGAGAGAGAGAGAGAGAGAGAGAGAGAGAGAGAGATATGCTGGGTATTTCTTTTTATAATAACTTCCATAATAACTACATGCCTTGACTCGAGGAACTGAAAGAACTAAAACGTCTTCCCATGTATTTGCCTAGATATGTGGAATAAATTATCTAATTGGATCATTGTCCTTCACCTGCATTCAGTCATATAACGGAGTTAAATGTAAAGCAGTGAATATCTACAATTGCCAAGACCAATTCAAAATGACGAGTAGCAAATAATGTTATTGGCATGTCTGTGCAGTAAATTAAATTCTTTTAGTTTTAGTATGAGAGATGTGAAGAATATTCTCATTCGCCGAAACTATCACGTGACTGTCATATTTCCGCCATTTAATGGACTTCTGAAATGGTTCATTAATTGCCGAAGCAAAGGAATGTGTTTTGGCCAAACTTTATACAACCGAAAATACATTTTTCTTCTGCGATATCAAAACTTGAATATTAAGGATAAAAAATATTACAGTACACTTTAAGTAATATTATTAATTTATTTTTAAAGATACACTAGTGCAATTTGTCTGTAGATGTGCATCTGCTACTTGAAATTTTGATTCAAACTATTTTTGGCATTTTGCTAGCAGGTGACATATCTTCAATAGAAGACTCGCATCTAAGTTGTAATTTTGAATCACTTTCAAGTAATTAAGATTTTCTCATGATGTTGGGTGGACAGTTTGAATCAAAATAAAAGCCTCTGACGAGTTATACATGCAAGATTTATAATAACTTTTCCAATATAGTAACTTTATTTTATTTACTTTGTTTTTACATTGCAAGTGTGCTGTTTCTCACACTGTCAAGTATGTTGTTAACAGTCTTACATTTTTTAGCTACACATTTTAGTAAAATGCAGACAGCAAATCATCTTTTATTTACATGTATTTTATTTCCAATGAACTTTATAGGTGTGAATATATTTTTCTTAGGTTTGTAATGGAGGGCACATGGTCCATAAGTGGTGTTCCCAGCCGATTCTAAACAATCGACTACATGGTGGTGATCTGCTGTTAGCAGCTGCAATACTATTTTCCGGCAACAACTTTAAGAAAGTGGCAATGTTGGCTAAGTTTCTTCGCCTTCCTTTTCTTGGAGAGTCATCTTTTAACAAGATACAGAGGACTTATTTAATACCGGTTGTCGAAAATTACTGGATAGACAATCAGGAGGATGTGCTACAGAGATTTGTTGGAAAAGAGATTACAATTCTAGATTAGTCCTTTATTACTTGTTGTGATTCCACAAATAACATTTTGTGAACAGTCACATTAAAATCAAGCACAACTTACAGCTCATTATGATTTTTAGTGATTTTCAAGCTTTGATGATTGTCTCAGTTCAGTTAAACAATGATTTCTATATGGGTTTATATAATGATATATCTCACTTTTTGTGTTGCCGTTGTTGAAATTTATCATGGAAAAGACTTGCATCATTTATGTTTTTCTGTGAGTAGCTGTCTTGTTTAAAATGATACAATAAAATTAATAAACCAGTGCACTAATTGAAAAGCTTTGATTGCTTATATTTTAGGAGATGGACGTATGGACAGTCCTGGACATACAGCCCAGTACTGCTCTTACACTTTTATGGAGTATGATTCAAAAGAGATTTTAAGCATTGTCACGATGGACAAGAGGGTCACTGATCGTAAAAGTGGCAATTTGGAAAAGGCTTGTTTTCTAAAAGGATTGCGATATCTGATTGGAAAGAACTTGCACATTAAAGAAGTTGTGACAGATGCACACACTCAGATAGCAGCTCTTATGAGTAAGTGGTTTTAATTAATATTTAATTAATATCATTTGTGTGATATCAATGTGAGTCATTTAGGTCATATGTCAGGCATGTACCTTGTTATCTTGGCAATTGGCATATTAGGAATTGTCTTAGTGCTACAGCGGTTTTTCCAGAGCATTTAGCAAAGGGAATATTTTTTGCATATAGTTTGCTAGCTTAACCATGAAATTACAGGTAAACATCATACCTTCAACCCAATTTTAAAATGAAGATGGAATAGTCTATAATAAAACACTGATCTCATCCAGATTACTTGTAAAGCTTTGTTATCCTGCTACCTGTAATCATGATGAGATGAAAGTTTAATAATAGACTTTTCCATCTTTTATTTAAAACGGGGTGCAAGGTATAAAGTTTTCCTGGAATTTCATGGTTGAGCTAGCTTCCAAAAAATAATCCCTTTGCTACATGCTAAAGGAAAAACCGTTGTAATATTAGATAACATTTATGTCTTGCTTTACATGTATGGAGTGTATATGTATTATTTATAGTAAAGTTTTATCTTTAATTAAGAACAGGAATAAAACTCTTGCCCAATAATTTAGATTCAGTTTATATTATTTGGTGCACAGCTGGATATCCTTGAGATACTAGTGATTCTCATGTGACCGACGAGCACTTGACTTTTCATGAGACTTTGAGTAAGGTTGTTAAGTTTATATCGTGTGGGTTTTTTGCATCATGACCAATATGTTCCTTTTTTAAACAGATATTTGCATCAATATTCTCTTATTTTCAGAAAAAGACTTCCCAAATATCCAACATTCCTTTGATGTCTGGCATGGGGCAAAGAACTTTGGAAAGAAGATTTGTAGGGTATGGTTTTATTAGTTCTTGTGCATATAGACATTTTACCCTTGGTCTTTTCTTATTCTGACATTGTTTTTGCAACATTTGTACAACAGAAGTAACACATAAGTGGAAAAAATGCACCATGCTATATGCTATTACATAAGTTGGCAATTTTATTGACAGTAAGTAAAATTTTTGGCTGTTGTGCACTCTTAATTCTATCCAATATTTTGTTCTTTTCAATGTTAAGGTTTTTTACATTAAAAATACTTTTCTTATGGATTATAAATCCAGAAGCATCTACTTGATTTTTCTTTTTATTTATAGATAAACTTTTTTTCAGGCTGCCAGCAAAGATAAACAGACTGCTGAATTGACAGAATGGTCAAAAGATATTGTCAACCACTTGTGGCATTGCTACGACATTTGCAACACTAAAGAAGAATTTTCTGTAAGAACTCTTCACTTTAATTGTTTCATAGTGACCTTAACATAAACAAATTATTTCATAGTAACTAGAAAATAAAATCAAGAATGGAAATGGTGAACATGTCAGAGTCAACAACCCAGCCTGTGAGCTAAAAAGAATCTTAAGACCACCCTGTATAATTCACAGATATTTTTAATAGAAAATATGAATATATTTGCAGATTTAATTCCATAACAGAACTGTCAAAATTGATTCCAATTGTGCCTTAGCTATATTTTGAGTCAACTTTCAACCATAATGCAAAGGCCTTGTAGATTGGTTTCGGATGACACATGCAGATTTTTTTTACTAAGAAATACCCATGGCATGAGATGAATATTGTTTATTTCATTATATAACCAAACCATAATGTCTGTTTTCAGTTTGTCTGGGCTGGAATACTGAACCATGTTGTTGACAAACACGAGTGGCTATGTCCTCAAGACAGTGCTGGGAAAATTGTTCGATGTCAACATGGACCACTCGATAGTAACAGAGAGAAAGGATGGCTAAAACCAAATAGTCCAGCTCATGTGGCATTGAGGAAGCTTGTCCTTGACAAGAGATTCCTCAATCAGACTCCTCACTATTTAACTTTCAGGTTCGTGCTAACTATGGCTTAAAGTGGTATTCTTAAAACCAGTCATCAATACTTTTAACCTTTTGTTGCATTTATCTCACTTTTTTGGCGTGGAAAATTTGTTGGTTTACAGTATATCTGATTTGCAGTGTAACATAATTTTGTTGAATTGTTATTGTTATTCCACTTCTTTTTGTAAATGATGTCATACATGTAACATTATTTTTTGGGAAAAAATATTTCTGCTGTGTATAAAGGCATTTTTTACATGGATTTTTTGTGGATATCAATGTTTTCATGTCAATTTCTTAAAACTTTTTCAGATCTACTGCAGAATTGGAGAATTTCCAAAATCTCATTTTGATGTATGCCTCCAAACGTATCGCCTACAGCCCACCAACATATAGGTCACGAAACTTGTTAGCTGCCATTGACCACAACAGGCACATCAACAGACCTTCTATTGTTAACAGAGATGGTACACTAAGGTATTGCCATGCTAAGAAATTGTTTAAATTGTGAATAGTCATATTTAAAGTACATAGACTAGTTGACTTTAAAATATTTCATATTCAGTCTGTTCTCCTTTTCTAAGAAACATCCCATAAAAGTTGAGGGAAATAGTTGAAATTGTCATTATGTGATGCTATAAAACAGGTATATATTCAAATGTCCTGGCTAATGCTCTTCATCATTGATAAAGTATAAGACAGAAACAGTGAAGGTGTCGGAGTGACAGTAATCAGACGAGAAAATTATAATGTAAGAAGTATTTATGATTTATATAAAAGCATTTCTATTTCAGGTATCAAAGAAGTTTCAACAAAAAAAGTAGACGCTGGTCAGCTTACCCTGTCAAGGAAGATAAAAGATATGATTATATTACAGAGTTAATGGAGAAGGTTATAGAAAGGAGGCTAAATGACAACATTGGCATGAATAGACCTGTAGTTCTAGAGAATGATGACCCTAGACGCATTTCACGAGTGTTGGCACCAATACCGCCACCAGCTACAGCTGAAATCGTACAGCAGCAAAAGTCAAGATTTTCATCATGACGAGATGATAATTAGACGACACCAATAGATTGAATAGTGTTTCGATGGGATTTGATTACTTTTCTATTAAATAAAAGATCAAAGCTATGAACTTGTTTTTGTCAGTATTTGTCTAGTTGTTGTCAGTACTTATTACCTTACCAAAGGAATTGTACATCATATGTATTATGTGTTTGCTTTAACCCAGGTTTTGGTTTCCTGGCTGGTTGGTTGGTTGAATGGGGTTTAACACCACTTTCAGCAATCTTTCAGCTATATCGTGGCATCCAGTTGTTATTGGGGGAGGAAGCCGGAGTACCCGGTGAAAACCCCCGACCTGTTTTGGTTTGCAATAAAGAATATTATATTTCTTATGTATATTTAAAAGAGTAGAAATAGAAAATGCTGAGATGTGGAATAAATGTGCATGAGACAACATTCTAACCAAACAGCAAAGTACTACTTCACATAAAGAGAACACAGAGCAGTCTTCAACAAAAGACCAACGTCCGCAACTCGCCGTTCTGTATTTCTGTATATGGTTCCAAAGAAAATCATAAGTACAAATCAAAACCAGTCTCTGTACAACCCAATGCAAGGCCCCTATTCTTGATAATAATACACAACTACATACACAACACAGTTACACTTCAAAAAATAAAAACAAACAACTTTAAGAATAATAGACTTTAAAAAAATAAAACAATAGTGATAAAACAATATTGCAGTTATCCAAGTCGTCCTGCCAGAAAACCAGTATATTGTCCAAAACGGTCTGGATATTTATCTCTGATCTTCCATACACAACATGAAGAGATCACCTTTCTGTTGCCTGCACCTAAATATCCATGGTGCCACAAAATAAATTGTCTGTAGGCAGCGAGTCGCTTGCCTCTATTGTAGTCCTCATCTTGGTCCAAGGCAAACACATCTTGTCTATACTGTTGTGCTACACCCAAGACAAGATCAAAGTCCTGAAAAAAGAATATTATTTATCATTCATATTTGTATACCACAATCTAATAAACAAAAACAATAAGGTTAGTGATGTTTTCCTTTTAATTATAACAAACAAAAAAGTTGAAAATCAAGGATTAATAATCACTTGTAATCATAAACTTTGAATGCTATTTTATTTGATTTTATTTTACAAGTAAGTAATTTGTTCAAGGTTACAAAACGAAAACCTGTATACCTGTAGTCTTGACAGGCAGTTCATGGGAAGCTGGTTGCAACACATCTTCTCTTCATCTGAGGGCATTTCCCTGCAATGGGTGCATCGACACCAGTCTGGGGCTGTGACTCCTGGAGCAGGATGATATCCTCCTTGTTGTTCCTCAGTTGACTTCATAAGGATGTTGAATATAAATTGGGGATGTGCTTCCACAATCTTGCAGAGCAAATCCTGCCTTCCCTCATCTGTTAGCTGGCTCACTCGTTCCTGAAAGAAGTTATAAGCATGTAACGGATGTCTAAATGGCCAGTAATAAAGTAATGTGTGAAAAGTACAGGGGCGTGCAGCTTCTTATATTCTATTACCGTTAGTTTGACTGATTTTATGCATATATAGGCTAAAATGACAATTTTTATCTGACTTAAAAATTTCCAAAGACAAAATATTTTTTTAAAATGCAAAACTAGATTTATTGTTGACAGGTGCTAAAATTTTGTAATCACTAAAAACAAGATGACTAATATACCATTACATAGAAGTATAATATTATCTATAAAAAATAATTTGTACTTACCATAAGCTGTTCATCCCTCTCCTGGCGTAACATCTGGACTCTCTCTGTTCTTGTTGGAAGTGCTGGTCCATACTGAATACCCCTAGCTCTGCTGCCTGCACCCCTTGCTCTGCGTCCTGCGCCCCTTACTCTACCTCCTGCACCCCTAGCTCTGCCTCTTCCTCTCTTCTTAGTCCCTCTTTGGCTACATCCCTCACTGTCACTCCCGTTGCCACTAGAGCGTCTGCTAAAATGTGATGATCCGTCAGATGACTGTCAAAATGAAAAATGTAAAGTTATTTCAATCCTTGCTGGCTTGCGCTATCGGCAATACTGGTAGACTCAATGCTATAACGGTACAAATACAAGTCTTGTCAAATTTTATTTAATTGCAGTTAAAAAGAAAAGTAACATGTCTTTTAAAATCATGTTTAGTAAAATAATACAATAAAATAGACAAACAGTCAAAATATATTGTTATAATGGATATACAGTATATCAATAAGTGTATCCTCTAGGGGTACAGGACTGAGAGTCAAAAGTCTCCTTGGTGTCAAAACTGGGGGTCAGAGTGAGTAAAAAACAAACATTAGTATCAAAACTGAGGGTCAAATTAAAAATTTGGGGGTCCCTGAAGCGCAAATGAGGGTAAAGGGAAACGCTGATCAATTTTAAAATTATACAATTGTATATAGTGCATTGGCATTAAGTCCATTAGGATACAAAGTAACTAACTTATGAATCCAAAAAGTTTCTTTTATGAGTCGATTCATGTCACCATGCATAATATATAATGGCATGAAAGAAAAATTGAGTCTAGAGTGATTATTGGTGTTAAAGTGTGTTGAAATATTAGAGGAAAACTGAGGATCTCTATTTATATAAAAGCGATGATTATTGGATAAATTTAGGAGACTATAATATATATTAATTAATTATATGACCTATATATCAGGTAATGAAGGATTATATTGTATTATGAAAGGAATTACATCTCTATTTTATATTCTGTTGTGTTTAAGCCTCAAGCTGAGTCAGATTACAGGCTTTGTTCAGTGCAGAATGAATTATTTGTGTTGGATAATTTATATTTTGGAAATATGTTTGCAATTTATCCAACGAATTTTGTAATTGACCATCATCAGAAATAATACATCTGTATTTTTTGGCCTGGCTATATGGTATACCGTTTTTACTTGATATGGGATGACATGAGGAATATTCCACATATTGGTGGATATTAGTTTCTTTGACATGAATATTTGTAGGTTGTTTGAATATTAAAGACGTCATCAGTTTCTTTCACGACATTTCGTGCCTGAAGAAGCATAGATTAAATGCAAAACTAGTTGCACAGAATTTTCGACGTTTGTGCTTTTTTTTATCACATTCAAAAATCATGTTTAGATATTTATATAGATTTGCATGCAATGATTAACATCACCAATAACGTTCTAAGCAGTGATAATTTGACAATCCATCAATTTTCGTACGAGCATTACAATTTCCCCTAACTGTACCCCAATATAAAGAATCGTCGAGATTTGAGAGTATTTTCAGATAAAAGTAATTTTCCGTCGAATTTCTGTGACAAAAGGCTTTGCATTTGTAGAAATGTACATCAAAATACGCATGCATATCACTTAAATTGAAATGCAATGCATAAAATAAGTAATTATCGGAGTTTTTCAATGGGCGCATCTTAGATGTACTTACCCCAGCTTCCATGGCGAAGAAAGGTCAAGGTTCAAAACACCGAATCGGAAGTCTTCGTAAACGGTTCCGATGAATAATTAATAAGCGTCATGGCACTAAGAAGACGAAGTTGTCGAGTGAAAAAAATTAGGTTTCTTATTAATTGAACGAGTATGATGTGTTATGGCGTCCGCAAAACAACGAATTTATAAACAAATAGTTCATATCAAGCTAAATTTCCATTCTTTAAAATTTACCAAATTTGACAGCTTGTATGCCTTTAATTCAGCCAATGAACTGTCAACAGTTATGCAAACTATGATCTCATCATCACAAGGACTTATTAGGTCACCAGGTCAATCATCCAATCAAAGCCTTTCCACTGTATGTTGGCAATCTTCAGTGTGGCGTTGCAAGTTATACCATCCTCTGGTGGAGATCTCACGGAGCCACGCGGGAGGTCCAATTGATTGAGATTAAGGAAAGAATGGTTTACTTATAAAGACATCATATTAACTTAGATACTAATTCTAAATCGTAAGCATAGAATTTGATCCAGTTCGTCCCACGTCCCACCTGCTCGCATTAATCAACAGCTCAAAACCTAAGTGCATTAATTTATCACAAAATGATTTTTTAGGTCTGAAGTATCATCCATGTGTCGATTATATTTCTTTTCCTTTTTTTCGTTCATTAGGTTCCTTTTTTTATCAGGGGAATTATAAAATAAATTATCTCCCTTTTTGCCAGATATTATTTAGATACAGATAAATGACATATCGTGGACAATGGCCACCCATAGTGACATCTCGATAATGGTAATGAATCGGTCAGGTTTAGGATAACAACTCGTAAGATGCAGTGTTTTCATTTTCATACAACAGTACCCCATAATGTTCTTTGATACTAAGGTCTCACTGGACAGTTTGTTTGGCAAATTTGTGTCCGACAATGACCTATTGCAGAAAAATGATAATAATATTACATTAAAGATACAAATAAAAACATACTAATGATTTTTGTTGAAAGGATGCTTGTAAGATACTGACTGAGGTATTAAAGTTAATTTCTTATACAACTAGTGGTTTTTATACTGAACCAACACTGCCCCAATCACTCTTTTAGACATTTAATTTTTTTTTTTTTTACAGGAAAGAGCTATTTTGAATATTTTCCTGTGACAAGACAGCTAAAAGAATCAGTATGTGCCTTATGTATAAATAAAGTTCAATAGTACTGTAACAAATTAGCATACTTTTCATCAGCCCTCAACCATCTAGATTTTTGTTTAGATATTTACCTCTGTAGCAGACGCATGTAAACACGTAAGCCAAGTGGGCTGCTCATTCGAAGCCCAAGTTACGCATTTGATCTCCAATGCTAGTCTAACTGTGACAGGCAGTGACAAACAACTCAATCCATTTCCAAGCGTAAGTAAATGTAAACCACATTACAGATTTAGATTATATGTGAACTGAAAAATGCTAGGATTGTGATAATTAGGCTCATGTCGTCTACCTTAAATATTAGAGGTGTCAAAATACGAAACTATCCAGTGAGACCTAAGCAGTACCGTATTAACCCATGACAGGGCTCCTAGACTTCGAGCTTCTTTGGGCCCTCGACATCCACCCACGAATGGTATGGCCCCTAGGCTTCGAGCTTCTTTAGGCCCTCAACATCCACCCGCGAATTTCGCGCTCTTTTAATTAATACAGACTTACCAAAAATGATTTAAAAAGGTGCAATTTAGCAGCAGTCTGATTGTTGTGGCATGGAGTAGGAATTTTTTAATTGTGGAATTTTCGATTACGCAGCATTGCCATATGGCATGGCTAAAGGTTGCAAGGGCCCCTGGTCTTGGTGGGCCCCTAGTCAGCATTATGGATAATACAGCCCTGGACCTAAGCTCGTGTCAACACTCTGTTGTTTAATTCCCACGAGATGTTCCACAATGCAAATCATCTAAAAGATCAAACATAGCTAAAATACATTTTAGCTTCGCTTTTTAAAAAGAAAATGGTTTTCTAGCTTATAATTTGTAAGAAGCAAGTCTAAGTGGAGGAACTTACAATTACAATGTAATTTGATATGTACAAGAGTCTACGTAACTTTATATGTACAAGGGTCTACGTAATTTGATATGTACAAGAGTGTACGTAATTTGATATGTGCTAAAGTCTACGTAACTCGATACGTACAAGAGTCTACGTAACTTTATATGTACAAGAGTGTACGTAATTTGATATGTGCTAAAGTCTACGTAACTCGATACGTACAAGAGTCTACGTAACTTTATATGTACAAGGGTCTACGTAATTTGATATGTACAAGAGTCTACGTAACTTGATATGTACAAGAGTGTACGTAATTTGATATGTGCTAAAGTCTACGTAACTCGATACGTACAAGAGTCTACGTAATTCGATACGTACATGAGTCCACGTAACTTTATATGTAAAAGAGTCTATGTAATTCGATACGTACAAGAGTCTACGTAACTTGATATGTACAAGAGTCTACATAATTTTATATGTACAACTCAATGCAATTGGATCTGCATATGAGTCTACTTAATTTGACCTGTACAACAGTCTATCTATTTTGATCTGTACATAAATCGACGTAATTTGATCTGCGCAAGTCCAGATCAATTGAGTTGTACAAAAGTCGACGTAATTCGAGTCGACATATTTAATCTGTGCATGAGTCGACGTAATTTGAGCTGCACAAGAGTTTATATAAGTTGAACTGTATAGAATTATATGGATTTATTATCTGCATATGAGTCTACATAATTTGAACTGTATAGGATTTTACTTAATACTGGATATGGAAAAGAAAAAACAAGTCAGATGATTTTTTTGGATATGATTTTATTATTAGGAAATATTCTACATTTATATAGGTGGATGGGTGGGTGCAAACATATACTGGTCAGCTGTCAAGTTTTAAGGATTTAGGCCAAAACATGTTTAGAGGTAAAATGGGTGGAGGCATGTGCCCCTACTCCACCCCTATTGAGGGCATCCTTGATGTATACAAGTGTCAAACTGACGATTCAGTGCTTAAGAGAGAAATATATAGAAATTAAATAGTATATATACATTAGTTAGTCATAAGTTGGATATATTTGTGGTATACATAAAAAGTGCATACAACTGAGCAATACATTGGAAGCACATAAAAATGTAGATATATTATATTTTACCTCCTCCGTCACGTGCATACATATTTAACTTCTTGATCATCTAATAGTTTCTTAAAAAGTAAAAGCAACACAATTTATCCAAATGTTTTTGTCTCCTACCTAAATTATTTATTATCGAACCATGGCTGCACACGTGCATGTGAGTAGTAAAGAAACGTATACATGCATTATTCGTTATTTTGTCTGTTTCCTGTATCATATGGCTTTGTATATATTCTGTATCATATGGCTTTGTATATATTTTGTATCATATTGCTTTGTATATATTCTGTATCATATGGCTTTGTATATATTTTGTATCATATGGCTTTGTATATATTCTGTATCATATGGCTTTGTATATATTTTGTATCATATGGCTTTGTATATATTCTGTATCATATGGCTTTGTATATATTTTGTATCATATGGCTTTGTATATATTCTGTATCATATGGCTTTGTATATATTTTGTATCATATGGCTTTGTATATATTCTGTATCATATGGCTTTGTATATATTTTGTATCATATGGTTTTGTATATATTCTGTATCATATTGCTTTGTATATATTTTGTATCATATGGTTTTGTATATATTCTGTATCATATGGCTTTGTATATATTCTGTATCATATTGCTTTGTATATATTTTGTATCATATGGCTTTGTATATATTCTGTATCATATGGCTTTGTATATATTTTGTATCATATGGTTTTGTATATATTCTGTATCATATTGCTTTGTATATATTCTGTATCATATGGCTTTGTATATATTCTGTATCATATGGCTTTGTATATATTCTGTATCATATTGCTTTGTATATATTCTGTATCATATGGCTTTGTATATATTCTGTATCATATGGCTTTGTATATATTTTGTATCATATGGCTTTGTATATATTCTGTATCATATGGCTTTGTATATATTCTGTGCACATGCTCCATAAAGAATATGTTGTATAAAGTACTAATATGCAAAGTAATGCATTCTTTAAGTAATGATATAATTTGTATGGCAATAAGATGGATGGATCCCTGACATGCAGCTAAATATGCAACTCACTTCATCCCTGAACAAACACACAGAATATTTAGCTAATTACATTTGTAGCTGTACATAGCAAGATACTTAGCTGATGACATTTTATTTGATACATAGCAAGATATTTAGCCGATGACATTTTATTTGATACATAGCAAGATATTTAGCCGATGACATTTTATTTGATACATAGCAAGATATTTAGCC